>CM044443.1:90976043-91000114 GCA_024363595.1 Xenopus borealis
TAGCAGAGAGTGTAAACCTGTGTCAATTGTTTTGGAGTGCTGTAACTCTAACCTAGCACACTGCCTTTTCACCTTTACATGCCAATACAGCATCACGTGCTGAGAAGCATCTCCCAGCAGAATGGGTGTTACATGTCACTCTTGAACTCAGATGGGCGTCCCTATATTGGCTGAGAAACAGTGTTGTAGCTGAGTTATACCTTTCAGTTAGACATAAATTTGTGAATTATTGAACATCCAAATCAGAAGAGTAATGCCATGGTATTCTTAATTCAGTTCTTATGCATCTGATGGTGCAATATTTAGGTAGAAGAAGGGAAAAAAATGCAAAAGTACTTAACTCACTCCAAAGAGCTTTCCTGACTGTGGTAACGCAATAAAAGGGGTAAGCTCCCCGACTGCAGAAAAATGAAGAAAAATTGTGTGCGTGCAGTTCCAGAACAAAGTCTGTTGTTGCTAAGGGAACTTGCCAGGTCAACTGAAGGCCAGTGCCTCCAGAGCAGTAGAAGTTAAGTTTCATGAGACAGAACACTTCAGAAGAGGGTAGACTCTCACCCACATGTTGAACTATGTTGCTATGGTGCCTACAGTGAATGCCATCCAGGGAAGAATGAGTAAACCTGGGTGTCTTTTTACCGTGGTACCTACACTAAGCAAGTTTACCAGGGAAATACTAATCTGGAGTGCACTATGACAGGGTATAACTATAAATCACTAATCCTCATTCATGAGGTCCTGGTAATCTGGCCTAATCCAGAAGTGAGGCTCATTTCAGCCTCAAGACCCTCAGCACTCTTACCTTCCTCTCCAGTGGCGCACCAAGAGCTTTATACATGGTAATCCCTCCCTTTACTCATCTAGGGAAGAGGGCATGCCATAATATTCTTTAACCAATAGAAGACTACCTCCCATTTATAGGGCACATTTCACCCACATGTATCCCCTACTGCCATACAGAAAAAAAATCATATTCCTAAATAAATGCTTGATAACAATAGAACATTAGGGAGAATTAGGTCTGAAGCTTTAATGTGGACAGCTATTGTTATCTCATTTATCCTGAATTGTCCAAACAACAACATACCATAGACAGGCCAATGGAAATCTATGAGCTGGCAGGACCTATAATGAATCCCAGTCCAGACATGACTATAGGAACATACAATGTAGATATCACGAATCCCTAAGATAACAGTTGCCATTTGAGAAGAACGCCATAGATTCATATGTTCACTTGTCATTTATACATACAAGGTAAACATATCATTATAAATAGAAATGGGCTAAATTTTCCCTTAAGAATGCATTCATTGCACATGCAAGACAGACTGTACAAATATCACTGACAATCTCAATGCAACACTTGGTAGTGAGAATGGAAATGCCAGCGCCCAACACAATGTTGAATATGTAGAAAAGCATGTTTTTGTGGGTTGGTATTATTTTATATTTAACTTGTTATATTGGAGTCAGGTGTGTTTGGCCTGGGGCCTCACAGTGACTAACTGTGCAGGAAAACATGGTATTGGTTCTAGGGGTTTATCACAGAAATCATCACCTCAATGAAAAGCCTATGTAATGATAAAACCTATGTAAAATTTTGTTCTATTCATCTCTGAAATCCCTTGTATCAAGTTGTTTGACCGATTCATACCTAGATCAGCACTCTGAACAAAATAGCTATAGTATGGTTCAATAATGGAAATCAAGCTATATGAGTTTTCACTGAACTGTAACCTGCTCTTCAGGAAAACAGCTCCATTAGTATGTATTCTGCAGTTATCTCAAGGTTAGGAATGGTTGGAGGATAGCTTATCCTTTGCTTCCCAAGCAAGGAATCTCTATGAGGAGCTCTGGGGATCCCCTCCACTCCCTATTTGAGGGTATAACAATCCAGGGAAAGTAAATTCTCTTTTAAATGTCTTTTTGCATTACTTCCTGTTCCCTGGAGTGTTATTGAACCCTTCAAGCTTGCTCATACCCAGACACCAGACATTACCTGGAGTTATGCATCAAATAAAAGCTAAGTATAATCTTATTTATTGTGGTGTTGTGTAGTCGCTATACACATAGCTAAAAAATTCAAAGAACTGTCACGTGTCCAGTGCAGATCACCTAGTACACACATACACACACACAGCTTAAAACCAGTAATAATTACTTGTATAGCAACTACTATGACTATGAGGATTCTCATTCATCCAGGTCATGGTATATCTAAAATAAAGTAACTCAAAACAACTGGACTTGCTGAGAAATTTCTCAGCAAGTCCCATTGTTTTGAGATACTTTGTGTTAAAAAAACTTACGATACATTACTTTTAACAAGGTACTGAAGGGTTGTCTCCCTTGGACTCCAAATTATCCAAATAATCTAAAATTTAAAAAATGGTTTCCTTTTCCTCTATAATAATAAAACATTACATTGTACTTCATCCAAACTAAGACATAATGAAACCTTATTGGAGGCACAACCAGTCTATTAGGTTTATTTAATGGTTACATAATTTTCTATAGAGGGATGAAGATCCAAATTATGGAACGATCCATTATCTGGAGAACACCAGGTCCCAAGCATGCTGTATAACAGGTCCCATGGCTGTAATAAGATGCATGTGTAAATCTGTTGTATATTAAGCATCAGTAAAATACTAGAATACATTTTGCTGAGACCTGACATAGCAACCATTGCAGCCTATAGGAATTATGTGAGTATTCGCCTTAAGACCCATTCATGAGAATTTTTAAGTAAGAATCACCTGTTACAGGCATCTTTAAACTGAAGCTTTGGTGAGAGTTTATATTTCTGAGGACAATGATCCCAAACACAAGATCAAAGCTTCCTATCAAAGTTCTGCTTGTGTTTCATTTATTCCCAGCAGTGAGAGAGATAGTAATGAGCTAGTTTGGGAGTCTGTGATGGGGTCAGGGAAATGTCTAAGGCCAAACGTGTTGCCATAGATCAGCAGGTGAATACAGGGAGGCTGTTAATTATATAGAGCTGGCAGGGG
The DNA here is from genome assembly GCA_024363595.1 of Xenopus borealis. Lineage (NCBI taxonomy): Eukaryota > Metazoa > Chordata > Amphibia > Anura > Pipidae > Xenopus > Xenopus borealis. Next base: position 90,979,055 of record CM044443.1, read on the forward strand.
AGTTTCTCAGATAAAATGTACACAGTGCAAATGGAATAGCATGTGCTAATAGATTCCTCAAACCATCATATAGTCAGAGCTGTAAACAGCATGGGGATAAGTATGTTATGCCTGCTAACTGTCTATCTGTGCTAACCTCTACAATCTGTCTGGACCAGGGTATAACTAGAGGAAGCAGACCCTGAGGCTTCAGGGGGGGCCCAGGAGGAATAGGGGTCCCAGTAACATCTAGTTACACCACTGTCTGTATCCATTGTATTGCTTTTTGCTGTCAGTCTCACGCATAATTTACTAGTAAGAATTCAACAATCAGAACACACAAGACAGCACAACTGACCACACATAATTAGACCTGAATGCACATTTTTGAAAGCAGCCAAAACAGTTGCTGTGGTATATCTATGAATAAATAATAATAATACAAATGAATAAACATTAGTGAACTGGCATCTAGTAGGTCAAAATGGTGCCTTCTGGGCTACATTAATCAGTTTTATTTATTTATTTATTTTATATAATATTAATGTTAACAACAAACATCTCAAACATGGAAAAAACAGTTTTTTGTTCTCAATAACAAGGTTTAAGACTCTGCCTGGTTGGCCCTTGGTGTCCCTGTCTGTCACTGCATTTATTTGTTACAAAAGGCATGCAGATAACATTCAGACCAGTCAAGACTGCACTTAGTGATGGATTAATGATATGTGAGGACTCCAGACTGTAAGTTCCATTGGGGCAGGAACAGATATTAATGATGTACGACCTTTGTAAAGGGCTCCGAATTACAGAAATCCTATCTTCAAAATATTTACAAGCCCCTTATCATAACCACAAAACTCTGATATCTCATTCCACCGCCTACAGAAATGCAAGTCTATAAAATGGTTCAAATACTCATAGATAGAGGAATACCTGCTCTGTTTTCTTTTTTACACTTTGTAAAAAAAGAAATCCTATCTTCCACAGACTCAAAATGATTAAACTTTTTAAAAATGATTTCCTTTTTGCTCTGTGATAATAAAACAGTACCTTGTAAGATAAAATTAAACCTCATTGGAAGCAAAACCAACCTATTGGGTCTATTTAATGCTTAAATGATTTTCTAGGAGACGTAAAGTATGAAGATCCAATTTACAAAAAGATTCGTTGTCAGGAAAACCCTAGGTCCCGAGCATTCTGAATAACAGGTCCCTGTATTACAATTTGTGCAATTGTATAATAAAATAATGGATTGTTCTCTTGTACAATGCATTCCTGTTGTTTCTCCTTACAAAAGTATTTACTCTTTGTTGCAAATCTGCTATAAGCATCAACGGGTAATTAGGTTACATACCAAGAACTCCAAATGCCATGGGAGCATGGGGAAGCATATTTTACCAGAGGTCCCTTGCCATCTGTATTTATTGATAATAACCCAAAATCAGGTGAATGCAATGATGAAAAACAGACCGACTGCATGGGGAAAATGTTTGTTTACTTACAGGGGTGGTTCACCTTTAAAAAGACTGCACGGTATGCTAATGCTTTCTATAGGACAGTAATGATGTTATGTAACTCTTTATTACCAGCCCAAAAGAACTTGTAGTTCACACCCAATATTTCAAGATCTGTGGTTTGCTAAACTGTTTTGCAGAACCTGCATTAATCCTATGGATGAGCCTCGTTTGCATTCGCCTGTTCAAAGTAATTGACCTTCATGCTTCTCTGCTCTATCCCACAAGCCTTGTGTACAAAGCGCTGGTGGCTTGGAATAACATGTGGGTGATACTCTACACCAGTTCCCTAACTGGGAGCATTTTCCTTTCCCAGGAGAAGTTTGACATTTTGGCAGCTGTGTGAAAAAGTCAGGCAGGTGTCTGTAAAGAATTATAGCTCTGTTAGGGCCATGACTAGGGCCATATATTTTGTTTGAACATCTATATATATATATATATATATATATATATATATATATATATATATATATATATATACATATACATATATATATAAGACAAAGAGTTCAGGCAAAATTATAGAAATGTTAAAAGCAGTGAGCACTTTATTATATTACATAAATATTTAATACATAAGTATCTATGTAGATCTATATGGACTGTTATATTTTTATTATTCAATTATTTAAGGCTAAAGTCACCTAGTTATCAGGGAATATACCTAGGCTAAAAGGGATCTGATGTATATCCAATGTTAAAAGGAAAAGGTATGATTATTTCTTAAATGTCCTGCAAATTATCCACACCAGATGGAAAGTTCTCTCAGAAATGAACAGGTGTCTCTCCTCCAGTCAAGGCTCCATTTCCAGAATACCTTGGATGCCTATTCACAGGGCCATTCATCTGGCTTCTTTGTGTCAGATCTGCTCTCTTTCAGACTTCTAGCCAAAGTGAATGGAATACAGGTATGGGATCACAGAATGACTGTCTCCCATAGGGGGTAAATTTATCAAAGAGTGAAGTTCCGCCACTAGGGTGAAATTCCGCAGCTCTCAATTAATTTCTATGGGATTTTGAAAGGCCTACGGCCAATTTATCAATGGGTGAAGTGACATTTCACCCTTTGATAAAAACGCCTTCAAAAATCCCATAGAAATGAATTGAGAGCTGCGGAATTTAACTCTAGTGGCGGAACTTCACTCTTAACTTCACTCTTTGATAAATATACCCCATAGACTCTATTTTATACAAATACTACAAATTTTTAAACATTTTCCTTTTTCTCCATAAAAATAAAACAGAACCTTGATCCAAACTACAATATAATTGTTCCTTATTGGAAGCAAAACCAGTCTATTGGGTTTATTTAATGTTTACACGATTTTCTAGTAGACTTAAGGTATGACAATCCAAATTACAGAATGATCCATTATCTGGAATACCCCAGGTCCAGATAATTCTGGATAACATGTTCCTGTGGGGGATAGAAGGTGATTTTGTAAATATCTAACCAAGAAGAGCTCAGGAAGTGAAAATAAAATCATTCTTCATGTTCTGCGCTTAGGGTTGCCACCTTTTCTGGAAAACAATACCAGTCTTCCTATACATTTATATTTTTCCCTATTAATTACTTTGGGATCAACCATAATTTTTACAGGTCAGGCCAGTAAAATACCGGCACATATTTCCAGTGATGCCAACCTGGATAGGGAAATTAATTCGGTTCACCTTGGCTTTCCCAACCACAAACCTGTTCTCAGTCGTGCCCCACCCCATAGTGCTTCCTACTCATCTGTTTCTGTGGCTTTTGGGTGATATTTCTATTAATTTCAGTTAAGCAGATAAGAAGGGGCAGCAGTTGATGAAAAATACTGTAGGTGGGAATTTGAGTCAATCCTGAAAATGTGGGTGAGTTGGCATGTCTGCATTTCCAAAATATGTCCATATATAGAGCACCTTTAAAGAAAAATCCTGGTTTTCTACCAACTACAACCAAAAAATATATGCAAGTAATACATTATAACAGGTTTTCCTTTTGTCCCAGGGAAACATGTGGGTATCTTTAAACCCTAGAGATCACAAGCAGCACTCAAAGAATATTCTGTAATTCTCTTGTTCATGTTTCTAATGGGAAGTGGCTAACGATCAGATCTTTGCTTCTGTTTTCTAAAGGTGGGCACACATAGATAGATACAGAGATGTGCGCTCTCCCTGTGCCTTGAGGGGGGGGTGATATTGGGCTGATCCAATCGTGGGCCCTACTGCTCTATGATTGGATCACAATGAGGAGAATATGGGATGTCAGACCGAGGATCGCATCAACAAACCAATGTGGTCCTCAATCCAAGTAGATTTTTAAACCAATTTTCAGGCAATTATTGACTGGGGAAGGTCTGAGGGCCCCATATACTTCCCAATAAGCAGCCAACTTAATTTGTTGCATCTTATATCCTGTTATGGGAAGCTTAACTGTTGAAATCTAATTGCAGATTGGTTGCTCTAAGCAACATCACTGGCAGTGCTTCACTGCATTTTTTACACAGCATGATATATAGGCCCCTCAATGTATGTAACCAGAGTGCGTGTCAAGATGTCTTTAGGAGATGTTTTTGTCACTAAGCTCAAACGTTATCCTCTCTATAGATAAATAATATTATAAATTACATCTCACTGTACTGACCTTACATCTATGCCAACATAGCTATTTTCTTTATTAAGATTCATTGATAAGGACATTTTGAGGGTTTCCTTTCTAATGTACTTACTGCTAACTAACTGTAATTAATGTGATCACATTCAAATGGATGATCAAAGCTCCCATTAGCTTATAAGTTTACTAATGTATGAAATATTGTTCTATCAGCCATAGCGCCAACAATATCTAGGACAGTAAATATGTGTTGACCCCAAATTACACCCTAATTGCCCTTCAATAAGCAACCCTCTTTAAATCTCACCTTACACCTCATCCTGTCTGTCTGTCTGTCTTTAGTTCATTATGTAATTCAGAGCTGTCCAGCCGGTGGCCCCATTCTACTTTACATGGTGTCATCACTTTGCTCCCAAACCTGTGCCTTGATAGATAATCAGCCAACAGCATAGAACAATCTCAACACCGCAATCTGTAATTTTTCCCCATAAAGTTTTCACAGATCCTCACAGCCATGCACAATTAAAAGCAGCAGCAACTTGCACAGTTAAACAATACTGAATCATTCTGGGAAACACAGAGAAGCATAGAAACATGGGGATTTTATTTTCAAAGCTAACAAAGTTTTATAAACAAGAATAAAGCTCCCACCCTCCAAAAACAGGCTTATATATACAGACTATGTACATTCTTTAAACAGTGCAAAACAATCTTTAAAATAAATATTAAATGTTAAATAGTTAGTCAAGATGACCCTTCAAACCCAGTATAAAAAACAAGGTCTTTCTAAGCAAAAATAATAAACCACATAATTAAATAAACTTTACATTAAAACGGTTTCCGGTTGTAAACAATCCACCATGCTCTTTGGCAATACAGATAAAGCAAGAGTTCCTTCCCCAAACCTGAGATGCAAGCTGGGTATATCAGTGTGCATTCAGTTGGTACTTGCCCTTCCCCAGAAAAAAAGCCTCTGCAGCATTAATGTTTACTAAAATATCTGTTGGTGGGGAAGTATTTGCATTTTGGGAGTGACGTTAGAAAATAGTGTTGCATTTTAGAATGAAGGAGTTTCATAACTGCAATGAATACTTTGTAAGTCAGGCTCCAGGGATGGGAGGATTCAGCGACAGAGTAATGCAAAAGCTGAAGCAAAGACAAGCACTTATCACAGTATACACAGCACAGATGTGAGTGACTTTCAATTAGAGCTTGAAGAACCCAATGGAGGGATGTTGCTGATCATGGTGTTATTACAGTTCCAGTTTCCAATCTGCCATTTAAAAACCTCTGGAGCAGTAAAAAACAAGACAAAACTTGTGGATGGAAAAAGGCAGTATGACTGAATACTACTGCCTGGCAGTCATTAGTGCTTGTCCTCTGATGACAGTTTAATGCCAACAAAGTTCTGTGGAGGTACTGTTGTAATAAGAAACCAGCAGCAGTATGTCCATCACAGCGTCAGTGCCGTATCTCCATAGTGTATTAATCAGTTTGACGGCATTTATAACCACCGGCTCGGAATGGCCCTGCTCTGCTGAACCCCTGGATTGACGTATCCTGGGAATGGAGGGGGTGAGAAGTGATGATGATCTTTTTCCTTCGCTTCATAGTCCCAAATATTGTCATAGCTGAGGTCACTGTGAAAGCTCTGCAGTTCTGCGTAATCATGCTCCAGGGACTCAGAAAAAGGCGGAGGAAGGTCAAACATATTTTCAACTGCAAAAAGAAACCACAGAGTTGGTATTATGAAAAAAAAAATGTCATTTCTGAGACTGCAAAGTTGCCTACTACATTGGATGTATTCTTTACAACTATACCAGAAGATTGCCCCTCCTCATTGCCTCACAGTCAGATTCAATTAGAAGGCAGCATATTGACTGTTGCTTTTGAGGGGACCAGCGGCTGAGAAGACGGTGGCAATTAATGAAATGTCACCATATGAACAGGAGTTAATTTAGTGAATGTACCACCACTCTGTCAGGCTGTCTAGTTTAGCAACTGCATTGCACTCTACACCATCATCATCAATGGCTTTGTAAAGGGCTGCATTCTGTGGAAGCAAGTGCACACTTTCTCCCTTCTAGCTTTACTTAGTCTAGCTTGGTAGAAATTGCATTTATATCTTACCCTCTTTATTGCGATGAGAATGAGCCATTTCTTCTTTGAGTGCTGACACCTGAAATGGAATGAAAAAGTATATAAACCTACTGGGAGAACCCTTTTCATATAGCTTTCAACACTGTGTAGTTGTAATATACCATCAACAAAATGTAATATACCATCAACAAAATGTTTGGCTAGTACTGTCAACAGTGTTCTCCAACCAATTATTTTATTGGTTCAAAATGGCAATGCCTGCTATACCCCACCTCACACACATGCATACTTTATCTTCAGCTTAGGCAGGTCTCTCAAACACAAAAAAGTAGGGGGTTGTAAACTCACATGAAAAATATTGCACAATTGCAATTTTTTTAAATAATGTTATTTGTAAATGTAATTACTACTAAAAGCAGCACTGCTCCTTGTTATGCCGTGCACTGTTCTTTGCCTAAACAAATTATTGTAACAATATAGGAGTTGTGAACTCTCCTTCCAGAAAAATGCCTTGCACACTGTGATTCTCATTTTGTACAAGTTCTTTGATCACAGAAAATGCAAGGAACTGTGGGAATTTGAGTTATGGCTGTTCACCTTTAAAGTAACATTTAGTATAATGTAGAGAGTGATTGGAAGCGCTACGCAATATGTTGGCACTATAGAAATACATGTTATTATTATTAATAATAATAATAATGTTCTGAGACAATCTGCAGTTGGTTTTCATTTTTATTATTTGTATTTTCTGAGTAATTTAGCTTTTTGTTCTGCAGCTCTCCAGTTTGCAGTTTCAGCAATCTGGCTGCTAGGGTCCAAATTACCCTAGTAACCATGCACTGATTTGAATAGGAGACTGGACTATAGAAGACGACCAGAATAGAAAGATGAGTAATAAAAAGTAGCAATAACTATATAGAGCATTTGTTTGCAGATGGGGGTCCGTGACCCTAATTTGAAAGCTGGAAAGAGTCAGAAGAATAAGGCAAATAATTCAAAAACTAAAAGAAAGCATCCAAATGAAAAGTTGCTATTAGCTAACTTAATGGTGAACTACCCCTTTTAGGTCTAACAGACACTAGCAAAGTGATAACTTACGCTTTTGAAAAAGGGCCCCTGTGCAGGTGGCACGGCTCGTGTGTGCCCTGAAGTGTCTGGTTCATTGTTCCTGTGCATTAGGGGCCTGACAAGTTGTTTGTTTCCCTTCACTTGATGAGAATATTTCTTCTGCAGAGCTGGGTGTGGTTTGTGGCTTATTTGGAATGAACCAGTGGTCTTCAATTTTGGAGCAGGCTTTTCAGCTTGGCTCATATTCAGGTTCTTTAGAATCTAAAAATGGGAACAAACAGCCTTGTTTATAGATATGATTAAATCTAGGAGATTTATAGCATTTTAGTGGGTTTAGTAACTCATTAGACTTGAACTGGAACAATCTTTGCACCTGTGCTGTGCATGTTTTTGACTGTTTTTTTTGCACGGATTAATGGTATCATCTGGAATAATTAGCCAGGGTTAAATGGGGCTGCTTATTTTAACTAGTCCATAGGGAATGTGTTTTCTGCTGCACATAGGGTTGCCACCTTTTAGCTTGGTGGAGACCAGACAAGGGGTGGGACTGTGATGTGGAGGGGTGGGGCCGTGACTGGGCTATAGTTCTGCACTCTGCGATTATCGGATCTCTGTGTTGGTCATAGGGAATCCTGCCAGGTTTACCTAATTTGGAAAATCTGCAATTATCCAATCGCTGTGTCAATCATAGGGAATCCTGCCCGTTTTACCTATTTTCGAAAAAAAACTTCAAAAAACGGGCTATCCGGATCAAAACCGGACATATGGCAACCCTATCTGCACAGCATTAAAGCGATAGTGACACCTCTAGTCTTAGATCTAGGCTTAGATCTCTATTTTGATGACAATAATAACTAAAATTACTGATGTAAACCCACAAATTAGTAAAATATATTGTTTAAAAAAAACACTCCACTTCCTCATATGGAGGATACTACTTCCTGTAGGGGGCAAGTACTACTGCTTTCAGCCTCTCTTATCCTACCCCCATTATTGCAAAAATAAAAGCCCCCTCTTTCTGAAAATCACCTCTCCTGCACTGCTCAGGTATTTTTCAGATAGTGCTTTTAAGTCATTCCCTCTTACTAGGTTATATATGTAAGTCCCTTTCCTGCCTGCTTGACTTTTCCTGCACTAACGATCTAGGTTAAAAGAAAATGGTCTAAAGGACATATCGGCATATTTTGATGAATGACTCGATTATGCTAAGACCTGAGAAGTGTCACTATCCCTTTTACAAAATTAGGGATGATTTACTTAAAAAGGTTCAATAAGTGTCAATAGTGCCTATAGCAGCCAATTACATATCTGCTTTAATTTCTTAATTGCAGTCTGATTAAAACAAATACTGGCACACTCCAGTTAGTAAACCAGCCCTGATATCTCTTAGATGAAAATGTACTTCTTACCTCATCCATAAAGTTGCATTCTAGGCCATTGATAGGAGTGTATGGTTCAGTATATAGTGAGGACTTCACGTTGTTGGAATCAGAGTGGTAAGAAGATTGTTGACTGTCTGACTGCAGACTCCACCTATTCACCTGAAATAAACAATGTATATTTCGGTCAGACATTATTTTCAGTCCCAATATTCCATAACATCTAGATTTCAGCAATGCATCATACTGTGTCTTATAGAAGAGTTTACATTTCCAATTATGAAAATGCAAGAATCATCCAGTAAGTCATATAAAATCATGTAAACATTAAATACACCCAACAGGCTGATTATATCTTAGTTTGGATCAAGTACATTAGATACTGTTTTTTTATTACAGAGACAAAATGTGGATTATTTGGATAAAATGGAGTCTGTGGAGATGGACTTCCCATAATTCTGTACTTTCTGGATAATGTGTTTCTGGGTAATGGATCCTATACCTGTACTTCGCTATGTGAGCTTTTATTTGATGTTTTTTCAAAACCCAAAATGTAATCTGCTTTACTAATATTACACAATGTTTTTTAGAGTATAAGGTTGTTACTAAAATATATATATAGCATACCAGCAATATAGAGCCGGGTCATTATATAATTACAAAAGGACACTGTATCTGCAACCATGTGTTGGCACTGATAATCTTGCAATAAAAGAATTTTCCAAGCCCTTTGAAATGTTATGTTTTACATCAAAGGCAGTGAACCTAGCAGCCTGGTTTTCATAGAACAATAAATCACTGTGAACTGGAAACATGGATGCTCAAAATTATGATGTTCAGTGATAATTATCTAATTATATTCAATTCTCGAGTATGCATACTGAATCATATCTGGAATGTGTTGCATTGCTTTACTTAACAACAGGTTACTCCTAGCTGAATAAACATTATCAAGAGAAAACACACTGGTCTGGAATTTACAAGGGACAGGCCCATTGGTTTTATTTGATACTGAACAGAGAGAATGTCAAAGTAATACCACTATTTGTGTATGACACTGTTCTTAATGATTTCTGGTACACATTTTCATTTACTAATCAGATGAAACACTTTGCAATATAAGATTTTATAGCTGACAGTCCATCTTCCACAGGAAAGGGGATTCGTATAAAGTTGTATGTCTTTCATTCATTACTATTATTATTATTATTATTATTAATAATCTCATCATAGCTGTCGATCTAAATGTTAACATTTGAAACGACAGAAGTTCCCAAGGTTAGGATCAGGTGGGCAATTGTCCCACAGCTATTAATCAGTGTTGGAATGTTGTGCAAACTGAGATCATTGAATGTCAGCTGGAATATTTGCTTGAGAAGCTGGCTGCCAACATCTTCCTAGCTATAGCTCCCCGTTGCTGGTAAGATTTACACAGCTGAAGCCTTACAAAACTCATTGGCGAGACAAAAGCTGTGTTCTGCTCAGTTTGCAAGCTAATGTATGGTAGTTTGGCAATTTAATAAATGAAAGGATAGTGGACATTGAATAGAAAAACTAGCATACCTCATCATGATGGTTTCCTGAAGAATGCTTCTGAGATTTCTCATAGCAGTATGGCTCTTTGTACACAGGGGACAGGACTTCCTCACTGGGTGTCTCAGGGATCAAACCAAATGCTGTTGTTTCTAGGTCATAGCTGTGGGGCAGGGCTGGTGGAATTAGCACCTTCATGTTGCTCCTTGCTTTTGATCCACGATTGTTGCCACCTCTTTGCAGATCATTCAAGCCATTTGTTGCACTAGACCACGCTGGATTCCCAAAACACTGCAATTTTTTTTTAAATAGGAATAAATATTGATTTCACACAATGCAAGTGTGTTTCTTAGATACAGATGCATAAAAGTACATATGTAGTTGGTGAGGCATTTCATATTCTTAAACAGAATGATGGAATTCATATATATATATATATATATATATATATATATATATATATATACACTGTATATATAGTGTTTGCGTTAAGTAACTTACATGTACAGGTTCTGAATATCCAGGAGATAGGGGATCATCTTGCACTGGATGTTCTGGGAGGACAGTGATTGACTGGCGGTCAGCAGATCCATGTGTGGTGCTGCGAGACTGGCGGTTGGAATTGGGCAATTTGCCCGCTGAAGCCCATGATTTGCTGTGACCATCTGAGTTAAATGAACTCCTGCAGCTTGATGTTAGCTGTGGGGGTGAAGGGATATGCGTTACAGACAGACACTCAAAAAGTAGCAACTCCAGATGAACTGAACTCCCAGCAGATATTGGGAGTTGCACTAAAGCAACAGCTGGAGGGCTACAGGATGAACAACAATTCTGCTTCATTAAAGATCTGTACACAACATACCTGTTCCTGTTGGGCAAAACTACTGGAGCCAGAGAGAGAGGAATCCCTGTTTTGCTGCTGTGTTCTTTTCAGGTGTTCAATCCACTCTTCATAATCCAGTTGATTAAGACACATCACCCTGATGGTATTAATGTACCTTCCTGTGCAATTACATATTGGAGATTAAATGTATAAGTTTCTTTGTATTCCCTTTATCTACATATCTACATTGCAGCTTAATGTTGTTTATAAGGTAAATAACGATGGAAGATATATATATATATATCTGACTTTGAGAAAAGCTGTTGTATCAGCCGAAACGTCAGTTTTTTTGTCCGAATAAAAATCTACATATTTCTTCCTAAGACCTGAGAGTGCGACTACTTCTGTGGACTATCGTTATTATGTGTGGCTTTGCACCCAGGCAAATTTGATGAACTTTTTCGTGAGTGCCGTTTTTCTACAGACATATATATATATATATATATATACTTGAATAGAGTTTTCTAAATTCAAATCAAATTCGAGTTTTCATGGAGGCACATTCATCAAGGATCGAATTTTGAATTCATGTGAGTTTTTAAAACTCCCATAAATTCGAAATTCAACCAATTGAAATTTATTAATTAAATCGAATTTTCTCAGCTCGGATGAATTGAATTTATCCAAAAACTCGAATTGAATTGGATTTGAATTAATAAACCTTGAATGTCATGAAGGCTGCAAACAAGCAATTCTGCAGGTTTAAGGTGTGTGTGTGTGTGTGTTTGTATGTGTAGAATATTTATATATAACTAGAAAAACCTAGTTATATGAATAGAACTGGCAAGGACAGTGTCTGGAAAAATGCTAATGTGGCTAGAAAAGAAATAAAAATTGGTAGTTGTTTCGTCAGATTCATAACCACATTTTACCAGAAGAAGCAATTCAATTACTAGCACAGTTTTACAAATTTTTGTTTAAAAAAACCATAATTTGGCAGTGAAATGTTCAATTAAATTATAGTTGATTGCCATCATTTACCTTCTATTAAAAATGCCTTCCTTTTCTTCTCCACCTCATCTGAAACTACCCGTATTGCTTTTAGTGGAAGCTCTCCCTGTACAAAAACAATCAATGTCAGGAGGATGATGGGTTTCAAGTTATGTAAAAAAAGGCACATAAGTACATATAGAATAGAAGTGTAACATTAATATCTGATCTTGCATTGCTCCTGTAAGTGAATATTTTTTCATAGCTGCTGATAGATGACGTGTTTGGTCATATAGTGCATAATCACTTTAATTCCCTCACACAGGAGTTGCTTGTGTTTGGTCATATAGTGCATAATCACTTTAATTCCCTCACACGGGAGTTGCTTGTGTTTGGTCATATAGTGCATAATCACTTTAATTCCCTCACACAGGAGTTGCTTTCTACCTGTAAATATTGTAAATTAGATGTTGCTTCCTGTTCCCAGACACACCCCTGCCTATACAGCATGAGTCTCAGTTTGTCAGCTTCACTGACTCAACTAGTTTCTCCAGACAGACATGAACACACAACTCCTTTCCTATCTCTCTAACACAATTGTTAGCTGTACAGACGGAATGTACCTGTAGTTGTTTGCACTGCTGGATGATAATAATTTAATAATCCAGTATGCCCCCATTGGACTAGCCCATTTTTCCAATTATAATTATGTTGATTCAAGAGAATACAGACTAATGTTGTGCTGTGGTAGTGCATGTACTATTACAGTACAGCATTTCTAGTCTCTAAAAGAAAAACATATATATATTCTGTGTATCCAGTGTACAAGGAAACCCCAGTGGCTAGTTCTGGATCTTCTTTGCAGGCCGAGATATGCTGTCAGACAAAAACCCTGGTGTAGAGCAAGCCTTTAAAAGATAGATGTTATTGACAAATTTTTTATTTAAAAATTAGAAAGGTTTTACCTTAAAGCATAGATGTTTCCCCTCCTCAGAGAGTATAACTAAAGAACTTGGATAGAGGACTAATAGTCTTTCATTGAGCTCCTACAGAAATCAAAGAATTGAAGGAAATTAGTAATCTGTTGTGTTTACAGTACAGTATTTTATTAACACGCCAATAAAGTATACAAAGAGTGCTGAGTACATCTAAAAGCCTAAGCAAAGGAAGACAACAAGTGAAATAAAAGTTCCAATGGAATTCATAATAATGAATGATATTTTGCTACAAGGGAATACCCAGAAACAAAAAATATGTAAAAATGTAGGATGAAATCGATGGCAAATCAAAATACTATCTGTTCATGGCTGTTTTACCTGTTTTCTTGACAAAAATTTTGTGAGCAAGCACAGGTGTGACAGCACTGCTATAGTGATCAGTTAATTTTTATGTTTCATGGCAAAGCTCACAGCTATATCTGACCAAATACGTGGCATAGGGTGCTAACCTTGAAAGGCAATGTCTGCAGCTTAACCTTGGAGATGCAGGTAATGGAGCCCAGTGATTCTCTCTGCCTTTCCTCCCAGTCCTGGACTGGCTGACTCTGCACAGATCTTCTGAGTTCAGATTTCTCCCAGTTGCTATCTTTGCTTCCCTAGGGAGAGAGAAAATATAAACATATATTACTTTTTTTTAAATAAACAACTCTGTAAAATAGAGAAAAAGCATAGCATACATTGTGGTCTCAGTCTCCATAACATAATAAATTGCAACTTGCTTCTACTTTGGGAAACTACAGCTGTTATAGCTCCAGTTGCACTTTGAGGTGACATGTGAGACGGGCAGATGTTCAAACAACAGGTGTATCCATGGCCCCTGCAGGTTTATTTTTGATTGTCTAATACAGTGGTCCCCAACCTGTAGCTCACAAGCATGATGTTGCTCACCAACCCTTGAATGTTGCTTTCAGTGGCCTCAAAACAGGTGCTTATTTTTTAAGTTTTTGGCTTGGATGCAAGTTTTGGTTGCATAAAAACAGGTTTACAGACAGAGCCTCCTGTAAGCTGCCAGTCCACATAGAGACTACCAAATAAGCCAAAGGTTGAGGACCTCTGGTCTAATATTTAGGCTGACAAGTAATGCTGACATGTGACATCAGCCATTGGGTGTTTGACCAAAACTTAGGCAATTTCACCCAATCTAACACAGAGGGCCATTACTCAACTCATGATGGAAACTTTTCGCAGTTCATCTTAAAGGAACAGTTCAATGTAAAAATAAAACTCAGCAAAAGATAGCATGTGCAAAATAAAAAAAATGTTTCTAATATAGTAGAAACACAAATACAAATAAATGTAATAAAGGCTGGAGTGACTGGATTTCTAACATAACAGCCAGAACCCAACTTCCAGCTTTTCAGCTCTCTAAAGGCACCATACTCGAGCCGATAAAAGCTGCATTAGACAGGTTAAAAAACCCAATCGGATCGCGGTGCTATCTGAACGTTGATGCAGTCCCACGATCCTACCGCCCGTATCTCCACTATACTGATCCTAGGGCCCACGATCGGATGAGCTTGATATCGCCCACTTCAATGACATCGCCAAATGAGCGGATCTCTCTGTGTATGGCCAGCTTAACTCTGAGTTAGTCAGCTACTTGAAGGGGGGGCCACATGGGACATAACTATTGAATGAGTTTGCAATTGATCCTTAGCATGCAGCTCAGATTCAAAATCAACAGTTATGACTCATGTGGTCCCCCCCTCACTGATTGGTTACTGCCTGGTAACCAATCAATGGAAACCAAAAGAGCTGCAAAGCAGGAAGTAGTGTTCTGTTCTGTTAGACATCCAGTCACTCCAGCCTTTATACATTACATTTCTGGCTAACTAACTATATTAGAAACATTTTTTTTTTTTGCACGGGCTAGCTATTTAACCAGTTTTTATATTTATATTGAATAATTCCTTTAATGCCTCATGTTTGGCTATGTGATTTTAAAAAAGTACAGTTTCTATGTACTTTTTATGGCAAAAGTCAAAGTTGTGTTCTGGGAATGACCCTGGTGACCCTGACTCGACTAAAGAGTTCATTTATGTGACCCAGGCTGCCTTTGCAGCTGTGTTAGTAGCCAGGATATTCAATTAAGTGGCAATTTTAAATGAGGCTACACTTCCAACAGCTGTTGCTGCTGTTCAGAACTGACTGTTCTCATAGCAGCCTCCTCTAGAATTACAAGAGAAACAAGTGCAAATGGGAGGTTAGAAAGAGGGCACAATATTAAGGCCCATGGAGACATTAGACCAGATTTTGAATATACATAATGCCACATACAGAGAATGCAAAGTTTTGCACAAACATTCAAGCTTATCTTAAATAGAGCACATCTTATACGTTTGATTAAAAGTGGAATAATAAGCCTAGGCAATATTTAAAGGGATATTGAACATTGAAACATTCTTCCTTTTACTGTTGTTCTATGTAACAAAAACAGTGGCCATATGAGCTACTCTCCACCAGTACAACTAACATTTATGCAAGAAGTAAACTGAAATTGTAAAGTATATTGTAAACAACAAAATGCTGTAGCTGACATAGCACACTCAAAAATTGAGTGGGGGCTTCATCAAGGACAAAATTACATTTATGGCAGAATTTGCATATGAATTTATATATGAAGCACTCACAACTTTTTGAAGTAAACACAATTTTCAACCATATTCACATTAAGAAAGTGGAAGAAAATAAACAATTATGATTTTGAATAAGTTTCCCCTTAGTTATGCCTTGGTTCATTGCTGTGTCAAACCATACACTAGACCTTCAGTGAAAAGGCATTACCAAAAACTCATGGGAAACACAACTTCCAAATATAATCAGAGAGGGCATATTGAGCTAAATTGTATTCCCTGAAGGGATGCTGCTTGGAATTGGTTGGGTTTTCTTTATAAGACTCTTCTGTCTTTGATGACAGCTGGAGCTGCCAGTACACCCCCTCTGTGAGCTGCAGCTACAGCTGCACATCTACAGAAACAGGTGGGCGCAGAAATACGCCTGGTGAAGTAAACTCTGATTATGTAAGATGATCCTTACTGGACAGCAAAATATGGACGCTGATACCAGTCCTGAATACACCACAAGAAAATCTACACATAACTGCCTGCATTTGATGTAAGTTATACCTCATTTGCAGATATCACATCTAGGTTGCCTCCGTTAAGTTGGATCTGTTTCTCCAAATGGTAAAGCCACTTCTGCAACTCTTGTTGGCTTGCACAATAGACAATAAGAGGGTTCAGCAAGGGACCTGTGAATATAAAATACATTTAAATATAAATATATATACAGAAGATACTTAGGGGTATCCGCACTCAGGCGCCTATGAGGTCATGGTGCACAATCAAATTTTGCAGTATAAAGTGAAGAAGGATCAGCACACTCTTTCTGAAGGTGAATGAAGTGTTTTTTATTAGCAACACAGCATCGTGTCCAACATTTTGGTCCCTCCTGGGGACCTCGATCAAGGATCCTTGATAAAGGTCTCCAGGAGGGATCAAAACGTTGGACACAATGCTGTGTTGCTGTGTTACTAATAAAAACACCTGATTCATCAGTGTGCTGATCCTTCTTCACTTTATATATACAGTATATATATATATATATATATAGCAATTCACGAAAGCACTCTGCGACAATCCTCGATATATATCAAAAGTTATATATAAATACATCAACAGTTCTTCATCCTAATGACGGCTCTGTGTGAGCTGAAATGCATTGATACACCATGCACGAATAAAAGAACTTTTGATATATATCGAGGATTGTCGCCATGAGTGCTTTTGTGGATTGCTGTTGATATTTTGGTTAGCACCCGGCAAACTGACTATTTAAATGGTGAGCGCACAATATATATTGAACACTATAGTCAACACCAATATTCTTAATTAAAAGGGATTATTTGTGGACACTCCAGTGCAGTACTACTCAGCAATTATCGGTATTTAAATTTATCACGCTTGTATAAATTTGTCTTTTCATATATATATATAATGCCACCAATGAAAAAGGAATTTAATTTAGCTTATATTTTGTCATTTTCAGCTTTGTACAGTGAGAAAATTAATAATTTTCCTTATTCCCTTTTTCAATTTAAGTAGATCACCTTATGAAAGTAGATTGAGCAACAGTCAATGCCAGACTCAGAGAGTGGGCCTTTACCTGTTATCCGGAATGCATACTCTTGTGCTTGGTTAGCAGGGCCTTTGGAGCGCTCCAATTTATATATACTCAGCTCCTTCAGTGGCACTAGTCCCTGGAATCAGAAAAAAAGACATAGTGAAATGTCACAGCTTCACAACCAAGGGACCCAAAGTTTTACAAAAGTCACTAATATTTCTGTCCATGCCTATTCATATTACACTATCTTATTTAAACCAGTACATAGTTGATAGCTTAATTAGGACCCTAGCAACCAGATTGCTGAAACTGCACACTGGAGAGCTGTTGAATAAATAGCTAAATAACTTAAAAACCACAAATGATAACAAAAACAACTGTAAATTTTCTCATCACTCTCTAAGTCATAATAAAAGTTAATTTAATAAGTGTGCAAATTTGTACAGAATGTGTACACGAGTCTAGTTACAAACAATCTACTCTCTATATAGGTAGATTATATATTTAAAGAAGAAATCTATATTTTATGTATGTTGTTCTACACAATAACCCTACATATTTGCGCTGTGTGCAGAAGGACACACTCCATCTACCATCAAAACCAGTATTTGCATGAAGATTTTCTTTTCTCTATAGCTGAACAGAAATATTACACTAGTGTGAAAGGGTGTTTCCAACCTCAAATGAGCCGAAGAGAAAAGGCAAGGGACACACACAGCATGATAAATTGGTAAACTGGGCAGTAAAGTTATTCCTAAAACAAATATGCATTAAAGGTGCATCCTGCCTAGTATTACAGTGACTACTGATATTACTCTGCTGAGTCAAAATGCCTAAATGTTTGCAAATATACAATAAAAGTATTTGCAACTGCAGCATTTGCGAGATCTGTAGTATAATGTTACTGAATGCAAAGTCTCTAAACTTCAACAGTTTCTGCTAAAGAATGTGACACATAAAAGGAATTAAAGGAAAACTATACCCCCAAAATGAATACTTGAGCAACAGATTCGAAACTGGAATATATATTAAAGTAAATATTGCCTTTTACATCTCTTGCCTTGAACCACCATTTCGTGATGGTCTGTGTGCTGCCTCAGAGATCACCTGACCAGAAATATTTCAACTCTAACTGTAACAGGAAGAAGTGTGGAAGCAAAAGACACAACTCTGTCTGTTAATTGGCTGGTGTGACCTAACTTTATAGTTTGTTTGGTATGTTTGTGTGCACCGTTGGATCCTAGGATCCCAGGAGGCTGTCCTTATTTTTTAAAATGGCAATTTTCTATTTATAATTACCCAATGGCACATACTACTAAAAAAGTGTATTATTATGAAAATGGTTTATTTACATGAAGCAGGGTTTTACATATAAGTTGTTTTAGGCAATATCTTTCTATAGAGACCTGCATTGTTTGGGTGGTATAGTTTTCCTTTAACTTTAAGCACTAGCACAGACACAACCCTCTAAGCTGTACTGAGAAACCAGACTTTCTGCAACCATTACCAGGGATAGGAACTTCCATGTGAACAGGATTCCTGTAGCTCAAGCAACAAATCAACTAAAAAATTCAACCAATAGTTACACGAATCTGACATCTCGGTCATATGCAATGTTCCTTTCACTTTTTATCTGTTTCAAGAGTAAAGCCCAGTTTGTTGTCTGTCATGTTATGTGTGTGGGTATAAGACACAACAAAGAGCACTGTTTAATACCATGATATTTAAAACTTAATCATCCATGAAAAGCCAATTAGCTGTCCCTTCGGGATGGAGAAGGCTGCAGTTGTAAGCAACCTTGAATAGTAAAAAGTAGATAAGAAGTGTACTTTAAAACATTTGCACAAAGGTCCCACTTCTGAGATAAGGGCAAGTATTTGGAGTCATGTAAACAGATCTAATGGAAGTGACCCTGAAGGTTGAAGGGTCAACAGATATTTGAGAAATGGTGGTCTGTGCGTGTTTGATGTGAAGTGAAAGCAATACATCAATACTTATATACAGCACAATCTAACAAGGTAACTCATCAGGCATGCATCATCTGTCATTGTGTGTGGTCATGGGAAAACCTTACCTGATAAGTCAAACCAGTGGGGCCGCGAGACTGAAAATACAGGTGGGACTGAAATAGTTCCAAGTAACAGTCACTTATGTCCTGTAAAATAATAGAACAGGTTAATCTGGAATATCCCCTTTGACAAGTGAAACAGGTCCCTCTCAAAACCAAGATATTTGTTTAAACAGTTGGATCCCCAATGGTCAATATTTTGAGTCTTAGTTAAAATAATAAATGTCAATTTAACTCTCATCTCCATGTTTACAGATTTCAGAAATCAACAATGGAGTAGGAGCAATACATGTACCAAGACAATTAGCAATGGGATCTGAATGAAAGTTTGAACAGGTGATTTGATGTATGTGGTTTTCTGCATTGCATTGAAACTTAAACATAGCAAAGAGAACTGCAGTAATTAGTTGCACAATCCGGTAAGAAGTGGAGCAGTCTATTTTGTTTTTGTGTTCTACCCCCCTCTGATTAAGGTGCCAGACTAAACTGCAGACAAGACAGAAACTGCATCTTATCACCCGGACAAACAGGTTAAAGTCCACAATAGACATGTAATGGGAAATGACTCATAGGTATACAGAGTAGGGGAGGGGATTGGCTTTGGAAGGAACACCATTTGGCTGATGTTTAACACTAATGCTAATGATAACAGCTGATTATTTCCTTTAACCTCTCTGATGCCAAGTTGTGCCAGTTAATACCCTGTGCTCAGATATATCCAGTATTGCATTAGGCATAGTTGTCTGTAATTCATGTTAGCAAACCTATACATGGGCATTGGAAAATTTGATTGAGCAAAGGAGATGAACAATTGTGAACAATTTCACAGACACAACTTTCTATTATATTGCCCCATTAGGATATTAGCTGACTGTCTTGCATTCTGAACTATTTCTTTAAGAGATGCTTATACATATGTTATTGCAATACAAATAACTGGTTGACATGAAAAGCACCAATCCAGTGGTAGATAATTATGGTGAATATATTTTAATATAATATATTCAAAAAACTAGACATACATTTTTCTTTTTAGTACTGTAATGTTGATAAAATGCAAACATGGGCAAAATTAGTCACCTACAGAGGTGCAGAAATGCACGCACAATTTTTTTATACAACCCCACCTATTTTCTACCATGTGAGCCCTGCTACACTTATTCTGCACTGTGGAAACTTATAAGATCACCACCATTTCAGTGATTGGCTGGTGCAGAGTTGTTACACTGCTGTTAATTAAATTATCCAATTTAAAAATGCTGAAAGGACAGCAAACTCTAAAGTGACCATAGACGTAGAGATCTGCTCATTTGGCGATGTCGCCAAACAAGCGGATCTCTCGCCGATATGCCCACATTGAGGTGATCTGATCGTGGATCTATGCACCGGACTATGCCTTCATGAATTATTATTTATTTAAAGTGAAATACATGCAAGTTAAAACCTATTTAAAGGCTTTGTTTCCCTTCCCTTGGGCCTTATTTAGAACGTTCAACATTACCCTGATCATGCCAATAGCAACACTACACTCCATTTTGCTGGCGACAGTGGTAAAATGATTCCCTGTGTTCCCTGGGTGCTTGTGCTGTTTACTACACTGCAAACAAGATCTAAAGCTGGCCATACACAGGCAGATAAAGCTGCCGATATTGGTAGTTTAGACAGATTTGACAGTTTATATCCCCGTGTATAGGGGCTTCCGATTGATCTTCCCGGCTGATATCTGGACACGATATCGATCAGGAAGGTCGGACTTTCTTCCGACCGACCCGTCGGAAGTCCATTGCGATTATAGCCCTGCCAGTTAGTGGCATATCAGGGAAAGATCTGCTTGCTTGGAGCGGATCTTTGCATCTATGGCCAGCTTAAGGCTTCCTTGGGTGTAAAGCTCCC
>CM044443.1:91035170-91049996 GCA_024363595.1 Xenopus borealis
CTTAGTTTCGGAATACAACAGAGGGAGAGGGAGTTCAGCAAAATAAATGGCTCTTGACAAGAGACCCTCCTTCCATTGAACTTAGTTGTCCTAGGGGGATGCCCTACAGCGTGGGAACCTCTGCCTTGAATAATAAGGAAACGTAGACATGATAATAAATATTATTTAGGATGGCATGGATAATATAGAATGAAATGTAGATTATACTGACAAGAAATCACATTAGCCCGAAAAGTGAAATAATGTGAGGCGCATCATGCATGGCAGAGAGAATGAAGTAAAACAGGTTGGGATTGGTGATGTGATATCATGCCCTATACTTTTATAAATTGGTGTTATTATACTAAGTGGCATAATTGTAACCTATAAAGAAGAGACAGAGGAATGCATAAATGTATTAGCGCCATAAAGGGTGTTGACAATACCAAAGTGATGTGTTGGTTGAATGTTTGGGTATAGGTCAAATAGAGATTAACTGAAGGTAAGTGGACAGAACTGTAAAGTTCAGGCAGGTCTAGTATTAAGTGCTGCTGAATAGTAGGGGTGAACTACTGACATAGGTACTAAATTGCGGTTACCCAAAGCAACCAATCAGATCTTTTCTTTCAATTTCTATTAAAACAACCAGAACAATTTGCTGAGTAGTTTACACGTGTGTAATTTACAAACTACAGTAAGGGCTGTATTTACCATACAGGCACCGGGATGCCTAGGATGGCACCTTTAGAGGGGTAGCCCTCGGATAGCAATATGGTAAATAAAAAATAGTTCCTTCTGTGAATGGAGCATGCACAGGAGAGCCATACTGTCTGCTGATAGAAGGGAGCAGGCCTTATGTCTAGGGCTAGTGGCGTATAGGGTCGCCACCTGACCGATACTACAAAGTTACCGGCAATGTAGCTGCCGGTAAATTTGTAAAACCAGCAACAAATGCCCTTGGCGCATCCCTTATCCCTCAAACCTGCCTTCTGTCTATCATGTCTTGGTTCTGCCCCTTTTTGCATCATGGGCCACCCCTTTAATGTAATGGTCCGCCCCTTTTCTTCCTGCCCCACCACCAGCTGGTAAAATGTTTTTCAAAAGGTGGCAACCTTAGTGGCGTAACTAGATATTATTGGGCCCCACAGTAAATTCTTTTTCAGGCTCCTAAAATGTCTGGAGATTGACCCGTTTTACCAATATTTATTGAATCTGTCTATAAATTAGGGCCTCATGGGTCCCCTATACCTCATGGGCCCCTCTGCAACCACAGGGTCTGTTTCCTCTGTAGTCACACATTCCTGGGGCAGCACAGGACCTTAATAGAGCCACACCTCATCTCAGATGTATTTGAGCCTGTAACTGATGCAATTAATTCTATGATGTTCCAAAGAGCTGATGCTATATATAAATAAAGGCTAATACATAGTGATGGGCGAATCTATCCCGTTTCGCCGGAAAATTGGCGAAATGAGTCGCGGCACATTTTTGACGAGCATCGCATAATTTTCGGCAGCGGGTAAATTCGCCCATCACTAATAATACACTATTCAATAATTATTTCTTCCTGGTTAAGTATTAAATCAAATAAAATAAAAAAATATTTTCTTTAACCCTTTATTAGCCTTCATGCAGTATTTTAAAGGGATATTGTTGTGGAATTTTTTTTTCCAAAATGCATCAGTTAATAGTGCTGCTCCAGCAGAATTCTGCATTGAATTCCATTTCTCAAAAGAGCAAACAGATGTTTTTATATTTCATTTTGAAATCTGACATGGGGCTAGACATATTGTCAATTTCCCAGCTGCCCCAAGTCATGTGACTTGTGCTCTGATAAACTTCAATTACTCTTTACTGCTGTACTGCAAGTTGATAGAGTGATATCACCCCCTCCATTTCCCCCACAGCAGCCTAACAACAGAATAATGAGAAGGTAACCAGATAACAGCTGCCTAACACAAGATAACAGCTGCCTGGTAGATCTAAGAACAGCCCTCAATAGTAAAAACCCATGTCCCACTGCATTCCATTCAGTTACATTGAGAAGAACAGCCTGCCAGAAAGCAGTTCCCTCCTAAGTGCTGGCACAAGTCACATGACTTGGGGCAGCTGGGAAATTGACAAAATGTCTAGCCCCATGTCAGATTTCAAAACTGAATATAAAAAAATCCGTTTGCTCTTTTGAGAAATGGATTTCAGTGCAGAAGTCTACTGGATCAGCACATTGAAAAAAACACATTTTCCAATGACAGTATCCCTTTAAATAAAGCTAGTAGGGTCAGATAATCTACCCACAGCTGCAAATATCCCTAAATGACCATCCTATAAAAAAACGCTGAGTGACTGTTCAATAGGGAGTGGATAGAGTCTTGGTTAGGATCCAGTCTGACTGCAGAACAGCAACAGTATTTACCTTTTAACATGAGAGTTCTTATCCCACCCCCACTCTGTATACAAACGCACAACAAACAGTGGAATGAGTCTATTCATGTAGAAAGGTTTCCCAATATTTGACTAATATAGGACAAATGCAGAAAATAGTAGGAAAGGTGACATGATCACCCTGCAAAACTGGCCAATTCCGCCCACTGGAAAGTGCACCCTACAGCAGGAAAACGAGGGGTGTGTACTGTGAAGGTACTTAGACGTTCACGTACAAAATAAATGCCTCAGCTACTGATCCCTGACTAAAACAGATACCAGACACTGAAAGTCAGAGTCAGTGGTCAGACAGAGACAGGTGCTAGAAATGAGAAGCAAGCCAGGAAATCAAAAAGGGCAAAGGGAAATGCAGAGGGCATCTGGGGTCTGGAAATATTTCTTGGGTTTTACCCAAAGCATTGATTAAAAATACAGGGCATTGCAAGTTCAAGTAGTCCTATTTACAGGGTCATACCTTACTATACAGAAAGCAGATGCTATGCTTATGAGTTTTGCTGCAAAAATGACACCCATAGACTCCAATGGGTGAAACAAATTGTCACACTGCCTTGCACTTCAAAAAAAAATTGTCGCCAATAGACTTCAATGCATTTTGGCAAATGTTTGCCTTTTCACCAATCCCAAGCTATGATTCCTTGCTGGGACCCAGTATGTAAAGGAAGCATGTGATATATGATCTGTCATATCTGTTGCATCAGCAGACTACACAGGGCAAAGTCTGAAAAATACAACCTTCCCCCAACTGCATATTATTAGGTTTTGAGATAAGGAGCAGATCATTATACAAAGCGATTCTCAATGGATTTGACATTTTAACCAGATTCTAAAAACCAGGAAGGACTCTGATTTTCATATCTGCTTGGTTTAGAGAACCACGTCAAAAGTTTGCTCATATGACAACTGGGCCAAACAAGTAGATGTTTCTGTGCATGGTCAGCTCTAGTTGCCGGCACATGATGAAAAATTTGGAAAATGTATAATATTCACTGGAAAGTGTAAGTATACAGCCAACAGCCATGTGTTTGCCCCACTGTTAAATGGTATGTTGAAGTCTGTGCAGCTGCATGTTGTTAATAAATAAGCCACACTATGTTAATTAGCATTTATAGCCCAACACAGTGCATACTTGGCCCAAACAACTAGGGTAAACCTTACATATGCTGCAGGGCAGAGCCTGTGATGGGAACCCTGGACAACCCCCCCCCCCCCCCCCCCCACCAAGTGTACCTTCCATTAATCTTTGCCTATCTAGACTGTAAACCATGTGAATATAGAAATCACATGCACAGAATATTCATTTGCTGCTTGTGTTTATACATTAGAGTAGGATCTGTCATGTTTGTTGACTCAGCAGATGCATTTCTCCTTCTTGCATACCTGAAATAATACATAGGAGAGGGTGCTGCCTATTTATTGTCCTTCCTTATAAACTCCTTTCTAGTATATGGCATGTGGAAAGTTGGTTGGGCTTAATATTGCCCTGTGATTTATGTGCTTCTTTACTGCTGGGTTTTCTGTTGGATCACAAATGCTATGATACGACTGCCTCTAGGAGCACAAGCCAGGGCATGTTTTACAGGTTATAATTAAGGACAATCTAATTATGATCTATGAAGAAAACCTGGATGGGGCCCCTTAGCAAATGGAACACTAATGGAAAATTACAATCGATTTAAATTGAATTTAGACAAAATGTTGACTTCATAATGGAAAACAGTTTGAAAACAAACCGATAGAATTTGAGACAGTTCTTTCTGCTTACCAGTGCCTGTTTCTACACAGTATAAACTATGAGAGTATGTTCAGTCAGCAGATTAAGAACAAACTAAAAGTGTTGGTACTTGATTCAAATGCACCAAAACTGAACTAATTTGTCTACCTGTGTCTGACCTGATGTCAAGTAACCTCACGCCATTAGAATAATCATGATCCCTGGGTGGAGACCTTAATGTTGCCATTAAGGGCAGGACACAATGGAAGGCTTCGACGCGTTTCTGTCGGATCAGACGCTGGATGACATAACACCTGCGCCAAGTCGGATCCAAGAGGTAAGTTAATAGAAAGTCAGAGGGTGTCGCAAGGTTGATCCAACGCAACACGACTGTCGGATGAAAAAGCTGCATCTTCATCCGACAGTCATGTCACATCAGATCAACCCTGCGACACCGTCCTACTTTCTATTAACTTACCGTGTTCCTGTCGGATCCAACTTGGCGCAAGCGTTTTGTCACCTAGTGTCGGATCCAACAGAAACGCGCCAAAGTCTTCCATGTAGCCCTGCCCTTAAATGTAAAGAGGAACTGGATTTAAAAAAGAATCCCAAACTGGATGATTATCCACTTAATGACGGAGTTAATTACATCTGTAAATGCAATGTATGTCTGGCACCTTTTGTACATTAAACTAAGGTTCTAAATAGCTGCAAGACAAATGGACCGAAACGGTCTTGTCTGTACTTCTTATTCTGTCTCACAAAAGCAAAGACTATTCAGTGACTGAAAAAAAAAAAACACTGAATATTCTTAATGGTGCCATTTGTACAACAATAGAAGCAAACTGTCTAAGTCTAAAGAGGTTTACTTTTCGTTTATTGATCACTGGAGAATTAAACAGTGCCACATGTGCAGCAGCTTGTTTTCCATCATTTGCAATCTATGGCACTGGGTACACACAGCGTTGGTTCCGTTGTTCTTTGCCTGCGTTCCATAGGCAGATGGAGAGAAGATGATCTGCTCTCTGCCGCTGCACAGTGTATCTGCACTGACAAGTACAGCTTCCTCCTGAGTGCAAGTACACAGAGCAGAGTGAAGATCGACCAGAAAAACACAAAAGTGGGCATTTTTGGGCACAAGGCAAAATATTCTATGGCTGAGGTTCCCAGCCTTTTTTCTCATGAGCCACATTCCAATGTAAGTTGAATTGGGGGAGCAACATAACCATGAAAAAGTTTCTGGTGGATGCCAAATAAGGGCTGTGATTGGCTATTTGGTAGCCCTTATGTGATTGGCAGCCAACAGGAGACTCTGTTTGGCAGTACACCAGGTTTTTATGAATCCAAAACTTACCTCCAAAACTGGAATTCAAAAAGAATTACCTGCATTGAGGCCACTGAGGGCAACCAGGGATTGGTGAGCAACATGTTGCCTGCGAGCTACTAGTTGGGGACTACTGTTCTATGGATTATAGAATCAGATTCATATACTGTATGTATAACTACCAGGAGTGCTGTTACTATCAAGGCTGGGTCTGTCAGTAGGCTGGGTATGATTACTACCAGGATAGGAGTCTTTGTAAAAAGCAATAGGCAAGGAGCATTTTTTTTATACCATGTAAAAATTTCTGCCACATACTCCTAAAGTCATTACTGTTTAGGTCATTGGTCCAATTCACAAATTTCAAACAATATAACTTCTGATGAAGTGGCCATTGTAGTCACGAAACGCGTAGAGCCATGCACTCCCCTGCGCCACTCATCCTATAACCGAATTTATGAATTTTTTGCCATGACTCTTGGTGATGTTATTAAATAAAAGTGGTTTTTACTCTTGCAATTGCACATGTCTACCCTACCACCCTACTTTCTTGTTTTCTTCCACCCACGTGACCAGAGTGGTTCAGCTGGACGGAGGGTAAGCGTTCTCACCCTACCGCACGGTGAAGCCGGATTCGCGTGTGCATGCCTTCATGCACAATATGGTCACCTTTCTATTTTTTTGCTTGTTTGGTTTCAAAGTTGAAACAATCAGAACCCTATGAAGTGAAGAGGAGCTGTACTTCCAACTGACATGGTGCCTCAGCTCCTGAAGTTTTCAAAACCCCAATCCATGAATAGACCAATCTTTATATGGAGATTGTTGGGCCAACATGCACGTACCAAAAATCATACAAACAAAAAAGAAATCAGTAATGTAAGTTGCACTAGTTATAATAAGCCATAGCAATCAATCAGCAGAAGGTGAATTTACCAGCTACCTGTTTGAAAGGAAACTTCCGATTGATTGTTGTAGGTTACTAGACATGGTGGCTTACTCAAGAACAACAGATCTCTATTTCTGTATTATTTGATCATTGGCAAAGCATATGGATAAATCAGAAACACAAGGGCGTTTCTACTTTCCCAGAGAGGAAAAAAAACACATCTGTTTCAGCCAAATGTAAGTTGAGATTGTTGGCTATTTAATTTTTTTTCATTAGGTTTGTCTCGGTTCATATATACACACCTTCCGTTGCCGAGTGGAATGAGATGGCAGGTTATGGAAGGTGTGGTTCAGTTATTATACTAATTACCATCAGGCTGCTGACGATGCAGAATGTGCTTCTTCACATGGCGCCCTGTATAACATAACCCTCACATGGGATACATTCCAGCACCGACTCTGACGTAACGTGGGGAGGATTTCTGTGTGCAGCTCACATAAAACACTGCAAGGTCATTTGCTGAAAAGAAATAAAACATCGAGTTATACAGAAAAAGGAAACAAAACCATATATTTTATTTTTGTACAGCTTAGCAATATTGCTTTATGTCATCATTGAAACCCTCACTTTAGTGCAAACGTACAGAAAAAATGGTTTAATAAATACATGAACAGTCCTTGCTGTTTAGCATTCATTTACAATTCCCTTTGCAGGTTCTGCTGTTAACATAATGGGCTACATGGCACATCTCAAGCTAGGTTTATGCCAGCTTTACTAGCTTATCTCACCGATGGAACACACAATTTGCTACTGAAAAAAAAAACCAGACTATATGGATATAGGAAATTCTATCACTCAATAGAGCTGAACAAACATCTCCTGTGATCACACAATGCAAAAAAAGCTTTTGGGAGATAAAGGTAATGTTCTCACAGTTATAAAGGGGAAGTAAATCATTGATGTTTCATGCAGACGTCCTAAATCTGCAATTAGAATTCAGAAATCTGAGCCGGAACGGACTGAAAGCAGAATGAAAGCTAATGACTAAAAATGCCCACTGCTAATCTTTTCTCTTTTTCCATTGTGATCAGCCAATTAGTATAAGAAACAATTTCTCAATGGCAACAGCAGTTTAAACAATGGAAGGTCATTATGGCGAGATAACTATATTAAATGACAGGAAATAAGACTAAGAAAAGCTAATTAATTTTGAGTGGATTTTATTCTTTCAGACACTGATGTGACCTAAACATTAAAACCGTAGATTAAATCCAGGATGATATGTCTGAAAGAGCTCTTTTTAACCTTTACTCATCTAAATATATATCCATGTTTTTGTGCAGAAGCTTCCACAACCTAAAGGCAAAGCTATATTTTATTTGCAATTATAATCCAGAAAGCCTTTTGGCTATTGTGTGAGTAGCATGAAGCCACATCTATATTGTTCACACAACATTAAGCCACTAACAGAGAAAACATGATTGACACATGATTGACCTGCAGGCTGACCTACTGGATACTGTGAAATTAGGCTACAAACATGGGCGGAAACCTGCACTGACCAGACTAGCACTGACTAGTGCTGCTTTTTACAGGGAATAAACCTATTTTAACCAGTTTTTCACACTTCAGTCTTTAGGACATTGTCGCATGGAGCCTTTTTAGGGCTGGCATATTTCAGCTGTATACAAACAACGTGATCCCCTCCAACAGCTTTACTTGAATGGGAAACTAGTTATTTTCAATGAGTGTTCAAACAAGTAGATATAGGCCTGATTTGGGCACCCCTATGTCAAAAGATTAGATCACGCTTAAGGGCCTATATAGACCCATCAGACAAGGAATGCATCAATGTGCTCCTTGTCCAAAGGGATTTCCAAACCTGCATGATTGATATTTGCCCAATTTCCGGCCATATATTGGTCTGGAAGGTCAATTGGTTGGCTGACTTGGCCTGGAGGGATCAAGTCGGCAGCTTTTACTGATCCATGTACAGCTAACTTAAAGGGGTGGTTCACCTTCAAGTTAACTTTTAGTATATTGTAGAAGGGCCAATTCTAAGAAACTTTTCAATTGGTCTTCATTATTTATTTTTCATTGTTTTTTAATGATTTGCAATTTTCTTCTGTTTCTTTGCAGCTTTCAAATTAGGGTCACTGACACCATCTAAAAACAAGTGCTCTGTAAGGCTACAAATGTATTGTTATTGCCACTTTTTATTACTTATCATTCTATTCAGTCCCTCTCCTATTCATATTCCAGTCTCTTATTCAAATCAATGCAGGGTTGCTGGGGTCATTTGTACCCTAGAAACCAAATTGCTGACACTGCCAAATAGAGAGCTGCTGCATAAAAAGCTAAATAACTATGAAACCACAAACAATAAAAAATGAAAACCAATTGCAAATTGTCTTAGAACATCACTCTCTATATTACACCAAAAGTTAACTCAAAGGTGAACAACCCCTTTAAGGCTGATCACACATGCAGTGTTTCAGCCTGCAGTGAAGCACATGAAACTGCCCAGCACTTTTTAGCCTGAATATGCTCTATTAACAGTTTTCGTGCTGGCTCTGCAAGAACATTTTCATTTGGATGCTTCTCCAAGACTGAAACATGGTGGAGACAGTACCCAGAGCAAGAATAATCTAAAACAAGATAGTCTGATGCCTATTAAGTTAAAATATAGATATAATTAATATTAAACAATGCATTCTCTCATACAGATGCAACTGGTATTTTTCATTTTCGACTACAGAATATGGGTATTAATAAACTCTCCATTATGTCCTATAGGACAGGGGTCCCCAACTGCGAGCCTAGCACCAAATTAATCCAGCACGTCAAACTGGATGTCGTGCGCCAAATTGGACGCTAGAGCGCCAGAATTGGATGCCGAGTCCTGACCCCCGGTTCTTGTAAAAAAATTTGGCACTACACCGGTCCGGGGCCAAAAAAGGTTGGGGACCCCTGCTATAGCAGACTTAAGCTAAACATGTATTAATAGCGAAGATGAAAAACAATTATAATCAAAAGTTAGCATGATCCTTTTAACGCCAGTAACCCAATGATTGGTGGTTTGAGGCAACCATGGAAATTCAGTGTTCACCAGCAGCTCAATGGCCACAGGTTACACATCTCTGTTTTATTATTAAACATCATGACCACAAACAAATCTTTGATTTTACATATGTAGGTGCAGTCCATACGAGTAACAGAGGGCATTAGTACAAATAACCCTGGTCTCTGGCAATACAAGCTAATTAGCCCAGAATATATGGCTTCCAAAGTTGCTGACAAACATTACAGATTTTTGAATACATCCATTCCATATTAAATAACAGATGACCTCCCAAGAACTTTAATTTTATTCCAGCTGCATAAAGTTGCAATTATCCATTAAAAAAAATACCACCCTTTGTAAGATGCAGCAATACAAGGGTAGAGATACCAAGCTGATTGCCTTTCACATGCAACACTTGCCATGATGTTACTGGTACCACAGCTTTTTGGCTCTGTATAAACAGATCCCATACTTTATATCTTGGTTTGCGTCTACCAGGACCAGAGGAGCCTCAGTGTTTTCTGGAAAGTTTTTTAAACAAACAAGTAAATAAAACATAAAGCAGACATGTTAGATTTAGCATAATTAGAACTCATACAATGGTAATGCCTCCATGGTATCTAGTGGGAGAATAAAAATCAAATAAAGTTGTGCTTCCATCAGAAAGTGTTTCTGCACTGACATAATGATATGTCATTACAAGGAAGCAATGCTACTTACACTTAATTTTCTAGTCTGTTTATGGTGTTACAGTAATAGCTAAGAAGTATTGCCTAAAATACTATCTATATATACACAAACGTATGTGTGCATAAATATATGTATGAAGTGACTGGCTACTAAAACCAACTAATATTTTCCCATGAATGTTCTTTTAGGCCGGTTCACTGCAAGGCAAGCCACGGCTTACTGCTTGCTCTCCTTGCAAACACATAGCCAAAACCTGCTGTTCGGATGAACCAGAAAGAATGTGTTCATGTTTGCACTTTAGAGATGCTTGGCTTTGTGTTTGTGCAGTGATCTTTAGTCAGCACTGAAAGCTCACGAGATGCACAGCCGAACAATAAAAGGGAGGACAGAAGTGCATCCTGGGATGGGAATTTTGTCCTCTAGTCACCCTATCCCTTATTAGAGTAATGCCAATCATACAAAGAAGATAATAAAAGCCACCAACAGAAAACAGCGACAGCCAGGTCATGCAAAATAACTAAAAAAAAAGAGAAAATGCATAAATCGTATTATTATTATTTTCCTATATGATTAAGATAAGTTATTTGCAAGGGAAGATAGACCAAATTTGTAAGTATGTTTTGCATTCTGTTTAATAGAATATAAAATAACCAGAATGACAGCATAGCTTATTGTGTTCCTTCTCTGCATAATAATATACAAATCAGTGCCACATTGCTTGCCTCAACTTACACAGAGAACACTGAATGGCTATAAATAAAAGGAGCAGTTTTCATAGGAAGAATGCCTCATCAAGGCAATCAATAAGGCCACTGAAACTAATCATATGTATAAATAACACCTATGCAGAGAAGGGGTGTTCCATAAATAAAATAAATGACTAATGAACGAATGGAAAACAATTCCTAGTATTATGATATAATTTCACTCTTGATGCAAAATGTTGCCCACTGGTCAAAAGCGCATAAGAAAAAGGACATTGAAACAATGGAGACATTTACAAAGAAATGCAAGTCTGGAGAAAAGTGCAAAGTTTTCTTTCACAATCTAATAATAATAATAATACCCAAATACTGTCAGTGGTTTGAGAATGCGTTGTAGTGTCCATCAGAAGCACTGGAATACAAGGTTACGTGCAAATTGTGCCTTAACTGTCTCAAGGATAAAAGGGTTTGCAAGAATGAAGATGTTAGCACCCAATGGAGCAGCATGGAGTAAACAGAAGGGTGTTCAAATAACATAGCCTGGGTCTGGTTTGACCTGTCACAATCATTCCAGTTCCAGTCCCTTGTAACAGTGCTACACAAAATTAAAAAACAAAAAACACTGTGCCCCATATAACATGTCTATCCAGGTGAGGAGGAGGACCAAACACCACAACATGTCTTACAATTTCATGTCACAAATGGGGCTAATTTATCCTTCCAGTCACCCAATTAACAGGTTAGTCTCACTGCAAATAATTAAAGGGGATTCTATCATGTGTATCCATGTGAATGAGGAAAGCTTCATGTGGTCACGGTGTATACTGGTACATATGGAGATACAGAAGACAGTCACAGTTGAGTGGTTAGCCCCCTTTATTGTTCAACACTTGCTTAGTGCAGAACAGTGATGTCAAACTTGTATCCCTCCAGGTGTTGTGAACTACCACTTCAAGAATCTGTCACAAGATGGGGGGAGTGCAAGAAGCTGCAGCCCACAATAACTAAAGTGCCAAGATCTTGAGAACCCTGTTAAAAGTCTGCAGTTGTCCTTTATTCTGCCATTTCTCTGAGATCTTTTAATCCATGTCATATTAATTGGGACTTGAATTGTCAAGTCAAAACAGCAGAGTTATCAGTGCAATGGAATCCAGGCCTTTCCAGCACTTAAGAGGTCAAATGTACAGACAAGGGAACAAGTTGTATAACCTGTGACTCAATCCCCTGGATCCCCCTGTTCAGCTCTATGCAGACCTCTTCTGCATGTGGAAAAGTTTTCTGTTTGTCAGAGGCTGGTGGAAGAGACCGAAAGGGTAGGGGAAGAAGGGGGAGGGAAATTGAGAAGTTCAAGGACTGCCACCCCAACGCTGCTTCTCCTTGTGAACATGCAGGAGGCTGCTACCCATTTGTTGGTTCGCGGATTGTATTTCTCGATGGAGTTTAGACTGGAGCTGCCATCATTGCCCCCAACAGCGTAAAGCCATCCGTCCATTGCTACAAGGTCATGAGTGCTTCTGTACAAAGTATGAGGGAAGAAATAGTTGTGTTAGGAATAAAGAATGTACATTTCTTTCTAAGGCAAGGTATTGTTCAGAGAACATTACAAAGATGTAAGGGCATACTAAACAGAATGGAAGCAACACCTGTGTAATCTCCTTTAGGCTACCCATATGTCCTCTCCCTCAAAATCACCCTTCAGCTTCAGCCTGTAAGACACTTACCGTCATACTCATTTTAAGTTTTGGAAATATAAACCCTTTCTTTTCAGCATCTCGCCCCTACTCCCATTATGAGTGTTGCACGAGAACATCCCTTTTATTTTGTTTAGATTTCCACTGGCATAACAAACATGAAAAACAGCAAAAAGCTGTGAGTTATAGTTAAAAATGTAAATAATTTATTAGGCCATACAGGTGACCACCTAACGCGTTTCGTGCCTACTGGGGCATTTAATCATGAGCCTATGAGTAAGTGCCCCAGTAGGCACAAAACGCGTTAGGCGTTCACCTACCTGTATGTCCTAATAAATTATTTGAATTTTTAACTATAACTCTGGTCTTTAATTTGGAGAAAACTCAACATTTTGCTGTTTTTGTATTTTTGCACCCATGGACTGGGCCAAACTGAGTATTTGTCTCCTTTTATTTAATTGCTTTGGACACTTATTTTTTGATTTACTGTATAATGGTACAGTCACTGGCATAATGCACCAATTATTTTATTGTTTGATATAACAATTCCTGCATTTGCAGATCTGGTCCTGGAATTCTCCCAACATCTGTCAACATCTGACCACTACATATACTTGCAGATCAACCACTCTCTGACATATGGGGCAAAATTCACCCAAGACAAGAGAAACAAAACTGGTTATTTCTTAGGGCCAGATGATGCACATGACTCTGGATTCTCCACAGGAGAATAATCAGCTGCCCTGCAGCTAGGGTTGCCACCTTTTCCAGAAACAAATACCAGCCTTCCTTTTTAACTTATTTATTTAACTTTTTCCCTATCAATAACATTGGAACCAACCATCATTTTTACCAGCAAGGCCAGTAAAATACCTTTTACCGGCCAGGTGGCAACCCTACCTGCTGCTCCCCTTGTCTTCTGAAGGTAGGGTGCAAAATATAATATTTCTGCTCAGAAATCCAGCACCTCTGCTTGCACCTGAGTGGAGACAATGGTTCCGGGTACAGGCAGAGCAGAAGAGGAGGAGCAATGGGGAAGAGAGTTCAGCAATTGTCTGGCTCTAGCGTCAGTATAGGGATTACATCAATGGTCAACATTGTAGTCTTCATTTTGTGCTGAATTTGATAGGGAAATGGGCAAATACATAACTGGTAAAACAGGCAAAGCCACAAAAGTAATTCCAAACAAGCAATACTATTTATAGCTATTATACATATTCCAGAGAATTTGCAGATCAGAAATAAAATACACCCTTTTATTAATTAAACATAAAATAGGCATTGCCACTCAAAAAAAGTTACCAGATACATAACTGGTAAAACAGGCAAGGCCACAATACTTTAAAAAAGGAAACTGATTGCAAACAAGCAACAGTATTTATAGCTATTGTACTTTGCAGATCAGAAATAGCATACACCCTTTAATTAATTAAATATAAAAAAGGCATTGCCACACAAAAACAATTATACTTTGTGCGAGTGAGAAGATCTCAAATGCCTTGGATGCATCTCTACAAAAGTGTCTGTTGTGATTACAGGTGTCGTTCACATTACTGTAGTGTACATTGTTTTTATATTTCCTTCATAGAAAGCCTTGTTACGGGGAGCACTGGAATTTAATGTCTCACCTTATGAATGAGGGTCAGAAAGCCATTTAAATCCATTACAAATGTGCGATTTTTTCTTTAGATGTAGAAGCAAATGGATATGATATCATTGGGAATATCTGGCCTGTGGGCTCAAAATCATTCTGGACAGAAGATAAACTGCACCAGAACGGTTTCATGTAGCAACCAATCAAATTTTTAATAGAATTTTTGGTAGAAACTAATTGCAGGTTAGGCACAAAAGGTACCAGTTGCACCTATGTTAGTAAACCAGTCTCTCTGCCCCTTTAGTAAGCTTTGCCATGTAAAATGCTGCTCTAGAAACTAGAGTATTTTCTACAAGGTACAAGGCGGGCCTAGTCATGATGAGATTTTTCTCAGATCAGATCACAGAGTCCCATTGGGAGAGGACTGCACCAACACACAGAAAGATATTGTCTGATTTCTGATGGGAATCAACATCTGGTCAAACTGGCCAGATATTGATCAAGCACAACCAAGGGCCCTATACATGGGCATAAAAGCTGCCAACTCAGCCTGGAGGAGCTGATTTAGTTACACACATAGTTACATAGTTAAAACGGATTGAAAAAAAGACCAAAAACCATCAAGTTCAATCCCTCCAAATGAAACCCAGTGTCCATATATACACACACACAATTACAATTACCCCTACATATACTCACATAAATTATATAACAATAGCTATATAAATTGTAGATTTTATTATC
>CM044443.1:91091393-91145398 GCA_024363595.1 Xenopus borealis
GATAAACTTCAGTCACTCTTTACTGCTGTACTGCAAGTTGGAGTGATATCACCCCTTTACTCCCTTCCCCCCAAGCAGCTTAACAACAGAGCAATGGGAAGGTAACCAGATAACAGCTCCCTAACTACAAATATAAAAAATAACAGCACTCAGTAGTAAAAACCCATGTCCCACTGAGACTGATTCAGTAATATTATGTAGGAAAAATAACAGCCTGCCAGAAAGTAGTTCCATCCTAAAGTCACATGAAAATATGTGGACAATATGGGAAACTGACAATATGTCTAGTCCCATGTCAGATTTCAAAACTGAATAAAAAAAATCTGTTTGCTCTTTTGACAAATGGATTTCAGTGCAGAATTCTGCTGGAGCAGCACTATTATCTGATGTGTTTTGATAAAAAACAACATATTTACCCATGACAGTATCCCTTTAAAGGGCACACCTATGGCCTACTAAAAAATTTGCCCCAAACTGAAGAGCCCGCATTCCGGTTTGGGGTTCTAGTACATTTTAAAAAGAAATTCCCCCTGCAGGCGCTGGCCGACATGTCTTCTGAAGCGCATGCGCAGTAACACACACGCGCATACTGAAAAGCAGCCACACTTCCGGGGCCACTTTTCATACTGCACATGCGCTTCAGAAGACATGGCGGCTAGCTCCTGCAGGGGGCTTTTTTTTTTGGAAAAGTTCTAGAACCCCAAACCGGAATGCAGGCTCTATCAGCCCGCACCTTCAAAGCACATGATCCCTCTGCAAGCTGCTAATGTACATTAGGCTAGCCTCTAGCCCTGTGCCTAGCCCAGCCACTTATCTCAAGGTATTCACTGACATGATACATAGATCGATAGATACATAGATAGATAAATAGATAAAATTATGTGTCTAAAGCCATGTCACCAACTGTAAAAAATTAATGTAAGCTCTGCTTCTAAATGACATTTCCTTAACTCAGTAAGGTGGGGGAAATGTCTTATTTAAGCATCTAATCCACCTACACTCTATGTTCAAGTACAAAGTCAAATCATTACCCAAAGTAAAAACATAATTCCAAAAATGGAACAATAAAAAACACATATTTGTCTCTGTCTAGTACCATGTGCAAAGTGATTCATCATTGCACTTATATGGACATGCAATGATTATACTTAATCCAAAATGTTACATCCATCATTGATACAAAGAATAATGTACCCATTTTATAGTATAAGAAATAATATGTCCCCTACTGGGAACAGTTGTCTAGTGAAGACTTATGCTTCCTCCTAAATAGAGCTATTACCACAAAAAGGCACAAGGTTATAGGCCCAGTATTTTTTAAATAGGGCATTGAACTTCAAAGTGATTCCTAATACAGGTATGGGGCCTGTTATCCAGAATGCTCGGGACCTGATAACAGATCTTTCTGTAATTTGGATCTTCATACCTAAATCTACTAGAATTTCATGTAATAATTAAATAAACCCACTTTTTGCTTCCAATAAGGATTAATTATATCTTAGTTTGGGTCAAATACAAGGTACTCTTATTAATACAGTGAAAAGGGTACTCATTTTTAAAGGGATCCTGTCATGGGAAAAAAATATGTTTTTCAAAATGCATCAGTTAATAGTGCTGTTCCAGAAGAATTCTGCACTGAAATCCATTTATCAAAAGAGCAAACAGATTTTTTTATATTTCATTTTTAAATCGGACATGGAGCTAGACATTTTGTCAATTTCCCAGCTGCCCCATGTCATGTGACTTGTGCTCTGATAAACTTCAGTCACTCTTTACTGCTGTACTGCAAGTTGGAGTGATATCACCCCCTCCCTTTCCCCCACCCAGCAGCCTAACAACTGAACAATGGGAAGGTAACCAGATAACAGCTCCCTAACACAAGATAACAGCTGCCTGTCGCCAAACGAGTGGATCTGTCCCCGATATGCCCACCTTGAGGTGGGCGATATCGGGGTGATCCGATCGTGGGCCCTAGGGCCCAACGTTCGGATCACAATAGAGAAGATACGGGCAGTCGGATCGCGGGACTGCATCAATCCCGTCGGATTGATCCCCAACCAGTAGCTCGTGAGCAACATGTTGCTCTCCAACCCCTTGGATGTTGCTCCTAGTGGCCTCAAAGCAGGAGCTTATTTTTTAACTAGACATTAAGCCCGTTAAATTAACGGGCGCTAGAACATATGTAGTTAAACATTTATAAAAAACAGAATTGTTCTAGGCAAATTTTCGGCCTGCGCAAACGTGCGAATTTACGCTCTGGTCGGCGAACGGTAACATATTTACGTTTTTCAGACTATCACCCACAATGCTAAAACACACCACAGCGTAAGGGTGCGAAGTTGCGCATCTATCTACTTTGCTAGCATAAATGATCACTCAATGGGAATTGAACACTAAACACACTGGTCAGATGCATTTACCTTATACACTTCACCACATGTTTCCATTGACTATTTGAAGTACTGGTACTGATAGCATTAGCTAGTGATTGGCGACCTCTAGTGGCCAAAACTGGTAAATTCGGCCAGTAGCACAGGGACTTGAACTTTATTATATAGGATTACTGGATTAGAGGCAAGTTTGGGTTGCATAAAAAACAGATGTCCTGCCAAACATTCTCTCCTGTAGGCTGCCAGTCCATATAGGGGTTACCAAAAAGCCAATCAGAGCTCTTATTTGACATCCACATGGAGTTTTTCATGCTTGTGTTGCTCTCCAACTCTTTTTTAAATTTAAATGTGGCTCACAAGCAAAAAAGGGTTGGGGAACCCTGATCTAAGAACAGCACTCAATAGTAAAACCCATGCCCCACTGCGTACTATTCAGTTACATTGAGAAGGAAAAACAACAGCCTGCCAGAAAGCAGTTCCCTCCTAAAGTGCTAAAGTCACATGACATGGGGCAGCTTAGAAATTTTGCTTTCAAAGCATCTGCTGTTTCTCATCCTCATGCCACAGGGCTTATAAGTAATTGGTTTAGATACATGCTGCATAGAAACACCAGATTCAGGATTTGGCTGACTTTAAAGCTCTGGGATCTGTATGCAACATTTTTTTTGTTAACTGTTAATACAATTTTTCTATTGTGTTGGAATATGAAAACTAGTTGGACTGGGCCAGCAGGACACCAAAAGAAACCTGTCAGGCTCTGGCTCTTGTGGACCCCACTGCCTGCCTGAAGGGATTGTTTTTCAGAGGTACACAGTGGGGCATCACACAGGCTGGAGGGGTTAGTTATAGCAGTGATTAGCCCCAGACAATACAAATCAGTGTTCAGGTTTGGTTTGATATATTTTGTGGAGAGTTTAAGATTTCATTCCTCCTTCTGTCTCACAAATCTCACAAGCCAAATCTATTAGGTATGTAAATTGTAACGCTTATTTGGACTAGGCAGACCAAAGATAGTTAATGTCCAGTTAGAATAGGAGCATGGGTTACATTGGACTCAGACACTTCAGGCTAGGGCCTTTGCTAAACGGAGATTCAGCAGGCGGTGTAGTGCAACTGACATCCTATCCACTGTGGTCCCCTCACTAAAGGCACTCTAGGAGCCTTGGGATGCTACTCCCTGCTACAGATCCTCGTTGCTGCACACAGCTGCTCTTGATATCTAAGCTCTCTATCTCACTCTCCTAGAGAGTCTGTGACAGATATAGCATGTTCTGACTAACCTCGATCATGGGTTTTCCTGGTCCCCGACTTATTCGATAAAGGTGCTGTCCTTTTAGGGCAGTGATCCCCAACCATAAGCTTGTGAGCATCATGTTGCTCTCCAACGCCTTGGATGTTGCTCTCAGTGTCCTCAAGGCAGGTGCTTACTTTTGAATTCCAGGCTTGGAAGCAAGTTTTAATTGCCTAAAAAACTAAGTATAGTGCCAAGTAGAGCCTCCTGTAGGCTGTCAGTCTACAAAGGAGCTACCAAATAACCAAATACAGTCCTTATTTGGCACCAAGGGACTGCTTGTGTTGCTCCCCAACTCTTTTTATGTTTGAATGTGGCTCACTGGTAAAAAAAAGTTGGGGCAATGGCTTTACTAGGCCTTGGTGTACCCAGGCTCAATGGGAAACAACCAGTAGGTAAGGACACCAGCAGCCAAAGAGGAAGATCCACCCCTTTCCACACACTACATTGAAGTGTGGTAGGAAGTGATCATTACAGCTCTTGGCCAATAACACTGGATATGTAAATACAAACTATATACATGGAAGTTATTTTCAAAGGTGCATATTTGATTTACACAATTTGACAACCAGCTTCATAATACAAATAAGTGGTTATAT
The DNA here is from genome assembly GCA_024363595.1 of Xenopus borealis. Taxonomy (NCBI): domain Eukaryota; kingdom Metazoa; phylum Chordata; class Amphibia; order Anura; family Pipidae; genus Xenopus; species Xenopus borealis. The sequence goes on from CM044443.1 coordinate 91,095,674, forward strand.
ACAAAGAGTGGGAGAAAGAAGGGCAAGAGCACTAAGGGGTGCAAAATTGTGCTCTTTCAGGGATAACTACCACTGTCTGGTACCGCTCTGCATCTAATGCGGAATAAACGGAACCTGTGCATGGTCTTGCAGGCTCCATGTCGACAAAGTGACAGAAGAGGATCCAAAGGGACAGAAGATGCCCCCTGTGAACTCCACCACCACAAACGCACATATATTATTGTATGAAGTTTTAGTGAGTGTATGATGGGAGATAAGTCAACTAATATCAGCAAAAGACTTGGATAGATGGTAATTGTTACTTCTATGGCCACCTATACTGTGCATTTTTATTGCAGGTTCACAAATAGAGACACTTTTGAGTGTAATAAACTTTGCAGAGAATGGGGCATGGGTTTGGAGGGGGGTGGTTGCGTTACTCTTTATTGTATTCGGAGAATTAGGTTTCTCAGTACAAATCTGGAGTACGATTTACACCCATTTCATGTTTTTGGAGTTAATGGGTCATGTTTATACTAACTTTGGAGATAAAATCTAGAGAGATTTATCTCCAGAAATCTCTCCAGATATTTATCTCTAATGCTAGTATAAACATGCCCCATTGATTCCACTTTGCCCACCAAGAGATGTGAATAACACAGCACTACGAAATAAGTTGGTGCTATAGAAATAAATGTAAATAATAATGCTAATAATAATAACACCAAATATAGATTAGTATATGTAAATTCCATTAAGTAAATGCTCATATGAGCACACCTTTACCGAAAAAGAAAATCCTGTTTATGCATGGCGTAAGATATAATTAACATAATTACAACTTAATAATTGCTGCTGCTTGCAATAAATCAGGAAAAATTACAAATCCCATTTAAATGTATGCACACACAATGCCTTCAAATCTACATACGAGTTATTGCTAGAAATCATAAATGCTGTATATTTGCTGTTGATGATGTTCATTGATAGTAAGAGCCAAACCCACATACTTAGTTCTAGGCATAGTTACATAGGAATTAAATCAGATTTTCCCCCGTACTCTATGGACATTTCTCTCCATACATAAAAAGGATAAAATATCATTAACTGCTTGTTTTTGTGTTAAATAAACGTACAGTCATGTCTGTCCATTCAATAAATAATGATTAAGCTACAGTTTAATCTGCCACCAATCCCTAAATGCAAATTGAAGCCTCTATAGTATTATTTCTTGTCAAAAGCAAGAGAAAAAGGCAACCAGTCTGTTATAATCTTTGAATCGTAAACCCCAGCACTAACCAGGGAACGGCAAGAAAACTCTTCACTTCTGGGAGGTGGTCGTTGCCATCTTGGAAACATCCTGGTGCTTCAAACACAAACACACTTTTCCCTCAGCAGCTGTCAGTGATTTAAGGAGTCTCCTATATTCAGAAAACTGGGAAAAATGTCAGAAAAAGGGGTGGGGAAGTTATGTTTCTCAATCCAATTCCCTGATTACCTATGGAATTTCAGAAAATTCAAAATGTCTTTTTTTGCCCATTTTCCCAATTGAATTCTGAAAACAATGATTTACCCTCTGGAAAAAAAGAAAGCATGCACATGCAATTTCCAGTGTTTGCTGCGTAGTGAAGCATTCTACCATTCCCCACAACAAACTGGCTTGAGGAGTCACCATTTCAAAAAGTCATTGCTCTTAAAGGGGTTGTTCACCTTTGAGTTAACTTTTAGTATAATGTAGAGAGTGATATTCTGAGACAATTTGCAATTGGTTTTCATTTTTTATTGTTTGTGGTTTTATAGATATTTAGCTTTTTATTCAGCAGCTCTCTATTTTGCAGTGTCAGCAATTTGGTTTCTATGGTACAAATTACCCTAGCAACCCTGCATTGATTTGAATAAGAGACTGGAATATGAATAGGGGATGGACTGAATAGAATGATAAGTAATAAAAAGTGGCAGTAACAATACATTTGTAGCCTTACAGAATATATGTTTTTAGATGGTGTCAGTGACCCCTATTTGAAAGCTGCAAAGAAAAAGAAGAAAATTGCAAATCATTAAAAAACAATGAAAAATAAATAATGAAGACCAATTGAAAAGTTTCTTAGAATTGGCCCTTCTACAATATACCAAAAGTTAACTTGAAGGTGAACCACCCCTTTAAAAAGAAATCAAAGAGAAACTTGCTACAGGTATTGGACCTGTAATCCAGAATGCTGCTCAGGACCTGGGGTTGTTTTATTATCACAGAGAAAAGCAAATCAATTATTTGATTTAGGGCAGAACTAAACGGATGATTGACTTCCTTTTTCGGCGGATGCGACGCTGGGCGCGAAAACGGATGCGACAGGAACAAGGTATGTAATAGAAAAGTCAGATGGTGTCGCAAGGTTGATGTGATGTGACCACTGTTGGATGAAGATGCATCTTGCAGCATTTTCATCCGACAGTTGTGCCGTTTCGAATCGACCCTGCGACACCATCCAACTTCCTATTACCTTACCTTGTTCCTGTCGCATCCAACTCGCTGCGTCCATTTTCACACCCAGCGTCGCATCTGGTGAAAATGGACGTCAATCGTCCGTGTAGTCCTGCCCTAAAATGGAGTCTGGAATTTTGAATTACTGTATTTGATTAAGGGCAGGACTACATTGATGTCCGTTTTCGGCGGATGCAACACTGGGCGCGAAAACGGATATGACGAGTCGGATCCAACAGGAACAAGGTAAGTAATAGAAAAGTTAGATGATGTCACAAGGTTGACGCGGCACGACTGTTGGATGAAGATGCAGCTTGCAGCATTTTCATCCGACAGTTGCATCTCATCAACCCTGCAACACCATCCGACTTCCTATTATCTTACCTTGTTCATATCTCATCCAACTTGTCGCATCTGTTTTCGCGCCCAGCGTCACATCTGGCGAAACGGACGCCAATCATCCCTGTAGTCCTGCCCTAAAATGGAGTCTGGATAAGGAGTTTCTGGATAGCGGATCTCACAAAGGCTTTTGTGACAAAACGTTGGGGTTATTCTCATTTTTTGGCAGATATATCCACTCCTTCTCCTTTTTTCGCTTCTTCAAAACTTTTTGGGTGGTATGTATATAGGGTCGCCACCTTTTGTAAAAAATTTTACCGGCCGGTGGGGGGTGGGGTCAAAAAGGGGCAGGGTGTGATGTAAAAGGGGCGGGACGTGATGTCACATGGGGCTGAGCCACAGCGAGCGATCGGCTGAAGACGGCGAGAAAGGTAAGTTTTAATTGGAATTAAGGCTGGGCAACGGCCTTTTTTAAGGGCTATTACAAATTTACCGGCAGCTACATTGCCGGTAAATTTGTAATACTGGCCCCGGCCTTGACTGGTGTTTTACCGGCCGGTGGCAACCCTATATGTATACTATTACTATGTAAACTATTGTTGTATAAAACTGTATTTTGCCAGTGCAATTGTGTATTACTAAATTGTTTTAAATAGTAAAGTATTTACTTTAATGCCACTTGTGTTTATATCTACATTTTATTTGAGTGTGCACAACCTAGTGTATGATATAATTATTAATCTTTATACCACCTAAACTTAAAAAGCTTTTCTCCACTTATTACAATGTGCTGGTAGAAAAAACACTACCAGTACTTCATAGTAACATAGTAAGTTTGGTTGAAAGAAAGACACGCCCATCACGTTCAACCTTTTGACTTTTTTTTTTTTTTTTAAGTGCTAGTTGATCCATGACTGAATTGTGAGAGCAGGTTGGGAATGGGATCACTCTTTAATCTCTGACACCCAGTTAAACGCACTAGAGTACAACATAAAGAGCATTTACTAACTAGACACAGAACTGTCTATATAGACAGCCGACATACTGGAATATTGTATGTGCGGCACAAGGGTTTTTTTTCCTGAGATGTCACCAGTAACTCCCAAAATCTTTGGGAGAATTGACAGTTCTGCAGACACAGTGTGCAAAGTGTAGTTTCGGGACACAATACAACATGCTTTTTTCCCTAGAAGTCCAACGTAATTGCAACCACAGTCTGCCATGGTTGTTTCCAAATTGTTAATACAAACACAATTGTGCCAATGTTTTGCTTTATGAATCAGACGCAAGGGATATTACGTCATTTCTAGTGTGAGCAATGAATACAACATTAGCGTATGATCCGTTTGTACTTATTGATAATTACTAGGAATGTACCAAATCTAGGATTCGGTTCGGGGTTTGCCCTTTTTCATCAGGATTCGCCCAAATCCTTGCATATGCAAATGAGGTGGGGAGGGAAATCATCAAATAACTTTTTGTCACAAAACATGGAGGTAAAAATAGTTTCCCCCTCCCCATCCCTAATTTGCATATGGAAATTCGGTTTGGTATTCAGCCAAATCTTTCACGAAGGATTCGGGGGTTCAGGCGAATCCAAAATAGTGGATTTGGTGCATACTTAATTATTATTGCCATTCAGTGTTGGTCTGGGCTGGCTGGAAAAAAAAACCAGTGGGCCCTGGCTTTCCTGGGCCACACTGACCCAGATCACTCCCCACCAGAAACTCTGGGTGTTGTACCCTGACCTGGTATGCAAGGGGTTTGTGGCGGGGATGGGTAGTGGGTGAGGTGGGGGGGCCCTGGGGTGTGTAAGGGCCCCAGAGGTTGCAGCCCTGGTGGCATGCAGACTCCCCAGTCCAATGCTGCTGCCATGTCAAAAGGTGCAGGATTTAAGAGATAAAATGGATGCAATGGGACTTTGTGCAGCTACGCAGAAGTGCAAAGATCTGTTTGGACACTCCTAGCGTAGTGTTGATAAGTGCAATTATTATGTTCCAATTTAGCATTACCACAACTGTACTTGCAGTTGCAAATGATCCTGTGTAAATGCTTCTTAAAAGGGTTGTTCACCTTTAAATTAACTTTTAGTATGATGTGGAAAATTATAAGATTTTTTATTATTTGCTGTTTTTGTTTGATTTAGCTTTTTATTCAGCAGTTCTCCAGTTTGCAATTTCAGCAATCTGGTTGCTAGGGTCCACATTACCCTAGCAACCATGCAGTGATTTAAATATGAATAGCAATGGCCTGAATAGAAAGACGAGTAATATAAAGTAATAAAAGTAATACATTTTTAACTTTGCAGAGCATATGTTTTTAGATGGGGTCAGTGACTACCCCCATTTCAAAGCTGGAAAGAGTCAGAAGGCGGCAAATATTTAAAAAAACTATATATAAAAAAGACTAACTAAAAAGTTGCTTAAAATAGGCCATTCTTTAACTTACTAAAAAGTCTCTTGTCTCTTTTATTTGGTAGTGATATTTTTAGCGAATGTAGAGGCAAGGAAATAAAATCCCATTTTTACATTCTTTAATGAAAAAGATATCTATCTCCGATATAACTTAATTAAAAAATATCTACAGTTTTTATAAGAAATCTGACTGTAATAAGTGAAATTCCCTTTCGTTTTACTTGCTCTGAATGCTGCAGATTGGAAACTTCAGACGGTCCCTATCTGCAGGGAAACAATTATACTTTCGAATAGACCTCAAGCAGCTTTGTTTATTTCCCTGTGGACTGTGTAGAAATTTGTATCCGCAGATCCAGTGCAGTCTGTATATTCTGATTATTAATCAGTCTTGCTGTATCGGCTTCTATGGCAGGTATTATTTGTTTTGTGCTTTGATAATTTATGATGAGCCCTAAGCAAAGTTACAAGATGTGGCAAACGTTGAAAACATAAATCCTTTGTTTAATTAGGCTTCTGGTGCAGTAAATTCGTGTTTATATTTAGTATAAGGTTGCCACCTGTCCGGTGTTGGGTTGGACAGCCCGTTTTTTGGCAATCAGCCGAGTCATAGCCCAGCCCCCAACGTCACCACCCGCCCCCTCCGTGTCACTGCCTGATCTCCACCAAGCTAAAAGGTGGCAACCCTAATTTAGTATACAAAATACATTTCTAACATTATTCTATTTTAGACTTTAGTTCCCCTTTAAATAGACATGACATACAAGGTATATGTTCAAATTGTGTTTTTCATCCAGCCCGAGAATACTAAATTGCAGTTTGCCTTTTGCATCAAAAGAATCTGCTGCCTACCTTCCTGATGTTCTTCCCCAGATCAGGTGGCTGTAGTAACTCCCATGTTTCTGGCCCAATGCTCTCCCATTTATTTAGACTAACTATATAGACTATCTGTGAGACCTGTCTGACAGCACCATCTAGTGACTGGAAGTAATACTAACAACTAATACAAAATACTCTACAGGTATGGGATCTGTTATCCAGAAACCCATTATCCAGAAATCTGTTATCAGGTCCCGAGCATTCTGGATAACAGGCCCCATACCTGTATTAGGAATCACTTTGAAGTTCAATGCCCTATTTAAAAAATACTGGGCCTATAACCTTGTGCCTTTTTGTGGTAATGGCTCTATTTAGGAGGAAGCATAAGTCTTCACTAGACAACTGTTCCCAGTAGGGGATATATTATTTCTCATACTTTAAAATGGATACATTATTCAGTGTATCACTGAACGTAACATTTTGGAATAAGTATAATCATATCAGTGCAATGATGAATCACTTTGCACATGGTACTAGACAGAGATAGATATGTTCGTTTTTTTGTTCCATTTCTGGAATTATGTTTTTACTTTGGGTAATGATTTGAAAAGTATGAAGATCCTAATTATGGAAAGATCTGTTATCCGGAAAACCCCAGGACCCGAGCATTCTGGATACCAGGTCCCATACCTGTACTAACTTCAAACTGGGAGGAATACACATTTATGGGTGGTTATAGTGTACAGTATGAAGGGTTATTAAAATTCAATTTAATTTCTTATTTTTTGTGGATTTATTTTTATTATGTATTTCATACTTACTCATTACTTAAGTGTGTAACATAAACTACAATCAGGAGTCCCATTTTCCCTGAGGCAGGATAAAATGTATACTTGATAATAATGTGTAATATTTAATCATTTAGCACTGAGGAAAAAAAGTTTTTTTTATTTGTGTAAGGATATGGCCACACTCGGTGTCGGACTGGCCCACCAGGATACCAGGAAAACTCCTGGTGGGCCCAGATGTCAGTGGGCCCCTTTGCTCCTAACCATATGTGAAATATGGCCTATTTCACAGCCATTCTCTATTTATTTATGGTAAAAAAAGAGGCCTAATAATGGAAGAATAGAGTATAGTAAATACAGTAGATATAAAAGACTAGGATAAAAAAGAGGTTGAGTGAGGAGGAATAATAGTTTGGGTCCATGGTCTAAAGTTTTCCAGTGGGCCCCTGGTCTAAGGTTTTCTGGTGGGCCACTGGAATCCCAGTCTGACACTGGCCACACTTTCTAGTTGCCTAAGGGACTGTATTTAGGATCATCTTTAAGATCATGATGCACATGGCTGCCAGTGTAAAACTGGCAAACCCAACTCATGTTATCCAGCCAGTTATTTTTATGATCTTAAAGACACAGATTAATAAAATATGAATATTTCAAATAAAAAACTGTTGCAAGTAATAAGCAGTGTTGGACTGGGGGTCCACAGCCCACTAGGGCTTCAACCTCAGGGGCCCATACACATCACAGGGCACTCCACCCCAGCTACAACCCATCTCCCTCCCATTCTAGCTGCAAACCTCCTGCATGCCTTGTTTTCTTTTCTTGTGGCCATGATCAGGGCCAGGGGGGAGGTCAGGGTGCAGTGTCCAGGGTTTCAGGTGGGAAGTGGGTCTGGGTCAGTGTGGCCCATGAGTGCCAGGGCCCACCAAGTTTTTTTCCCAGTGTCCAGCCAGCCCAATTCAAATCTGGTAATATGTAATTTGAAGAGATACTGACACCAGAAATAAAAACCATTTTTTTAACATCTATCAAAACTTTGTCTTTGCATGCTATTTATAATTTTGCCATAAAAGTATTTACCCAATCCTTTTCCACCGCCCCACGTTCATCTATACAAGTGCTGGCATTTTTGTGCAGCAGTAGTCCATTAGCATTAGAAACTCTGACAGGTTAAGAAGGGACAGTCAAGTTGTCAGAACACTCCGATTTATGAACATCAAGTAAGAATTCATTATAAAAGCAAACCTATCAGCAAAAAATTATCAACATTCTAAAGTAATATGTAAAGTATTTCTTATGATCCCTTCCATTTCTGTCCATAATGTATTTATTTTAGGACAAACATTAGGACATAAAGTAAGTCCACAGATGGGGGGTCTATATTTGGAGCAGAAAACATTGACTTTGGAGTTAAGTTTATTAAATCTAATAGTACACTAAGCTCTAATAAGCAAAATTAGAATGCACACTGACTCCTTATCGGGGGAGACTAAGATAAAATTACGTAAATGAGAAACAGCAAACAGAACCATCTGTTCCAGTAAATATGTAAGAACGTAAATGGAAAGTAATTAATTACTTACATGTCTTCTCTATTTTGCTAAACCATTCACTTTATATTCAGGTCTTTTTGAAATTTGATGACAGTATCCCAGACCACTGCTGTCCAACTTCTGTGGTACTGGGGTCTGGAATTTTTCTGGCCTACTGGAGAGGGCCAATAATGGAAGCCAGTGTTAAAGGAAAACTATACCCTGAAACAATGTAGGTCTCTATAAAAAGATGTTGCATGAAACAGCTTATATGTAAAATCCTGTTTCATGTAAATAAACCATTTCCATAATAATATACTTTTTCAGTAGTACATGCCATTGGGTAATAACTATAAAATTGCAATTTTAAAAAATAAGGGCCAACCCTGGGATCCTAGGATTCACATTGCACACACACATACCAAACAAACCATACATGTTAGGTCACATGAGCCAATTAACAAATTTTTGTCTTTTACTTCCACACTTCTTCCTGTTACAGTTAGAGTTGTAGTATTTCTGGTCAGGTGATCTCTAAAGCAGCACAGAGACCATCATGAAATGGTGGTTCAAGGCAAGTGATGTAAAAGGGCAATATTTACCTAAATACATATAGTGTGGTAAACGTTTTAATATTCCACTTACTATGATATAATCTTTTGCTTTGGTATTCATTTTGGGGGTATAATTTTACTTTAACCACTTAATTTTAAACCACGCCCACTATAAACCACACCCATGTTACCACAAGACCTTGTCCACATGTGGTAGCACACCAAAAAACCAAATGGTTGGTGCTCACTGCAGGGATATCACTTATCACTCATATATGAAAAAAGTTATTAAGACATACCCTTAAATCCATATCTAATAGTTAGAGTGCTCACACCCATACAGGTACAAAAAAGCCACCAGTTGTGTTCAACCCTTCAAGGCTTGAAAAAGGGCGCAGTTGGGTCCAAATACATACAGTGACACTTTGATGGTGCCCCTTCAGCATTTTGTACAAGATGTGAACAGGTGAACAATGTGGGTAGTTTCAGTCTGGGTCTCAGGTATTAACAATACAGGGCTTAAGAGGTGAGAACAATAGAGGTGTTACATGTGTGAACAGTACAGAGTGAATTACATGTGTAAACAATGCAGGATTTTATATATATTTATTACAATGCAAAGGCCAGTTAATCTCTGTGGTGATACCATTAAATCTTACACATGGTGAGCAGACACAGGGGCCACACAAGGGGGGGGGGGCGCCAGTTTCACAAAACTGTCCCAGACCAATGTCCACTCATGCAGTTTTAGCTCCCTTAAAACAAAAGTGATATAAAGTGTACTTTGCAAAGCAGTAATCCATTAGAAAAGAGGCTCCTAGATCGTTAGATACATAAGATGAATGGCAGTAGTGTAACTATCCATAACGCAGACCTCACAGTCAAGGGGAGCCCAGGCAACAGGGGGGCACAGACTACAGGGGTTTTACTTTACTGTGTTTGAGTGATACTGACACTAAAAAAAAATATTTTAACATTAAATGTTACCTATAGGTCATGTTGATAATTTTTTGCTGAGAAAATTGTTTTTGTATATAATTGTTAGTTGAGGTACCTAAGCCTGTGTCATGGTTGGCATCCAACACCAGAACAAACAACAATCACCCTGGTCTCGGCTCATGCTTCACCAGTAGTGTGACCTCCTTTGGGCCCGGTAAGAGCCCTCAGCTTCCTTGGATGCCACCTGGACTTAAATGAGAGGTGCAAGATAAGGGTTCTGGATAGGCAGAGGGGCACGACTGTAGATAGAGTTTATGAAGCCAAAGGTCACGGTACAAGCAGGGGTAGGCAGATTCGTAGTCAGGCAGGCTGGATCGAGGCAGGCAGATAGCTAGGATTTTCAGGCAGGCAAAGGGTCAAACCAGGTAATCAATCAGATGGGGTGAGGCAGAATTGGAGTAACAGGCAGGAGTCAAACCAGAAAGTCAATCAGGAGGGTTAAGCAGAATCAAAGACAGTTTCAGGTCAGGTATCAGAGGTCAGAGTAGTCAAATAGCCAGGCAGGGTCAAGCACAGTAATCAGGACAGACTAGAAGCTTAATAGCACAAGCTACAAGGCATCAATAATAAGCCTATCACGGGCAATGAGCATTTAGCAGAGCTCCCCCTTTATATTTATGAATTTGGCGCCATTGCCATTGTATGACGTCAGCACGCCTGCGCCTTTAAAAGGCGTAAGTGCGCGCGCACTAGGAAGCCGGCAGGGGTGAGCCACCGCACCACTGGTCCACCAGGGTAAGATTTTATCACAGCCTGACTCTCTGACACTGACTTTGCCAACCTGGCTGTCCCATCCCAGCCTGTTAGATACAGTTTTTAATGCTAATGGACTCCTGCTGCACAAATATGGCAGCCCCCTCATACAGGAACATGGGGGATCAGACAGGTAATGTAAAAGCATCATGCAAATACTTTATGGCAAAGTTAGAATTAACTTTCAAAGCCAATATTATAATAGATGTAAAAAAGAGTTTAATTTCAGGTGTCAGTATTTCTGCTCATTAACAGTGTGTAATGTGCAATTTCAGACACAAGCTTCCCAATATGCATAGTTTTTTCCCCACAATGTCAGCGTAATTGCAGCCACAAAGTGACAAAATACCTGATACTATTGCATGCAACTGCAGTTGATGTGTTAAAATGAGGCAATTGTTGGACGAGGTTGCCAAACAAGCGGATCATAAGCAGCTAATGTAAGCAGATTTTTAAACCCACCAAACCAATATCTTGCCAATTTCCACACAGATATTAGTCGTACAGGCTCGACAGAGGACCCCATACTTACCAATAAGCTGCTGACTTTTTCTTGAAGGTGTGAATCTGCAGCTTCATCAGCCCGGTTATGCCCATCTTTAAGATATTTTCAGGACAACATAGTACAATCAGAAAAAAACCAAAACCAAAGGTGGTGCTTGAACAGGTTCAGACTGGACCATTGGCAGGCCCGGATTTGTGGAGAGGCCACCTAGGCTCGGGCCTAGGGCGGCAGGATTTTAGGGGGCGGCATGCTGCCCAACCACACCCACATTGGGTCAGAAATTTACATTTCCTGTGTGCCAATTCCCATTGCTCTATACTGATGATAAAACTTGAGTAAATAAAAGGGAGGGGGCAGGGGTGATAACCAACAGCAGGACCAGGGGCGCCTGCTAGGTAAATCCGGCCCTGACCATTGGGACACCAGGAAAACTAGGTGGGCCCGGGCCATTTTGGGCCCTGCAGGCCCAAAGTCACTCCCACCTGCCTGTCGATTTCTCCCTCGCTAACCAATACAAGAAAATTGCATGTAAGCAGTGGTCGTGGGTGGATTGTGGGTGGCTGCCAAAGGGGGGCCCTGAAGTTTAGTGAGGGGATTGTGGGCCCAGAGTAGGGGCGTGTGGGCCCCATATAAGTGCATCTCTATTTCCAGGCCCAGAGTGTACTCATTGTAGTGATATGTTTATGAGCTGTTAATGCTAGGCCCAGGGTGTACAAATGGCAGCAATATGATTATGGGTCATTCCCCTGTTAGGTCGAGTATACACGTTAGAGTGACATGTTTATAGTTCAGTCCCTTCTAGGTACTGAGTGTTGTAAGAACAGTAATGTGTATGGGCTGGTACCTAGGTGCAAAGTATACTAATGGCAGGGTCTGTCCTTCCTAGGAACCAAGAATATAAGGGCTGTGTTTGGCTATTGGTAGCACCTCTAAACTGGCAACCTACAGGATGCTCTATTTGGCATTATACAAGCTTTGGCTGATCCCAGGGAAATGGGACCCTCCCTAGTCTTATTGTTGTGGAGGATGTGAAGACACTTGTACCTGCAGAGCCATAGAGGATAAAGGGGGCCTTTCTCTTTAGCGGAGGGTCTGAAGAATCTGCACCCTTTACACTGCACCCTTTACACTGAATATCAGAGCACGTCCGTTTTTGGATGCCGGCCCCATTTGGACGCGCCTCCAAAACGAGACACGGGCAAATTTTCGCCGGCGTCTTGTGAATCACGGGAATTCGCTGCAAATTCACCCCCAAGCAAATAAATTCTCCCATCATTACTTTTGAACTTGCACTGTTAATAGAGCCCTTGTATCAATATTTATGTATTATTTTAATATGGGGGGGGGACTGGAATTAACAGGAAAATAAGTAAATCACATGTTCACATCTCTATAAACCTGTGTGCTATACAATTTTCTTTGTGCATTTGTGTTTTATGTGAACATGCATATTAAAAAGGCACAAGGAAATATTTCTTGCATGCTGAAGAGCACCTATCAAAAATGTTTCCACCTCTAGAGGCTGCACTTTCCACCCACATATAGCTCAGACTACAGAATAATAATATTTTTGTTAATTTAATTACCACTCTCAAGCACTAAGCCACCTGCACTGGGTAGTTTAGCACTCGCATGGGGCATCTTTACTAAGAAAAATCAAATAAATTTGCCCTTACTTCTGTTTAGAAATTGATTTGTAATAAATGATTCAATGTCTTTTGTCTTTGCTTTCTATTTCCTGATTCAGAAATATATCTATCTTTTCAACATTTAGGGACCGATTTACAAAATTCACATGTATTCATGTGAATAAAATCGAATGGAATATTTGATCGTAGGATCTATTCGATTGGTTGAATATACAAATCAGGCATATTCGATCATTCGATCAGCGAAGGATTTAAAATTTAAAAATGATTCGATTGCCTACTTTGCCTGATTGGACCTACCGAATTGTAATAGAAGCCTATGGGGAGCCCTCCCATAGGCTTCTGAGGCTAAGTACTGATCGAATAGGATTCGTACGATCGAAGTCTTTGATGGTTCGAATCGTACGAATCATTTGAATGACCGAATAATTCATTCGAATGGTTGAATGATCATTATTCGATCGTTATTCGATCATCGAATGATCGAAGATCGAATAAAAGGGTAGCCTAAAACTATTCAATTAGCATTCGAAAATGGAATGCTAATCGAATATCGAGGGAATTCAAATTTTTTTTGGGGGATAATAGTAAATTTGCCCCTTAATGTTAAAGGCATTGTCCACCTTCAAACAACTAGTTCAGATAGATCACCAGAAATAATGACTTTTTCCAATTGCTGTCTATTTTCTATTTGTACCCGTTTTTCTAATATTGAAGTGTAAAGTGTCAGTTTTCACCTTCTAAAGCAGCTCTGGGAGGGGGGGGTCTCTGACCCCCCCAACTGTTCTAAACTGATACATTTAAAGGATACATTTCTTATCTTTGTCACTGCTGAGCAGAATCTCTGGGTTTCATTAGAGGCAGCTGTTAGAATTGAAACAATAGTTGCTAATACTCCAGAGATGTTGCTGTGAAATGGAACAACTAAATGTTGCAAAATTGTAACAGTTTAGAGTCTGCACCTGAATTACTGAGCTGCCAGACTCAAACACCAGAGACACCAACATTCAACTTTACACTTAGGGGCAAATTTACTATTATTCCCCAAAAAATATTTGTTTTTCCTCTATATTCGATAAGTATTCGAATAGTTTTAGGCTACCCTTTTATTCGATCAAATAACGATCATTCGGTCATTCGAATGAATTATTCTAATGATTTGTACGATTCGAACGATCGAAGTCTTCGATCGTACGAATCCTATTCGATCAGGATTTAGCCTCAGAAGCCTATGGGAGGGTTCCCATAGACTTCTATTACAATTTGGTAGGTTCAATCTGGTGAAGTAGGCAGTCAAATAAATTAAACATTTTAAACCCTTTGCTGATCGAATGATCGAATATTCGATCCTTAAATTTTTAAAACTCTGGCTTTGTTGCGAATTATCAAGCAGAAAATAGGTTGGCCTGTAAAATAAGCTGATGCTAAAGGGCTGATTATTAAATTCTGATGCTAGTTTTACTCTTTTATGTGTTGACATATACTAATTATCTGTATTAAAGGAACAGTTCAGGGTAAAAATAAAAACTGGGTAAATAGACAGGCTGTGCAAAATAAAAAATGTTTGTAATATAGTTAGTTTGCCAAAAATGTAATGTATAAAGGCATTAGACTGGATGTCTAACATAACAGAATGCAACAAAACATCCTGCTTTTCAGATCCCTAAATCTGAGTTAGTCAGCGACTTGAAGGGAGGCCACATGGGACATAACTGTTCAGTGAGTTTGCAATTTATCCTCAGCATTCAGCTCACATTCAAAAGCAACAGTTATGACCAATTTGGAACTCCTTCAACCAGTCAGTGTAAACAAGAGAGCTGAAAAGCAAGAAGTATTGTTCTGTTCTGTTATGTTAGACTTAGTCACTCCAGCCTTTATACATTACATGACTAATCAGCCTTATTTTGTGACATTTCTATTCTATGTGTACTGTATATTGTGAGTGGGTCCCTAAGCTCAGTAAGTGACAGCAGCACAGAGCATGTGAATCAGTGAATCAGTAGAAAAGAAGATGGGGAGCTACCGGGCCATTTTAAGACACGTATCTTGGGTTGTGGTTGCCTTGGGCTGGTACAGAACCCCAAAACATAATAATTTCTAGCCTATGTGTTTAGTTAAGCTTTAGTTATACTTTAATTAGAAAAACTGTAATAACACATAACAACACAGAAATGTGTTCAGACTTTCATAACCTGCCACATTTTGTAAAATTATGGGGTGCGTGTGGCCACAAAAATGGCTGCTCCTTGCTGCAAATTTTTGTCCCTCTTTCTATTTCCAAAATGTTGTAAAGTATAGTACTGGAACCCTCAAAATACAAAGAACCCTAAAGTTACTTCGTTCCACTTGATTCTTGCGTTCTCGCACATACTAATTTTTAACCAAATCGGTAGAATACGCTCAGTCTGATAGATAACAGCCAGTATAGTTGGCAACCAGGAAAAAAACATTTTCATTTTATTCTCTGGCAGAAGTAAGGGCCACGAGCAGAGACAAAAATTATACTTTATTAAAACTATAATTATACATAAACTATACTTTTGTTTCATTATTGAGAGCAGAGGATCTGTGTGGGTGACTGCTATATACAACAGCAAATTTGCATAAGCACTTCATCCCATCCAAAGCAACTACTGTGATGACGTTCCATTAAGGTCGCATGCGCCCTCCCGCATTTTATTTTTATAAACACATAAGTTACACATAAGTTATTGCGTCGCTTTATTTTAAGTTTGTTTGACTGTAGTCCAATACAAAGTTAATACATTTCCAAAGATATGTTATGGGGCGCACAGTATGCTAAGATATCGACGCGCCACAGAACTGCCGCCCACTCAAACTTTCAGCAGCTGCCCATTCTGCAACCACAAAACTTGTCTGTAAGCCGCTTGGCATTGTGGGAGAGGAAGAGTTAAGCACGTGGGTAGGAAAACGCAGCATGGCGACCTCCGGCAAGAGGTAAGAACTGGGCAGCTAGCGCAAGATTTGAAGTGAATTCTGGCGGAATTAAAACGCGAGTGAAAATCTTTCAGTGTTTATTATGAGGGGGTGTCCGTCAGGGATTGTTCCCTTAATGTTTTACTATCTCTGCTTGTGGCGGCGTTTGTGATATGAGTTGCTGAGAATTTTTGTTTCTTTAAAATCTATATTTCTGCTTACATGACTGACACGGAGTTGCCCGCAAAGGGTCTCTCACAGGTCTGTTAAAAGCAAACCAGAGCCAGTAGGATATTCATTTAGGCATATATTTATATCACTCACTTATGGGGTCAGTGACAACATTTCCCTTGCCATTCTCCCACACCTTTTGGCAGATCAGCACCTGGAAAATATTGTCTCAGCGCCTAAAGCAAACGGAGAAAGCAAAAAACAGAAACCAAAATATTAGGTTCTTTCTGTTGCACCCTGTGCTGGAAGTATAAAAGCCACTCGTGTGAGTTCCCCTTTAGACGAGACTTTTCTTCTAGTTCCAGTTATGTATGTATTTAGATCAGTTTTTTTTTTCGGAGACCTTCACCAAGTTTGGCTAAAATGCCTACTTACAGGATTGTAATAAGATTAACACATGTAGTAGTCACCAATATTCTCCCCTTCTCCACTGGCCACTGGTAGGCTCAAAAGGATACAGAAATCTCCTAGTATAATACTGTTTTATCTCTAAAAGACTAAAATATTCCACTCAAATGTATTTCCATGAGTCTTAGTCACATACATTTAAGTCTTTAGCAAGTGTCGCCAGTTTGTTCCCGAAGGAGAAGATTTGCCAGTGTTGCTTTTCTTCCATGTAATGTTTCCCTGCAGCTTACTGTGATGTCACTTTCATCTGACGTGTTTACTGAACCAATCGGCTTCCTCAGAGGCCTTTTCAGCTGCCAGTAATAATGATCCACTGCAGATATGCTAGAGGCCTTATTATTTTAACATTAAAGGGATACTGTCATGGGAAAACATGTTTTTTTCAAAACACATCAGTTAGTGCTGCTTCAGTAGACTTCTGCACTGAAATCCATTTATCAAAAGAGCAAACAGATTTTTTTTTATATTCAGTTTTGAAATCTGACATGAGGCTAGACATTTTGTTGATTTCCCAGCTGCCCCTGGTCACGTGACTTGTGCCAGCACATTAGGAGGGAACTGCTTTCTGGCAGGCTGTTGTTTTTGCTTCTCAATGTAACTGAATGGAACACAGTGGGACATGGGTTTTTACTATTGAGTGCTGTTCTTAGATCCACCAGGCAGCTGTTATCTTGTGTTAGGGAACTGTTATCTGGTTACCATCCCATTGTTCTGTTGTTAGGCTGCTAGGGAAGATAAGGGGAGAGGGGGTGATATCACTCCAACTTGCAGTAAAGAGTGATTGAAGTTTATCAGAGCACAAGTCACGTGATTTGGGACAGCTGGGAAATTGACAATATGTCTAGCCCCATGTCAGATTTCAAAATGAAATATAAAAAAAAAATTAGCTCTTTTGAAAAATGGATTTCAATGCAGAATTCTGTTGGAGCAGCACTATTAACTGATTCATTTTGAAAAAAATATTTTTTCACGACAGGATGGCTTGCTCGAATCTAGCACCTGCTAGCGATAAAGTCGCCTGCGCCTATTCACACGCAGCAACGCGATTTTCAAAGTCGCTCAAAATTGCCTTACGAGGTAATTTTGAGCAACTTTAAAAAACGTATGGCCGCGTGTGAATAGACGCCGGCGCCTTTAACGCTAGTGGGTGCAAGATTCGAGCAAGCTATTCAAGGAGATTAGTCGCCCTCAAAGACGTGGCGTTTTGTCGCTAGGCGACTAATCTCCTTGAAACTTCTCGTCTGGACGAGCCCTTAAGTATTGGGGCAGATGGGCAGATTTGGGGGGATTTAGTCGCCTGACAACTTATCGCCTCTTCTGCAGGGCGACAATCTCTCTAACTGCCTTCTTCATGCCTTCCGTCTGCTTGAATGAAGATTCGCCTGTGCTAATGCACTTCCGCTGCAATTTCCGAAGTTGCCCGCAGTTTCCTCATGAGGCAACTTCGGGCTACTTTCAAATCGAAGTGCCACAAGTGCACTAGCGTAGGCGATTCTTCATTCAAGCAGATGGAAGGCAGTTCTGGGAGATCGTCGCTGTGCAGAAGAGGCAATTAGTTACCTGGCGACTAAATCTGCCCGTCTGCCCCAACCCTAAAGGAGAAGCTGAAATCACTGTAGGGTGCCAAATGTTCGTAAACCCTGGTGATTATAATCTTTTACCTGATACCATGGGCCAGTGTCTGTTAGCATGAAACTGCACCACCCCAGGGTACACCATGGAACAGTCCCCTTCCTGCTTCTCAGTGGCTGGTGTGCATGCAGAGTAGAGCTAAATCAGATGGGTAAAGGGGAAAAAATGCCATAGCCTCAGGGGAGGGCATAACGAATCCTTTAACCGGGTATCCAGGCGGGTCACCTGTGGGCTGCCCACATGGTCAGGGTATCAGGGACTGTGAACAAAATGCAACCACTTTGTAGTTTTTCCGTGGGAACTTGGAGAGGTGCAGCCTCATTAGTAGTGTGTGCTTAGGTGTGATTCACAACTGTCCATTTTGTTGATTTTCTAAAGAAAGAAAATACAAAGACAACCAAAACATCAGCTTCCATGTACAAAAATAATGTATGCAAATTTGAAAAAAGTTAATTATTTTTACTTTTTGTTTCCATCTAGGAAATTAGCTGACCTCAATGTAGATGAATTTCTAACTTCTGGTTTTGATTCCGAGGGAGATGGGGACTCTGCAGAGGAGATCAGTGAGGAGTATCAGGATAAAGAGGAAACAACAAAAAAAATTAAACAGAAGAAACTTATAAAGAGTAAAAATGAGGAAACGTAAGTCTGCAAGAGTTTTAGCCTCCTGCTTTTTCCTGCCTTACGTGTTGGGTACATTATATATGGCTTACAGCAAAAATAATCAAATAAGGGGATATGAGTAAAAAACACCATAAAAAATTAGCAGTATGAGGCGAGATATCCTGTCTATTTCCCTATCTGCTTAAACTAGCTCAGATCAAATCCACCAGTGCTGATAAAACAGTCAGACCGAACAAAACAAAACCCTGTCCTTCGTGGATGTGTAAGGTAAAAAATGCTGAAAAGAAAATCATCAGTGAGTATAAAGTAGCAGTACCCATCTCTATATGAAGAAGTAGTGTTTTTTTTTTGTTTTTTTTACAGCAATGTATTTTACTTATTTCATGTGTTTATGTAAGTGATCTTGTGATTAATATGAAAGAAAATACCTATATCACAAAGGTGTTGCTATCAAATTATGGTTGCAATCTAAAACGTCACCATCAACAACAGCATTATACATATGCATTAAAGTTCTGCAAGATTTTGTCATCACAGTTCTCTCTAAAAATACTGATTTGATTTGCTTTATAGTCAATTTATAACAATAATAACACAACCAAATTCGGATTTGGATCTGCAACATCTTCAGTAGTAATAATAGCCATCCACAGGCAGCTAATTGCACCTGGTCTTTTGTTTCCTTAGTTAAAAATTGCTTGCCCTTCTACAATAATTTGACTGTCTGTAGCCATAATACATGGGTGGTTTTATGTGCTGCCTTGCCCTGTTCAGTTTCTTAGTGGTATGGAATTGTGTGGAGAGAGCGTTTATTTGCCCCTGTATAGGCAAAGAAATATACATAAATTTTTTTCTTCCTTAATTAAAAGGAAGGGAAAAAACAAAAAGGGTAAAGCTTCTGAACACAAGGACCAGTTGTCCCGTCTTAAGGAAAAAGATCCTGAGTTCTATAGGTTTCTGGAGGACAATGATCGAAAGCTGCTCAATTTTGATGACTCTGACAGCTCAGATGAAGAGAGTGGTGCCCATCAGCTGCCTGACCACTTGGAGGTAAGAGAGGGCGGTATATACACCCTTCATTAAAGCATAATAAGATAAAGCTGCCATAATTCTCAGATCATACACTCTGTTTGTTTAGTCCTGTAAATACTGCGAATGACCTGTGTATTTCTGAACAGTTTCATCCCTTTTTTCTTGACTTTATGTTGCACTTGCTTAAACCACTTTAAAGGTGTAGAACAGTGGTCCCCAACCAGCGAATAACGAGCAACATGTTTTTCTCTGTCTTATTAGGGGGACACAACAGGGAACCGTGGGGTTAACCTCCATCCTCTAGGAGGAAGGACACTTGAATAATAATTAAGGGGTGTGTCCATTAGGCTTTACCCCACTAAAAAATGTAATAAATTATATCCATTTCCTAAACATCTAGTTGATGTATGGTCTAACCCCTTTCCATGTCTCCCACTCTACTGGTTACTGATGCGGCAGCAATTAAAGATCCCTCAGATAAACCACTAGAGTCTGGTTTTCTACGAGCAATTTACTTTTCTTTACTTTTTTTTTAGTCGGCACTGTGGCCATGTTTGGCATCAGCATGGGTATCCAGGGCCATACAAGCGTGGTCCAAGTCTCTTGTTAAAGGAAAACTATACACCGAAAATTAATTTTTGAGCAACAGAGTTTATATCAAATCAAGTGACATTAAAGAATCTTACCCTACCTGGTATATATATTAAAGTAAATATTGCCCTTTTACCTCTCTTGCCTTGAACCACCATTTCATGATGGTCTGTGTGCTGCCTTAGAGATCACCTGACCAGAAATATTTCAACTCTAACTGTAAAAGGAAGAAGTGTTGAAGCAAAAGACAGAACTCTGTCTGTTAATTGGCTCGTGTGACCTAACTTTATAGTTTGTTTGGTATGTTTGTGTGCATCGTTGGATCCTAGGATCCCAGGAGGCTGTCCTTATTTTTTAAAATGGCTATTTTCTATTTAGGATGACCCAACGGCACATGCTACTAAAAAAGTATATTATTATGAAAATGGTTTATTTACATGAAGCAGGGTTTTACATATGAGTTGTTTTAGGCAATATCTGTTTATAGAGACCTACATTGTTCGGGGGGTATAGTTTTCCTTTAAGGGCATTCAGGATGGAACTTCTCGACAGGAGCTGTTATCAGCTGAAGCTATTGCTGAGGCAGCTAGCTATCTTTGTGATACCACCCTGGACACGTCACAAGTTACGGCCCAAACTTCAGCATTTTCCGAAGTGGCAAGCAGAGCTTTATGGCTCAAGAACTGGTCAGCTGATATTAGCTCTAAGAAATAGGAACAGTAACGCCAAAAAATGAAAGTTTTTTAAAGTAATGAAAATATCATGTAGTGTTTCCCTGTCCTGTTAAAACTGATCTGTTTTGTTCAGAAACACTACTATAGTTCATATAAACAAGCTGCTGAGTAGCAATGGCGGAAATTGAAAAACGGCTATGTGGCACAGGATAAGTAATGGATAACCGATAACATTATGTTCTACAGAGCTTCTCTATCTGCTATGTAACTTGAGCATTTTCTCCTAGTTGCCCCCATAACTACACAACAGCTTATTTATATAAACAATAGTATTGCTTCTGAAGCAAACACTGCAATTTTACATGCATTATATTTATTTTTTTTATATTTTTGTTACTGGTTTTTTAACCTCACTACCTTTTAAGGGACAGAGACTTTGGTGAGGAGCTGGAGAAAATTATCTTTCAGGCAAAGTGAGGTAAAAGTACCTTTCTCACGCAGACCAGAAGTAGAACAGTGGCCTCAAATAATCAGGGAAAATGTTTTTGTGGCCAATATACAAGATGAAGCAATTCCCCACAACGCTCTGTTTTGCGCCAAACCTGGGGACAAAACCCATCCTCCATGGAAGACCAACAGGTCACACAACAAACCATCAGAGGATAAGTCCGCCTCAGCTTGGTGGTGCGCTCCCTCTGGAATCATTGGAATTAATAGGGGGCAAATTACTTTGATTCTGGGAGGAATGGATACATCATTCTTTTGACGAAAAAGCTTACGTACAGCACCAGTAGATTAAAATATGCCTTTATTCAAACTTCGTGGCAGTACCCGGTCAGCAACGTTTCAGGCCTCTCCATTGCCTTTTGTCATTCTTTTGATGCATGGGTCAAAGAAATAGTGACAGAAGGGCATAATCTAGATTTCGCAAGCATACCACCCAGGGGATTTCTCATGTCCTGGGTGCCTCACTGTTCACAGAAGGTACAAACTTTCCTAGATTGTATAGAAAGGCTGGAGTGATCACTCTAGTACCAACTACAGAGAGATTTTATGGTTTCTATTCGAAGCTATTCACAGTGACAAAGAGGGATGGCCTCAAGGGCCTCAACAAATTCATCTGCTCTGTAAACTTCAAGATGGAAACGTTGAGGTCAGTCATTCGAGGAATGGAACAGGGGCAACTATTGATGTCCCTGGATATTCAGGATGCATACCTCCGTGTCCCAATATGGCCTCCCCCACCACTGTTATCTACGATTTGCCTTCAGGGACAAACACTACCAATTTGTGGCACTTCAGTTTGGACTGTTTTCTGCCCCCAGGGTATTTACAAAGCTGATGGCAGCAACAGCGGCCACACTAAGATTACAGGGGATTTCAGTGACACCTTACCTGGATGATCTTCATCTGAAAGCCAGCTCAGAGATGAGGGTCAATGAGGACTTATAAAAGGCAGTCTAGCTACTCCAGAAC
Source organism: Xenopus borealis (assembly GCA_024363595.1). Taxonomy (NCBI): domain Eukaryota; kingdom Metazoa; phylum Chordata; class Amphibia; order Anura; family Pipidae; genus Xenopus; species Xenopus borealis. The sequence continues at coordinate 91,118,083 of CM044443.1, forward strand.
TTTGAATGGACTGTCAACTGGTCCAAGTCCAGCATAAAACCCAGCCACAGAATTATGTTTTTGGGCCTCGAATTCGAACACAATTGCACAGACTGTGAGCTTACCCACGTACAAGCAGACCAAGATCAGAGACCAAGTCCGCTATTTACTATCAAGTCGGAGCACAATAATACACAAAGTAATGCAAGTACTGGGAACAATGGTCTCTGCCATAGAGGCAGTTCCGTTTGCGCAGATACACCTTTGACCTCTGCAAGCCAACATTCTTGCAGCAGGGAAAGGGGGGATCCCTATCTCAACCCCTGACTTTGTCGCAACAGACAAGGTCGGCATTACGGTGGTGGCTGAGGTCGGAGAACCTAACCATGGGTCAGTCATGGGCAAGTCCGGAGTTGGTGGTGATATCCATGGATGCCGCCTCCAGGGCTGGGGAGCAATATGGGACAAGCAGTTGGCACAAGGTCAATGGTCTCCCAAGGAATCCAGACTGCCAATAAATATTCTGGAAATGAGAGCAGTAAGACTGGCCCTCTTTCAATGGACAGATCAACTCAGAGCACAACCAATACGCATCCAAAACGACAACAATAGCATACATAATCGTCCTGGAGGTACACGAAGTCGAGCAGCGGAGGCCAGGCAGATTCTTCTCTGGGCAGAGGCCAACTTGGTAAAGTTATCTGCGATCACATTCTGGGAGTGGTCAACACAAAAACGGTTTTTCTCAGTTGAAACCAGCTGGATCTAGGGGAATGGGAATTACATCCAGAGTCATTCCAACAGCTTGTAGATGAATGGGGGATGCCCAGCATAGACCTAATGGCATCCAGAACCAACCGAAAAGTAACAAGTTTTTTCACCCGCTACAGAGACCCGTGCGCAGCGGGGTAGATGCCATGACTTGGTGCTGGCAGTTCGATCTAACATATGTCTTCCCGCCACTTCCCATGCTGCCAAGGGTCCTCAAAAAGATCATGCAGTCTTGATTGACAGTTATAGTAGTGGCTTACGACAAACAATCTTGAAGCAACACATTCAGTCATGTAGAAGTTCTTACCACAATAGAAGTGTGGCCCAGGTGCTCCAGCCCCAGGCCCTCCGCTCAGGGAGCAGACATTCCATGAATACAAACTAGTTGGTGCAAGGCACACTGGATAGAAATAATTTTATGTAAAAAATTATATATTTTATTATATAGTCATCTCTCGCCTGACGCGTTTCATGTCCAAAAGACACTTAATCATAGGTCAGACCTTCTACAGCAAGGTCCCATAGCAGACCACAACGCTGGTCTCTTCGTTTTGACTGGATGGCCATTGAGAAGCCCGTCTGGCGGAGCCAAGGCCTAGATGAAGAGGTCATACCTACAATGCTGTGGGCCAGTTGTACCACAGGGTTTGGCAGTCCTGCTCCAAGTGGTGCAAGGAGTCACATTTTCCTTTTCTTGAACTACAATTACCTAGAATTCTTTAATTCCTACAACAAGGGCTACAACTGGTTCTCACACTTAACACACTCAAAGTCCAGGTGTCTGCCCTGTCAATTCTGTTTCAATCTCGCTTGGCGAATGAAGACTTAATACGCACATTCCTACAAGGAGTGGCCCATATTGTGCTGCCTTTCAGGCCTCCGTTGGCTGGCTGGGACCTCAATTTAGTGTTGGATGCCTTGCTGGATCCGCCATACGAACCACTTGGTTAAGTATCGGATACATGGATCACCTATAAAGTAGTGTTCTTAGTGGCAATTTCATCAACTAGAAGATTGTCTCCATATTTCATCTTCCACAAAGATAAGTGTGACGGTTACAGCGGGAAGCTGGGTAGTGTGGTGGAAGCCCAGGGGTGAAGCCATAAACCATGGAAGCAGACATGGTGAATAAGCAGGTTTAAAAGTGACTGAAAATATCACCGGAAAGGATCAAATAAAGTCTTTACCAGGCTGGTATGGAAAGATGAAACAAATCAGGAACAAGTACTTGGAATCTCAGCAACAAAGTATCACAGGAACAATTCAAACAAAATACACTCAACTCAGGGCATGGTTTATAAAGGACAAATAATTAGGAATATAAATCACATAAGGGAAATGAGAAGGGAGGGGACAAACTGGAAATGTAACAGAATACAGAACAACAATAACATGGGATCAAGACAGCCCCAAGAGCTTCCAGTGGCTCACTCGGTTAGTGCACTGACTGTGCACTGAAAGTCTAGCCACCATAGTCCCAAGTGTTCAAATCCCTAATGGTCCTTACAATAAGGCTGTCCTTCATACGGTCCCTACCTTTCTTCCCAAGGTCGTGTCCGTGTTTCATGTGAACCAGGAATTTTTTGTCCCTTCTCTATACCTAGAACCTAAGAATGTTAAGGAAAGTAGGCTACATAATCTGGATGTTGTCAGATCATTACGATGGTATGTGGAACAATCAAAACCTTTTGAATCTTAAATCAAGCAAGCATATTCTGCAAAAGGAAGACCACCGCCTGAGTGTCTCAGAGCGCATTCCACTAGATCAGTGGGAGCTTCCTGGGCTTGGCGGAACTCCGCTTCCTTGGAGCAGATCTGAAGGGCGGCTACCTGGACTTCTACTCATACATTTTCTAAATTTTACAAGGTCGACACGTTTGCTTCCGCCGACGCTTCCCTCTGGCGCAAGGTGTTGCAGTCAGTACTTATTTAACTCTGCAGCAAATGTTATTTTTATTGGCTCGTTCCCACCCTGCTGTTTTGGGACTGCTTTAAGTCCACACAGTTCCCTGTGTCCCCAGATGACAGAGAAAACAGGATTTTTTGATACTGTTAAATCTTTCTCTGTAGTCATAAGGGGGACACAGGGCTTTCTGCCCTTGACCAGCTGTTGACCGTTAGGTCAAGTTTTTTTATTCAGTTCCACTGTTTACTTTTTCTGCCCATTTCGAGTGTTAATCATTACGTTAGCAGCTTTGGAACAAACTGAATAGGAATGTAAAGTGTATGGGGCAAAGCCTGATGGGCATGCCCCTATTCAAGTGTTCTGCCTCCTGGAGGATGGAGCTTAACCCCATGGTTCCCTTTGTCTCCCTTATGAATACAGAGAAACAGATTTAACATTGAGTATCAAAAAATCCTGTTTTCTCTAACCTATTTTATGTTTCTCCCGGTGGCCTCAAAGCAGGTGCTTATTTCTGAATTCCTGAAAGACAAGCTTTAGATAAAAAAACAACCGCCAAAACAAGCCTGCCGTAGGGTGCCAGTCCACATAGGGTCTACCAGTAGCCAATTTGGCACCCGAGGATCTTTTTGCATGCATGTGGTCTCTTTATATTCAGATTTGAATATAGGAAAATTATATATTGTTTTTTTTTTTTTTTCATGAGAACCTGAGCTTTCTAAATCTATTGGAATTTTTGTGTATTTCCACTTCTGAAGCAAGATTTAGAGTTCTAATTGGCAAAGAAAAATAAAAAAATGCAATTTTTCATGATTTTCATGATAGGTATTTATACCAGAAAAATATTTTATTGTATGTACAAAAATTCAACTAATTTGGAAAGCCTAATGTTTCCTCTATGTGCCCATACCAGATGTGTATAGTTTTATGGAGATTTTATTACTTCTATAGATCAAACACTCCTAGCAGTAAATTATTAAATTTTCAAAGCACTACAGAATACAACATACTTTAGATTCTAAAGCCAATCCTGGAACAGCAGGTTTACCCCCAGGAAACAATATATTTTTTAAAAGTACACATTCTGTTGAATCCAAAATGGGTAACCATGTCTTTCTACTCCAAATTACCTAACATCAAGCTATTCTGAACATAGCTGTTTTGATATAATTTTATGAATATTCTGAAAAATCACCTCAAAAGGCTCACTCTGCAAGTTTATATTTCCTACAAAGCATAACGTACCAAAACATCCTAAATATGAATGCCAGAGGTCCACTGAACAGCTTGATTGCCATCCTGTTTAGGATCACCAAAGTATGTGGCACTTAGAGACCCTAAAATTAACTTGTGTATACAAATTGTCCCATAAGTCACGTCGGCTACTGAAAAATCAACATATTTATGGGATTTTGTTGGGGACAACACAAACACAAAACATACATTGACCTCCCAAACCCATATATTTTTGGAAAGTGGACATTTTAAGCAAATCCAAAATGGGTAACCATGCATTTCTTCGCCAAAGAAATTTGTTACAATGCTTTCTTGAAATTGGTAGTTTTCTAACGTACCTGAAAATCTTCTCAAAGCTTCCAGTTTCTAGCATGTCATCTCCCACATAATAAATAGATATTATAAAACTTGTTAAAAAACCCCGTTTTTAAAAAAAATCTTCTTTAAGGGTCTTCATTGAATTTAATAAAGAAAATGTTTTTTAAAACTGTTATAAACTCAATCTGTTTGAAGTATACTTTTTCTTAAAATATGGCAAATTCCCGACCCATATGTTAAAAGAGCATTAAGTGAGGGCTACTGACGTATCTTTATAATAATCAATGTAATGTGGAGGGATGTTCTGCTCCTCGTTGTCGAACGATGTAAATATATAATGATTGGTCCCCTGCGCATGATGCGGTGGAGAGGGCGTTGTCAGCTCTAACCAGCATACGCACTAAGCCTCGCGAGACGAAAGATACGTCACAATTGATGCTCCAATGGGATCGGTGACGCATATGCGGAAGTGCTTTATAAAGAGTACACAACACGCGGTTTGCCTTTTTCGCCTTGACAAAGCACACTGCGAAACGCGCGTCGGCGTTTTTATCATTTGCCAGCTCCAGGATTTTATCATATTTTTGCCAAACGATTTCTCCAATTACATGAGCTTGAGCAAACTTTTTCCAGAGTAGTCATAACTGCACGGCTGTTCAGGTCTTCTCCTTCTCTCTGCATCTAATTACTCACAAGGGACCAGGATTTGTGGTTTTTAGATTAGCATCTCATCTCAATTTTTTCACCTTCAAATTTATTTATAATCAATTTAAATCATGTTCATAATAACTTATATGCCTTTTTAATCATATTTATTGCACCGCACTTTAAGAATCAATTATAAAAAATATTCTCACAGAATTAATTATGGATTAATGAATTTAAAAATCACTGAATTTTTTTTTTTAAAAGTACCAATTAATTCATAGTTCACTAATTACTCAGAATTACTTGATTTTTTTAATAGTCACAATCTCTGAGAGTAATACTATTGTAAAAAAATAGTGCTTTTGCATATTTAGTAGCTGGATTTGGATCCTAAGCAACTTAAATTTTGCTTTTACACTTGAATCACATTTTATATGATCTGTCTGGAAAGATCTTTGGTGTAAAGGTTGGTGATTTATTGAAGGTGAATACCAGTTGAAGCTATTAGTGATATTGGAATAACCAGTACCAGGGGGTATCTTTCCTTTCCTCTTTTCTTCGAGGAAAACAATCTTTCCATAAAATCTCCCACATAGCATAAGGTAACAAAAAAAAACATACTAATTTTGAATGCCAGGGGTCCATTGAACAGTCCATAACAAGCCAGTTCTCCTCCAGGTCTTGGAATCAGTTGACTTACTACCTTAATTCAAGAGGCTGAACCAGAAGTACAAAGAATAAAACCATCCAGATACTTGCTTTCCATATCAATTATATTTCGTAATAATGCTGAAAAAACATTGCAAGAAAATGTAAAAATATGTAATTCAAAGCAAGTTTACAATGTACATTAAACTGGTTTGCAATCTTTATTTGTAAATAAAATTGCTATTAAAAGCTGTATCTGTTTACATTCAAGGCAGTCCTGGCTTGAACAGTGTTACAAACCAGCTGTTCTAGCTAACATTAAGAACAAGAGGCTACCTTTCTCTGTTACATTAATTTAAGTATTAGTCCTTTAGAACAGAAAGGCAAACAAATACATCCTTCAGCTGCAAATACATTTAAAAGCAGCTTTAAAGCCATTACAATTTTTAATGAATGCCTATTGGAAAGTTTACTTCACTTTTAAATGCAAGTGAACAATTACCTGCTGAACTATTTTACTGTTCATTACAAGTGGCAAATGGAAAGAATTTTATTAAACTCTGTTGGAGGAAGAAGTATTTTTTCTTTCTTCAGTGCTTGCTGCTGTCCTAGTCCATATGCAGTCATACATCATTGAAAATAATCGGCTTTAACACTCTGGGCTGTATTTGCTAACGACAGGAATCTCCTCAGTTTTCTAGTTACTTGTAAAGTATATTCACACTTTAAGTTTGCACTAAAGTATATAAGTGCCCCCATGTATCATAGACAACCTGTAACAATTAAATCCAGGTCTAGCTGATATGTGCTAAGCAGGTAATACTAATACTACTGTATCTGTAACCCCCAGAGGTTCGATTTTTTTTATTTATCTGATGTATATGGTGTTTGTTAGCACACTGGAACATGCATGCGATCAGAAATAATGTAGATAAAAAGGGGTGTGTATGGTGTGGAACACAAGGAAACTTATTTTTGTGTAATGATAAGTTATAGACGTGTTTTCTCTTTATTTGCTTTATACCAGATTAATTTTTTCTATTTTATAACATTTTAGGGCTGGGATGCAAATGCTCATGTCAAAACTATCATTCTTCTTTTTCCCAATATTGTTTTGCAGGAAATGGTTGAGGATGAAGATCATGTTGATGAAGATGAAAATAAAGAGGGGGCTCAAAAGAAGAAGAAGAAAAAACTTGAGCAGATTATTGTGACCATGAAGATGGTGGATAAGTGGAAATCAGAAGCCAAGGTAAGTAAGGTTGGACACACCTTGTAAAATCTGTTAGATTCACAAGCACATATTGACAGACCTTGCACTGTTGTAACTATGAGCATGTGTTATATTTGCTGGTATCAATATGCCCTGTGTAGTATGGTCAATAGAGGTAAAAGGTAATCCATTTAGAACAAGATCCAAATGAAATTCTCATGCTGCAGACATGCTAATTTATATTTTGTTTAAAGCTCTTTCAAAATACTTTCAGGAGTTGGAATGTGTTGGTCATTAGCAGATCTCGGCTTAGGCTATAAAGTGTACTGTTTGGGATATAACAAATTAATTAATGATTATTGTATATAGAGTAAAAAGCTTTAAAATCAACAAAATGCAATCATATTTAGCTCTACTGTGTAATAAAATATTTATTAAGACCAGAAAAATCAAACCGTGTATTTGACTTTGTGTCTACAACCCTCTTTTCGCATAAAATAAATACACATTGGAATATGAGGCGAGTGCTCTTTGTGTGCCCCTATAGTCTTTACTCTCTACCATAATGGCTGTTAAGATATATATACTGAAATAATAATTCGATGTGCAAGACTCTGAGAGACCCAAAATGGCTTCTGTAAGTCTGGTTTTGAACTGCCTGCCAACACTCAGGAGTTAACTAATGTTTATTTCATATCCTCCTGTGAATACAGTGCACTGGGCAGCAAAATAACAAGGCAAGATGCCTACAGTTTACAGGCATGTCCCTCCTTTAAGTAAAAACATCATATCTGAAAACTACTTGCAGTGTGTTATCCAGGCCCAGATTTGGTAAGTCTTAGCGCCGCCCACATACCCTCTCCGGTACAAATGTGCTTCGCTCCCCAGTACATTGTGTACCTGTGTTCTGATACTGAGTAAGAGAGGGGCATACAGCCTCATCTATCTCTACAAGTCCTCTTCAGAAGCTAGTGCTGCAAGTAGTGGAGCTGACATGCATTTATTTACTTTATGCTCCACAATCTCTTCTCTGGGATAGCTTTTGCTCGAATGTTAAGTTATCTACCACATGTCATCCCGGTACAATACATAATACACATTTTACTGATTATTATGCATGTTTTCCTTAACTGGGAGTTTGAAGTGCCAAGGAACCCATCAGCTTATTGATGCAGTTCTCTTCCAATGGGTTTCCAATGGCTCCCATTATGATCCCATCTTTGGCCCAGGGGACCAGAGATCGGATCATCCCAATTTTACCCATTGTGTTGGTGACCAGATTAGGTAAAGATCTACTTTTAGTGACCTTGACAAATAATCAGATCTTGCCTTGTATGACTAATAGGGATGCACCAAATCCACTTTTTGGGATTTGTGAACATTTGTTTCACTTCCTTGTTTTGTGATGATAAAGTCCAGTGATTTCCCTCCCCTTCGAATTTGGTTCGGCCAGACACAATCAATTTCCTGCTGAAAAAGGCCAATCCCAAACCAAATCCTGGATTCAGTGCATCCCTAATGACTATCTAGGTTATAACCAGGATATTTTTTACTTTTTCAGACTGATCTAAGGCCCAGGCTATTCCATGAGGTTGCCCAAGCCTTTAAAGCAGCTGTAGCAACCACAAGGGGTGATGAAGGTGATGATCCCAGCAAGTTCAAGGTAGTTGACAGTGCAGGTAAGTCATAATACTTCTGCAAGTGTTAACTAGTTCGCTGTTATCATAAAGAGAAAAAGCTTGAGCACTTTCAACACAAATTGAATACCCATGTTTGAACATTTATGGCTAGAGCACATGGAGCAATTGGTTCCACTGTTCTCTGCCTGCGTGTTTTTTTTTTTTTTTTTAACCATGTCAGAAAAGAGAAATTGCAGAAATGGTGATATGTTAGATCCAATGTTTAACTCTCAAACTATTAATCATACAACAACCATATCAGAGGCTTGTTGTTGTTCTTAACCTTGTCTGTAGAAGATTGCTATTTGCAAATGGAACTTCTGAATATTTTGCTTTTTTATCCATAAGGCAGAATTATGTTCTGTATAAGAAAGAACCTGTTGCTAATCTGTTTAACTTTGACGTTTAAGTGTTATTGACCAGTAGATTGCAGTGAGACGGAAGACCTTTCTGGTTTTTTTTTTTTAAACACATCAGTTAATAGTGCTGCTCCAATAGACTTCTGCACTGAAATCCATTTCTCAAAAGCGCAAACAGATTTTTTTATATTCAGTTTTTGAAATCTGACATGGGGCTAGCCATTTTGTCAATTTCCCAGCTGCCCCTGGTCATGTGACTTGTGCCAGCACTTTAGGAGGGAACTGCTTTCTGGCAGGCTGTTGTTTTTCCTTCTCAATGTAACTGAATAGTACGCAGTGGGACATGGGTTTTACTATGGAGTGCTGTTCTTAGATCTACCAGGCAGCTGTTATCTTGTATTAGGGAGCTTTTCTCTGGTTACCTTCCCATTGTTCTGTTGTTAGGCTGCTGGGGTGGGGGGGGGTGGAAGCAAGGACGTGACACAGTACAGCAGTAAAGAATGACTGAAGTTTATCAGAGCACAAGTCACATGACTTGGGGCAGCTGGGAAATTGACAATATGTCTAGCCCCATGTCAGATTTCTAAATGAAATATAAAAAAATCTGTTTGCTCTTTCGAGAAATTGATTTCAGTACAGAATTCTTCTGGAACAACACTATTAATTGATGCATTTTTAATTTTTTTTCCCATGACAGTATCCTTTTAAGCTCCTGTTTTATAATGTTGTAATGTGTCTATAGTGTGCCCTTGGATATGTGAAAAAACTGTGCTTATTCAAGTCACGACTGTCTTACTAAGCTGTGCACACTTTGTAGTACCAATATTTTTGTTTGCTTAGTGACTTAATGAAAATTAGGAGGGGGCCTGTTTCTAGTTTGCTAAGCTACTAAAGATGGAAGAAACCATGCAGGCTAGTTAGACACTGCCTGATGCCTGAAAGCTCCTTTAATAGTTGTTTGTTCCTTTCTTAGTGTTCAACACCTTGGTGTCCTTTTGTATTCGTGACCTGTTTGTACACTTAGAGAAGAAGCTTCAGCTAAAGCCTGCAAAGGGCACCAAGTAAGTTCTTAGGGTTTAAATAATTCTGCCTAAAGACTGGAAGTGTTAAGAATGCAGACACTTTCAGATGTGGCCTAATCTTTAGGTTTGCAATATTAAAAAATAATTTTATGTACTTTTACAATACTGGACCCTTGTGTTCTGTGTTATTAATCTCATAGCTGAAATATTAATAAAATGAAAGAAGTAAAAGTCACTAGTACAATATGTATACAATAGTAGAATTGTGTGGTATTTGGCATTTTATGTCCCTAAGAATATATGTCAAGACAAAGTCCCAATTTCCAGCCATATTTTCAGATATTTGCAAGTGGTGATGTCTCGATATCCAATATCCCCTTTTGGGGTTGCAGCATCATTTTAGTGCAAACATATTCTACAGGCTTTATATAATTTGCTGTCACTGGTGAATTTATCTTGTGAACCTCATTATGAATTGCTGCTGTATTCAAATGTCCCAGATTATTCAGGACACACATTGTCCTGTGCTCCCAGTTTACTCTCGTGCTAGCTATTGCTGCCACAGATGTAGCTGCAGGGGGTGTGACAGCACCAATCTTTTACAATATCTTGTGAAAAATTGCAGTCAAGGTGTCAACATATGCTCCCATATGTATGTTAGTACATTTTCGTACTTTTGCAAATGTTGGATGTTAGAAGATGCATTATTTTAGGAGAAAAAAAAAAATTATATTCAACAAAAAATAACTGGTGGGAGATGCATTCATCCCATTGTTCTGCCTATTATGACATGCTTTCCTAAATCAGTTGCTGCCAGACATCCGTACTGCATACTGATGTGTCACTACATTCTGCCTTTTTCAAGTTGTGAAGGTTCACGGGCCTTATTTAATCTGCCATAAAATCCACAAGAAGGCATGCTATTTTTGTGTAGCACAGAGTGTAGTATACACATGTTAACAAATGTGTAAAGGAAAAAAGCAGTTGAATATATAAGGTGATAGCTTAATCTCTGTGCTGATCCATTAGACTAATGATTAGAGTTTTGATCTCTTATCCTAGTTTTTCTGGTTGTTTTACAGATTGGTAAATCCCTCTAGCAGTGTACTTTGGAAGAAGCTTCGTTTGGACATTAAAATGTACCTGAACTCTCTCATCCAGGTAAGTCTGCAGTGTCTGTACCTTTTCTTGAGAGAGACAGTCGCCAAATAGAGGCGTGGGAGCATTCATGCGTATCCTCCACTAAACTAGGTCTAATACCCCTGGTGGGGTGAGAATAGGCATTCATCCACTGGAAGGAATACAAGTGCACCTAGAGAAGACCTAGCGAATCCTTTACAGTGAACAGATGCACCCAGAGTAGAAATGTATTCAATGTATTCATTCCTTTTTAATAATGGTGTATGGCAACTTTGAAGCAATTTTTAGAATGTTGTAGGCTATGATATTCTAAGGTAATGGGAAATTTAGTTTTTTTCTTCAGCAGCTCTCCAGTTTCTAATTTCAATAACTATCTGATTTCTAAAGTTCAATTAGTCATAGTAACAAGGCAGTAGAATAATTGACGGACTGGATAGATGAATAAGAGAGGACCCAAATAGAAAGATACCTAATAAAAAATATATAATTTTGTTGCCAGTTAAGTGTCACTTTTTGTGTTTTTTCCCCGTAAACACTGCTGAGTAAGCATATGCCAAATATGGGATATTTTTCTCATTAAAAGTCAGCAGCAACTTGTGCAGGTGTTGAGTTTTATAAAACTATATACATACAAGTGTTTACTAGTAGCAGCTACTAGTCGGGCTGTAACATACCCTGTCATAGACAATACTGAGAATTGCCTCTGCTAAAACACACGTAGTGTCTTAGCAATTTCAATTACCACTATTGTCTATTTTGTATTTTGACATTTTGCTGCTACTAGTAGCAGTGGCACACACTCGGCCAGAGTCAAATCACCTCTTCTTCGGGCGACTTATATCCCCTAAATGCCTAAATGTCACTCTGGATGCTTTGTATTCCAAAGTCATCCGAAGTTGCCTCACATGGAAACTTCGGGTGACTTTGGAAAGGGGAAGTGATCAAAATGCCATCCCGCCGGCGGTTTACATTCTAGCCGGTATTTAGGGGAGATCAGTCGCCCGAAGAAGAGGCGATTTATCGCTGGACGTCTAATCTCCCCCAGTAGCAGCATGTGACTCTGCCCTTCCTGATTAGTCTCTTGTTGATTGTTTCTTGTGCCATGGTCTCTCTAGAAATAGTTTATTAAAAGTTCAGATCTCTTTTTTTACTGCAGGCGACTAATCTCCCAGAAACAGTTTTGGACTGGCCTATCAGGATACCAGGAAAAGTCCTGGTGGGCCCAGGTGTCAGTGGGCCCTCATGCTGCTAATTTGGACAAGTTCATGGCCATTCCCTATTTCTAGAGGCTAAATATATGTAATAGATTACAGTATGTAAAGAAAATACACTAGGAGAAAAGAGGTTGAATGAGTAGAGCAGTGGTTCTCAACCTCTCAATGGGACCCCTTGGGGGTCGAGCGACCCTTTCACAGGGGTCACTTAAGGGGTTCCAGGAGCAGGTGCATCTCTCTCCCCACTAGCCCTGGGGTAAGGTTGTAGCTCTCCAGGTGTGGGTGCTGGGAGTTGTAGTTCAGTAACCTGTGTAGTGAAGCCAGTTGCACTACAACTTTCTATATCCCCTTAGTAGGGACTGCCATACAACTCTCCCTGCCCATTTAAAATTTGTAAAATTAACATGGTAATTGGGGTGTCACGGAAAACAAACTTTTATGCAGCCACGCTGTCTCCTGTACTTTCCTAACAATCCGCTCTGGGCTAGCAACGGAAATATTTTACTATATTATGGTTGGGGGGTCACCACAACATGAAGAACTGTATTAAAGGGTCGCAGCATTAGGAAGGTTGAAAAACACTGGAAGAGGAAGAATAATTGTACTGAGAGTGGGCTCCTGGTCTAAAATTTTTTGGTGGGGCCCTAGTGTAAGGTTTTTGGGTGGGCTCCTGATGTCCCAGTCCGACACTGCCCAGAAATGCCTTCCTGCCCCCAAGAATGCGAATCGCTGCCCGGATGCTATACGTGTTGCTAAGGTTTTATGAAATTGCCCGCAGGTTCCTCATGGGGCAACTTTGGAAAACAGAAGCAATATATATGCCTTCCCCCAGCAATTTGCATTCTTGCCTGCGAGAAGGTATTTCATGGAGAAGGTATTTCATGGAGATTAGTCGCCCACAGCAGCAAAGCTTTATCGCTTGGCAACTAATCTCCCTCTGTGCTTCCACCCTCACTTGTTGAAGCAAAGTGCATAAGTGACAAATCCAGCTTCAGTTGCCCATGCAGTATTCAAGACCAATAGAGGACAACTACAGCATAGCTCTTAGGGCAAGGCCAGATGGGGTGATTCTGGGGAGATCTGTCGCCTGGCGACTTCTCGCCTCGCCAGTCAATTTTGAGTGACTTTTAAAATCGCGCCGCTGCGTGTGAACAAGCGCAGGCGGCTTTACGCCTAGCGAGTGCACATCGCTGACTAGCTATTCGGGGAGATTCGGCGCGGCGAGAAGTCGCCAGGAAACAGATCTCCCCGTCTGGCCTTGCCCTTAACATTCAACAAAGACATTCTAGCACATCAAGTGACCCATTTAGAGCAATTGTCCTGACTAATAATTGTCCACTATTCCAGCTTCTATTTTGTCCTTTGGCAATATGTGTTATTAGCAAATGTTTATCATGCTTGCAGGAAGCTTCCAGTTTAAGCACTGAGAGGGTTAAAAGTAACTAACATTTTAAGCAGGAACAAAATGTTCAGTATATTTTAGCCCCTAGTTTCTTTTTTCTTTTCCCTTATGTGAATTACAAATATTAATAATAATTTTTGTCCCCTTCAGGATTGCTTTTCCTGAAAACATTTGGAAAGCAGTTTTTTTTTTGTTTTAGGTACTGTAACATTCATAACACACAAGTAAAGTTTTGCTCCTTTCTTCTCTTGATCAGCTGCTGACCTGTCTGACAGAGGCTACTGTGGGAGCAGCGGTTCTGCAACATGTGAATAATATTGTACATTTTTTCCTGTGTTTTCCAAAGCAAACTCGACTTCTTCTAAAGGTGAGGCTTAATATGAATTCTAGCTATTGTTATTTAGTCATTGCGATGTAGTGACTTCATTCAGTTGCAAGACTCCAGCTTCATTATCATGTAACTTATGGTATAAATCCCGTAATAATAAATGATATCTTGGGAGCAGCAGCAGCAATGAAAATGCATTTTGTGTCCCATAGCCTTCAACATAAGACTGTTATTGTACTGAACATCATGGCAACAACATTGAAAATTCTATATTTAAAATTTCTTATTGTTCAGTGGAACAAAAATGTAACTGTAATTGAGAAATATTGTCATTTTTGTGTTATAATAATTTTTAGATCATTTGACAGTTCTCCTTTTACCCCTCAAATATATAGCAATGTATTGTTTTGTGGAGCAGTGGTGAGGAAACGGTCAGAGTTGTGGCGTTCTTAGTACTGAATAAAATCTGCAGACACAGACAAGATACATATCTCGACCCAGTGTTAAAGGTAAGTTTATTCCTATTTGTTTGTGTGCTTAGTGTAGAGAATGGAACTTCAGGGCTGATTGATTACTTGTACATTTCTATTGAAGGGTAACAATGGCTAGTATTTGTTTATAAAAGGCCCTTACCACTCTTTAATGATTTATAATGGTGCATGAATAGATGATCTGTGCTAATTTTGTGTCTTAATCTGGTGTGGTTATAGAGCTTGCCATTATCAGTGACCACTAACACCCCATAGTACAGAATGGGGATGAACATGTTCTGACGAAATGGCATTGTCAAAAGCAGTAAATGCATTGATAAATGTTTCAAAGGTAGGTAGGCCATGATATTCTAACAATTTGGCATTGGTCTTTTTGTGATTTTTTTTTTGTAATATTTAATATATTCAAATTATAATTTGTCCATAGGGGAGTGAGGATTTAAAGGGCTAAGATGTAGTAAGATATCCTTTTAATTGACAGATAAACTTGCTTAAATGATTGTTATATGTTATGTATAAACCTTCTGTGTTGTTTTTTTTCCCTCTCCTGTAGAAGATGTATATTTCATATGTAAAGAATTCCAAATTCACATCACCCAATGTTCTGCCAATGATCAACTTCATGCAGCGAACTCTGACTGAGATGTACTCCCTAGATATGCAGGCCTCATATCAACACATTTTCATGTACATTCGGCAGCTAGCTATCCACCTGCGCAGTGCCATGACCCTCAAAAAGAAGGTGAGACTAGAATGTTCCATCTAAGCAAACATATCTCTGGTTCATGCTGATTACAGAAATGTCTGTATTTGGCTTCCAGTGGAGCTGTGGTATTCCAGTTAGGACATTTCCAACTTTATTGATTGTACGTACGCGTTTGGAGGCCGTGTGTGTGTGTGTGTGAGTAATGAGGAGCCATGTTTTTATGAATCAAGGGGAATGTAGTGATGTTAGAGGTAGGAGATGTGTGTAAGAAAATTTGTGTTTGGATGATATGGGGCCGTGTATTAATACTAGAAATGGATTAAGAAGAAGGGGGAATGTGCTGACCCTGGAATTTAAATGCCCAGTTCATAAAGGAGATGGAAAGGCAAAAATCATTCTCTCTCCCTCAAAAATACTCTTTGATGACCTTAATCACTATATTTTCTTCTAACCAATCCAAATAAAAGTGCATAAGCAATCATGCTTGATGTTCTGCCCTGCTTCGGAGCAATGCAGTGGCCATCTTGCTAATGTCTTAGAAGCTACCTTCACCTCGCACTTAATGCGCATTAAGCATAAACACTTTACCTGACCCCAGGAGCTCATGATAAATGGCGCTCCGTAGCTAGCAGCAAGGCAGTGAGTGTGCACAAATAATAGCGTGCGCACACAACATATTTCTTTTAGAATAGAATTTGACCCAACGCGACTCAAGGCTGCCTCGGGCAGCAGGGACTAAGCTTCCTGCAAATTTTGTGATGTCAACGGAGCCCTATGCTACATTCAAATATTCATATATTCATATGCTACAATCAAAGCACAGTTCCTGCTACTAGACATCAGGGAGACAGATTTTACTACATTCTGCAAGTAATTCGTATACCAGCCTTCTGATAGAACTGTACTAATCATTTAGCTTTCATTGTCCTTTAAGCATGATGGAAAATGATGTCAGTTACTACTCTATTATAATATCTCTTTTCCTTTACAGAGATGTTCTTGCTACATTTAAATTGTTGTAGGTTTACTCAATGTGATTTTAAAACTTTGTAAGTGGGTAAAAAGTCATGTCATAGTTGCTACTGCAACATGGTGGATTTTTTCCTGCAGTATGTTTGGTATATATTGTAGATTCTAAAAGCAACAACAATAAAATTACCCATGTTACATTACATGTGGTTATTTTATTTGTTGCACGGACTGTGCTAATTATCTGATCCTTGGATGTTTTGCACTCTTATCCCCAGAATTAGATGATCCAGGCTGTAGACAGCCAGGCAATCATAGCTTGGATAGCATTTTTCGTAACAGGCTAATAGAATTAGGTTTTAATACTATTTGAGGTGTCTGGATCTGTGTCCAATCCTCTTTTTGTGTTGATCTATAGATAATTATATCCTACGTTTATTCATTGTGAAGCTTACACAAGCAATCAACATATGCCCCTAAATAACACCAGCTGCTCACAAGTTATGCAGTGGTTTTAGTTCATTTATTATAAATAGGAGACTTAAAATAATTTTACAAACAAGTCAAGTTACAGCATAAACTAGGGATCAAAGCTTATAGAAGAGCTTTCATTCTAGTACAAATCCTGGAAAATGTTTACGTGAAATAGAAGATTACTATTAATTCTGCGATTATTATTTATTTGCAAGCTGGAAGTCTAAAATCTGTTTAGTTGGTACATCACCTCTACAATGTTTACACCATGCTGAATTTTTTCACTGTTGGAATTATGTGTATTAATAATAAAAGGAATAGATGGTAATTCATCATTCTTAAATTTAAAATAGAACTAGTATCATTACTTCAGTGTGGGATTATATATAATGAAAATAACAGAGTAGTACTTAACTTTAAATAACATAGCTGTCTAACTAGAGATCAAGGCCTGGATGCACTTCTGATTCACTATGGGGGGGGGGGAAATTTTACCATTTTAAAAGATTTCAAACATAGGGGAATATCTTTGCACATATTTAAAGTGTAACCGTAAACAATAACCCACTTTTACTCCCTAAATAAAGTAGAAAACATAAGTCTTGCTTATTTTATTAGCCCTTAATTTGAAGTTCATATGTTTTGCTAGCTTTATCTGTTTCCATTCCTGTATTTATACAGATGGCTTACCAGTCTGTGTATAACTGGCAGTACATTCACTGTTTGTACCTCTGGTGTCGGGTGCTTAGTACTATTCATCCCAGCGAAATTTTGGAGCCTCTGATCTATCCTCTTGTGCAGGTCATAACGGGCTGCATCAGGTAGGTAAATCTAGCAATAAATCACTTTCAGAAATGTGCTATGTAATTCTAATATGTCATTGTCTTATAGAAGGAAGCTCAGCACAAAAGGGGTTCATAAAGAAAAGAGAAGCATAAAATCACAGCAGCAAATATGTTAATTGATCTAGGTCTGAATGTAGAAAGGAACATATTCTTTGGTTCATCCTGCTGGTTTCTGTAGCTACAGGCCCATAAAGCAGGCTGAGATTATCTCCAATTTATATTGCTGTGCAATAAACTATATAAGTATCCACTGTATGGTAAACACATACAAATAAAATATCTAACATAGACTTCATATGACCTACATCAGATTATAACATCCTGACAGCAATATTAGTTAACTGTTCCTGATTTAATGAACAAGATTAGATATTTGTGCACAAAAGCTATGTAGCTGTGTGATTTCACCAGCAGGTGGCAATATAGTTTTAATGTAAAAACACCTTTATATAAAAAGGACAAATGCCCCAGAGTCAGAAAGTATTCCCAAGTGCAGTAACTCATAGAAACCAATGATCTTTTCTTTTAAACTGGTGACCCGTAAGTGTTTCCTGCTGATTGACTGCTATAGGCCATTAGACCTGCGGCAAGTGATGCATCTTTTATTACATAAGCCCCTTATGGTATTTATGTAGGAGAAGAAACTAAGAATATCTTGGTGCAGTAACTAGGGTTGCCACCCAGCCAGTATTTTACCGGTCTAGCCGGTAAAATACCTGCAGGGGCCGGTATTACAAATTTACCGGCAATGTAGTTGCCGGTAATTTGTAATACCCTTAGAAAAAGCCCTCGGCCCTTCACTGTAAACTTATTTCTTCCCGTACGCTGCGGTGGCTCTGCCCCCTTAAGCGTCATGGCCCCACCCCTTTTGTGTGTTCCATTACTCCACCCCCTTTATGTTGCTCCCCACCGCTTTTATGTCACTCCCTACCCCTTTTTTCCACCCCCCAGCACTAGCCGGTATTTTTTTTTTTTAAAGGTGGCAACCCTAGCAGTAACCCATAGTAACCAATGAGAAAGAAAAAGTACCATTTATTAGTAAACTTGTGCAGTGTTCTTCTGAGAACTTCTGCCATTTACTTTTGTTTTATGTCTTATGTTATTAGCAGTTGTTACTCTGCCAAGATCATAAAATCTTTTTGCTCCATCTGCTGTAAAGTATCTCCTGACTCTTGCTCTGTTGTATTGCTCCTGTCACACTGAAAAAAAAATAAGTAGTAAAAGTGTTCAGAAGGACATTCTGAGCAATTATTCATGAACTTTTATGGCTATGGCACAAGGAGATGTCACCCTAGGACAGCACGTCGGAAACACCTGTTTGTTTTTCCCGAAGTAGCCTGACGTTTTCTTGTGAGCAAACAAGCGACTTCAGAAAAACAGAATTCGAATTTCAAAGTACTGGGTCTTTAAAAAAAAAAAAAAAAAATTATAAGTCAACACTTTTGCCACCTTAAACCTACTGAATTCCTATTTTGCCTATGGGGGACTGCCTGGATCCTTAAGGAGTGTTTTTGAAATTCATAGGATTTTTGCCAAAATCGAACAATGCATTTGAACAATTCGAACAATTTTTATTCGATCGAAAATGACCTATTCGATCCATTTTCAATCAAAAAGATTCAGTGGTCGAATTTTTACTATTTTACAATTCGAACTTTATTGTGGGCGAGTAATGGCCTCATGTGCCTTATCCTTATGATGGCCGTACACTGAGAGATCGCCAAACGAGCGGACCTCTGTCCGATATCGGGCCCAACGATCGGATCAGAGTTATGCGCAAATTGGGACCGCATCAATGCACAGGCCCGTGTATGGCCACCTTTACGTAGGGAATATGCTTGCTTAAACATGTAGTGCTTGCTTAAAGGGATACTGTCATGGGAAAACATGTTTTTTTCAAAATAATTAAGTTAATAGTGCTACTCCAGCAGAATTCTGCACTGAAATCCATTTCTCAAAAGAGCAAACATTTTTTAATATTCAATTTTGAAATCTGACAAAGAGCTAGACATTTAGTCAATTTCCCAGCTGCCCCTAGTCATATGCCAGCACTTTAGGAGGAAACTGCTTTCTGGCAGACTGTTGTTTTTCCTTCTCAATGTAACTGAAGGAGTTACATTGGGACATGGGTTTTTACTATTGAGTTTTGTTTTTAGATCTACCAGGCAGCTGTTCCCTTGTATTAGGGAGCTGTTATCTGGTTACTTTCCCATTGCTCTGTTGTTAGGCTGCTGGGGGGGCGGGGGGGATGATATCACTCCAACTTGCATTTGAGAGTGACTGAAGTTTATCAGAGCACAAGTCACATGACTTGGAGCAGCTGGGAAATTGACAATATGTCTAAAAATCTGTTTGCTCTTTTGAGAAATGGATTTCAGTGCAGAATTCTGCTGACAGCATTCCTTTAAAGAATTATAATTTTTATTTACACGATGGAAGAGTATATTGTTTACTTGGCTGCAAACATGGTTCAAATTGCAAGAAAAAGTCACAATCCAGCATGTTTTTGGACTTTGCATGCTTTCCACCATCCTAGAGGAATTGCTGATTTTGCATCAATAATATCTGCACCGTGTGATGGGAGGATTAGGCGCTGCTGTTGCCATGAGGCATAATTTCTAGAGGCAGCAGAAAAGCCATTTCTGGTATTTTAAAAGCCTAAATTCTAGTTATTGAACTGGAAATTCATCTTTCAGTGCAGTGAGCACAGTTGCGCACTAATGATGTAGCCCCCTCAACATGCTTCTTGTTCTGATGCTGAATTTCTGATTGGGGGGTTGCCTGAGGCCTAGAATCACCCCTGGGCAGGATGAAGTACTTCTATTAATTTAAATTATTGTTCCAGGCTTGTCCCGACCATGCGCTATTTACCACTCCGTTTTCACTGCATACGTGCATTAACACTGCTGTCAGAGAGTACCAGGGTCTTCATTCCAGTGTTGCCCTTCATCCTAGAGGTATGTCCTTCTTTTTCTATCTACATGATAACAGAGATGAGCATGCTCATCTCTATTTTTTGTAGAACTACAATTTCCATATACCCCTAGCAGGTAATGTGAGTTGCACGTCAGTAGCACTTCAGGTGTCATATACCTATTTTGTATGATAACATTTTTTGAAAGGATGTTCAGGACACTTTGCCTTTCTATTGCCCTTTGATGAAAATTGTCACGGTAAGATTTGTGCTTTTCCCATAGCTACTTCTACAATGTGTAGTCTGTCCAAGACCGATGAAATGTTCATACCTTTTCTAATCTATTTCTGTGTCCTGCCTAAGAACTCGGTAGTTCCCAGGTTGCATGAAATCCCTCTATATAACGATGCTCCCCATTTCCCAGATCCATCCCATGGCGAATAACAGAGTTTGTTATGGGTGGAAGGTTTTGGATGTCCTGACCTCTTGTCTAGTTTCTGGTAGCAAAGGGACTGGAGATGGGAAGTACCGGAGATTTGCTATGCTTATAGTGTCTTCTAGCCAAGATGTTATTCAGTCAGCTGAAGCAAATGCTTCTACAGCTGCTAGCCTCCGACCCACCCACATCCATCTGTCTCCTGCCAGCCAAGTCTCTTCAGCTCTCCCTCCGCCACGTTATGACCCCTGCAGTTTCCTGGCTGCTGCCTTCTGCACGCTTCCGCTAGAGGTTTCACACACTGTCTCCGGCTCACATTATGGATCTCTCAACCACATCTCACTCTGGCTGCCTTGTGGCTACAATGTATAAGCAAAAAAAAGTAAAACATTTTTACTTGTGGAAAAACTGTGCTTCTGATAGGGGGATTCCAGGAAAAACCATCAGGGCCCTCCCATGCTGAACACTGAAGTTTTTGGAACAGCAAATTAGTCCTTTCTATAGTAAAAGACCTGTAAGGCTTTTAAATTCTGCTGAAATGGATATCACTATTTATAAAGCTGTGTAATATATTTTGCACCAGATAACGTTTAAAATTGGTGTAAAATCAACAACATATTTATATAACTGTGTATTTTCCCTTTAATTCCATTGCAGAAATAATTTCGACTTACAAGCTAAAAAAGGGGTTTGTTAGCTCAAAATAACATATATGTTTTGTTGGGCAGCAACAAAAGCTTCAAAAAAAGTTCATGGGGTTTCCAAATAAGGGCTGTAGTTGGCTATTTGATAGACCCTATATGGACTGGCAAACTACATGAGGCTCTATTTGGCAGTAAACCTGTTTTTTATACAACCAAAACTTGCCTCTAAGCAAGGAATTAAAAAATAAGCATCTGCTTGCAAGCCACTGGTTGGGGATCACTGCTCCAAGCTATGTTCTATCATGACCCATTATCATCTTCATTTTTCATTCAGGACAGTTTTTGAATTCTTAGCCTTCTGTCACTTTCCTGCTTTCAAGTCGGGGGGTAACTAACTCCAGCAGTCAAAAGTATTGCTGTGAGAGGCTACAATGTTATAGCTAATGTTTATTACATGTCTTTCTATTTAGCTCCTCTCCTATTCATTATCCACTCCCTGGTTGCTAGGCTGCTAAAACTACAAACTGCTGTACAAAAAGCCAAGTAATTAAAAAACAAAAAACACAGAAAAACTAAGATCAAGTGAAAATTGGCTCAGAATATTTCATATTAAAGGGGGTTTTCACCTTTGGGACAATAAAGCTAGTTTAAATGCCCATGTCATAAAAAAACGTTTTTGTCATTTATCTTTATTACCTAAAATGTTTGCTTTCAGAGATACATACCATAGAAGCTATGGATCATCTCTGCCAAATCTCTCTTAGTTCTCTTCTGTGTTTTGGGATCGCTGACACTCTGTACAGAGCATGCTATCTCTCTCTCCTGCTTCATTTGCATATCTTCAATTCCATTGGCTGGCAAGATTAAGCCAATCGGATCAACAATATGCAATGAAGCAGGAGAGAGAGATAGCATGCTCTGTGCAAGTTCCAGCCTCAACTTCCTTATATGGCAACCTGTCGTTTTTACACAGAGCCTGTCCCACAATCTTGGATTCATAGGAGAGAGAACTGATAGATTTTGCAGAGATGATCAGCTTCTATGGCAGTGGTTCTCAACCTGGGGGTCAGGACCCCTTTGGGGGTCTAACAGCTCTTTCACAGCGGTCCCTTAAGGTTTACTCCTCGCCAGGCAATTTGGAGCGATTTTAAAAATCGCGCCGCTCCGTGTGAACACGCGCCGGCGTTTTTAAGCTATGCCGGTGCGCATTGGTGCCTAGCTATTCGGGGAGATTCGCCCCCGAATCTCCCTGTCTGGACTAAGCCTAAGGGGTTCCAGGAGATGGTTCATCTCTCTCTCTCCCCACTAGCCCTGGGGCAAGGTTGTAGCTATCTGGGTGTTGGTGCTGGGAGTTGTAGTACGGTAACCTGTGTAGGGAAGCCAGTTGCACTACAACTTTTTATATCCCCTTTGTAGGCACTGCTATGCAGCTCTGCCTGCCCATTTAAAATTTGTAAAATTAACATGGTAATTGGGGTGTGGGTTGTATTTTCCTAACATTCCGCTCTGGGCTGGCAATGAAAATATTTTAATATTTTATGGTTGAGGGTCACCACAACATGAGGAACTGTATTAAAGGGTCACAGCATTAGGAAGGTTGTGAACCACTGTTCTATGGTATGTATCTCTGAAATCAATAATTTTAAGTAATAAAGATACATTACAAAAACGTTTTTTATGACATGGGCTTTTAAACTATTTTTATTGTCCCAAAGGTGAACAACCTCTTTAAATGTTATTTGAAAAGTGAACTACGCCTTTAAATTAACCGTTTTAAACATGCAGTTAGCTTTTTCAAGGTGAAGTACTCCGCAAGAGTTGCCAGTCAGTAGCTTGGCCATACCCTCTGGCATGTGTTTATAGGATTCCAGTAATAGGCTTGGACCTCTGCTCTTGGCTTCATATTTTGTGATGTGACTGGATAGTGGGGTGTATCCATACACACCGGGAGATCAACAGCCATATTCAGCAGATCCCAGACAGCTTGCAAGTTGCATTCCTGATAAGTAATGTGTTTCCAGGAAAAGAGGTCTGAGTTCCTTAACCATGTGCTGGTAGAGTTTACCTTACAGGAGTGCCAAATTCTGTGTGCGTTGCTGGGACTGTACCAGTGCAAGTACAACGGAGTAAAGGAATAGGGAATGGAACATAGATGTGGACCACTAAATTAGACTAAAATGATGCAATTAAAAGGAACAGTAACAATCAAAAGTAATGTGTTTTAAAGGAATAACAATGGCCCTGTGTTCATAAACCTGGTGTGTTTGCTTCAGGTAAACTATTGTAGTTTATTAAAACAAGCTGCGGTGTAGCAGTGGGGGCAGCCATTTGAGCACCTGACACACATTAGATAACGGATAAGCTCTGCAGAATCGCATTGAATACTACAGAGCTTATTTGTTATCAGCTGTCTATACTGTGACTTTTTATCAGCTTTTAAAAGTCCCACTTGCTACACAGCAGCTTGTTTATATAAACTATAGTACAGTTTCTGAAGCAAACCAGTTTTACCAGCACAGAGCAACAGTACATTAGATTTTCATTACTTTGAAACACTTTCATTTTTTGGCGTTACTGTTCTTTCAAAGGAGAAATAAACCCTTAATTAAAAAAACCCTACCACACATAGACCCCCCTAGCCTGACTCTTACTCCTGGTAAATGCCTCTCTTTACTTACCCCTCAGGGCACTAGAGTTCATGGACGCCATCTTTTTCTCTTCCGACATCTTCGGGTCTTCTTCCTTCAATTCAGCAATTTCCGTGACTTTCTGTGCATACGCAGTTGTCGCGAAATGGAAGATTGTTCCAACTGCTCATGCACTGATACACTGCTCTCTTGCCAAAGATTATCGAAGAGAAGTAGATGGAGTCCGTGAACTCTATTGCCCTGAGTCTGCACCGAGGGGTTAGTAAAGAGTTAGGGGCATTTACTAGGCATAAAAGCAAGGCTGTGGGGTCTATGTAGGGTATGGTTTTTTAAATTAAGGGTTTAGTTCTCCTTTAAGATGCACATTACATTGTAATGGAGGAGGCCACCATTCATTTGAGAAGGATCATCATTTTGCATCTTTATTGGTTATTGAAATGCTAGCTGCATCATAATACAGCTAACCCCCATATGCAATAAAAGGCACTAAGATTACCCAGGAGCAGTAACTCAATAAGAAGTTTGCTTCTACAGGTGACCAGTAAATGCTGCCAGTCAACTGGTTGGTAAGAGTTACTGCTCCTGGGCAAACATAGTGCCTTTTATTATATAACCCTCTAAAAAGAGAAATTATATTTTTTTAAATGTCTTTATTTGCACCAAAAAAACACCATACATATAAAATTGAATGAAACATGCCAATGTAGTCCTGAAAAATGTATATTGTTTTAATTTACAAGTGTCTGCTACAAGGGACCATGCTAACAGGGTTGCAAATGGCTTTTTTATCTTCCACTTACATCTAATTTAACTTCTGAATAGTCAAGCAGCATGTGGATTCTGTGTTATGGAATGGAAATTCTAGTAGCTGGAAAAGAACATTTAGCACACAATCTTTGCACTTGCACACATTCATATGATGTGTGCAAGATAGGGAAGCCATTACGTTTTGCAAAGAGCTCCCATTTTTTTAAAAAAAAATGTGGAGAAGCGGGATTAATTTGTTAGGTTTAAGACTGCTTTTGCAATCTGGGCCCCATTAATCATTCTGTAAAAACAAAGTCTCCCGTCTCCAACAAAAAAAGTGTAAGGTATAAAAACAGTGTTGGGGTCTGGGTGTGAAGGTTGCTAGGAGTGCCACAGTGTTGAGACACTTGTATTTCTATGTTTAACCCCTTGTATAAATTTCTCCCGATTAGTTGTGTGTGAGTAATCCCATGTATGCATTTTCACTAGCATAATGTAATGGATCTCTTCTGTCTGCGTAATACATTTAACACCATTGTACTTCGTGTTTGTATTTTTATTTTCATAATGTCACCTTGTTATTAGGCTTCATTTTGGGAGCTGTGTCTTTCCCTAGTGCTATGTCCTCTCACTCATGGCTGCAGAAGGTGGCTTTCTTTAGAACCAACAATTTTGTAGATAACAGTGCTCATTCAAATAAGACAAGCCTGTGAAAGCATCTACGCTTGAATTCAGCAGAACAATTTTTTTCACCTTAAGGGAAATTCAGGCTAAAGTACAAGCAGCTCCATTGTAATTATTTTATAATTATGGCAGCATTTCAAGCTTTCAGAAGTGTCTGTGTATTCAGAATTGCATTCTGAATTTTTAGGGGCAGAAGAAATACTCTGTCCAAGTGTCAGTGGCGTCCTATTGCAAGGCTAATCCAAACACAACTATAGGCTACACATAGGTGACACAGTTGTCACAAAAAATTACTGCCAGATAACCATACCCACATATGATTTCTTGGACAGACATAATATCAAAGGCTATTGGGATACTAAACTCCATAGTGTAGATATGGGTGTGTATATAATATATGTGAGGGTATGGAGGGGTCTGTGTATGGGTGCTGGGCATTTGGAGGGGTTGAACTTGGTGGACTTTGTCTTTTTTTCATCTGATTTAACTATGTAACTATATATTTACCTTCTTGCAAAACTATGATCAAAATCATTGAGAGTGTCCCATATTACATAGGAATAAATTGTCTAATTTTCAAGGAAGGGTGAAAAAGTACCTTTCTGCTAACAGATGACATGAGATAATTGTTGAGCAATTTTCACCTAGGACACAGAATACTGGTTGCTGGCCATAACTCCCATCACCCTCAACCAACCTTCTATCAAGGATCTAAGTCTGTTCATTTTTATTAGACTATTTTATTTGACCAGGAATTTGGAGCCATTGGTTTTGATGTGGGTTAACATTGTTTTCCTGTTTGAGGGGATATGGCACTGTTAGAGAGCAGTTTTTCGTCTGTAGATGATGATAGTTCAATTTACAAGAGGCTTGATGGCTCATACTCTTTCCTGCATAAGGAAACTGGGCTCTCTGACAGCAGCCAGATGTGCCACCCACTAACTGCCTGCTTGGCAATTCGTGCTAGGACATGCTGATGGAAAATCTCCTGCTGTCAGTGACACCATGGACATGTCTAGTGTCGCACCCTATGATATCAGCCCAAGGCTTTGTGGCCCTCAGTCACAGACTCTTTATGCGTTAACTCTTTAAAGACGGATGCTTGAATGTTTCACATTTGGGCAGAGTGTTTATGATTAAATAGGCTGTGCATGGTTTTTGCTTGGGAAAGGACCACCAGAATATTTGCTGTGCATTAAAGGGGTGGTTCACATTTCAATTAACTTTTAGTATTTTATAGAATGGTATTGATCTTTGTGTTTTTTATATAGTTTTTTTTTAACTATTTGCCTTCTAACACTATCCAGCTTTTAAATGGGGGAGGAGGTCACTGACCACATCTGAAACTCAGATGACAAATTTATTGTTATTGCTACTTTTTAGTAATCCTCTTTCTATTCAGGCCATCTTCTATTCATATTCCAGTCTCCTGTTCAAATCAATACATGGGCACTACAGTAATTTGGACCCTTGCAACCAGATAGCTGAAATTGCAAATTAGAGAGCTGCTGAATAAAAGGCTACATAACTCAAAAACCATAAATAAGAGACCTGCAACCTGCAGAACCACCGGCCTGCTTCTATACCCGCACCCAGAAATTCTACGTGCAACCCGCAGGGTACCGCGGCAGGACTCTATTTTGAGTTCTCCAAATCACCGCATACTTGACCCCATTTAGATCACTGACCCTGTCTAAAACCAAATGCTGTGTAAGGTTACAAATTTATTGTTATTGCTACTTTTTATTACTTATCTTTCTATTCAGGCCCTCTTCTATTCAAATTCCAGTTTTATATTCAAATAAAAACATGATTGCTACGGTAATTTGGACCCTAGCCACCAGATTACTGAAATTGCAAACTGGATAGCTGCTGAATAAAAGGCTAAATAACTAAAA
>CM044443.1:91145683-91159320 GCA_024363595.1 Xenopus borealis
AAAAAAAAAATGTGATTAACTTATGAACATAGTGGCTAATGGGATATAAAGATCAAACTAGTGCCATGCACAAGCACAAACTTATGTGCAAATAGAGACATAAATGAGGGCTAGGATCAAAGTAGCTGGACGTAAAATTAGACGTAATTTGTTAAAGGTTTGGATTCTCTTTTGTTGTCAGCCTGATTATTTGTTGAAAATTTGTTCTGCAAATTCTCCCAAAAAACAACTTTCCTCATTCTACATTGCTTGAGAAAAATCTTGATTTTTTTTTTTCCTTAGAGAGTAGTTCATTGTGAGTAGCTTAGATGGTTTTCTTGGGGGGTGTCTTATTTATGAAGGAAAAAATATAATTTTCCAAAATGACTTTTCAAAAAAAAAAAAAAAAAGTAATTTGAACCTAATTTACTAGTACAGGTATGGACGGAACCTGTAATCCAGAATGCTTGGGACCTGGAGTTTTTCCGATTATTGATCTTTCTATAATTTGGATCTTCATACCTTAAGTTTAATAGACAATCCATTAAACAAACCCAGTAGGCTGGTTTTGCTTCCAATAAAGATTAACTATATCTTGGATCAAGTACAAGGTACTGTTTTATTACAGAGAAGGAAATTATTTCAAAAAATTTGGAATATCTGGATAAAATGTGGTATATGGGACACAGCCTTTTTGTAATTTGGAGCTTCTGGATAACAGGTTTCCTGATAACTGATCCCATACCTATATATAGTTGCAATAAAGGGATGTTGGTACAATTTCCTTTTTCTTTTTTTGTATTACGTAATGCCATTTCATGAGTGTTGCTGCAGATAATTTTTTCTATTAATGGAAGTTTGCTCTTTTATGAGATACTGAAATGATTTATAAACTTGTTTGAAATAATCTATATCAGTACCAGGTGTAATGGCAGCTTTAGAGATATTTGCTTGATAACAATACATAATGTCCTTCACCTACAATAGTGTATCTAAATAATAGTAGTAGTATCCAAAATGATGGAGAAAGCAGAAGTATAAGGAGGTTAGATTCAAAATTCCTTTGTGGAGGAAATGAGAGGAGTCAATCTGCCAGTCAGCTCAGTAAAACTAAGAACAGGCTGGATTTCATTGATTTCCGTTTCTCATTTAATCAAGGGAAATGAAATTGTGATAAAATCAGATGAAGTATTGATGGTAAAAGAATCAAGAGTGGGGAGGGCGAATAAGAAAGTTTGTAAGATCCTAAACGTTTACAGATTGAAATGTTTTTGATGTTTCTATTACTCAATGGCATTATGAAATGGTAACTCTGCAAATAAAGCATATTAGCAACGCTTGGGATTTAGATGGTTGTTTCCAATAAAGGATGCAATAGGTGAACTTTACTGTACCCTAAAAAGCAAATGACTGCCTTTATGTCATGACATTGTATTCCTGAATACACATTACATGACAACACATGACTGCCTATTCTGAATATTAATCAGTCTTGCTGTATTGGCTTATGGCAGATATTATTTGACTTTGCTGTTTTGATCATTTATGAGGATCCCTAAGCTTAGCCCAGGCCACACGGAGCATGTACAAAGATGTTTAACAAAGTTACAAGATGACAGCCCCCTGTGGCCAACTTTGAAAGCATAAATCATTTGTTTGATTGGGCTTGTGGTGCAGTAAGTTCATGTTTATGTTTAGTATACAAAATACAGCAATTCTAGCCTTTTTCTATTTTACACTTTCCTTGTCCTTTAACTGAGCTGTCTATCCAAACCTGTCTCCTGCATAAAGAGAGTGCAATTATTCAGAGGGAAATACTTGAATAACTTGAAATAATATAAAATATTTTATTGATTATATAGGACTTGAGCCATAGTTTTTACAAACTATTTGATTAAAATTGAGTCTGTGGGAGATGTAATTCAGAGTGTCCTGGATAATGAATTTGCAAATACCGTATCCTATATAGGGTTGCCACCTTTTCTTGAAATAAATACCGGCCTTCTTGTATATTTGTCTTTTTTTCCTATTAATAACATTGGGATCAACCATCAGAAATACCGGCCAGGCCGGTAAAATACCAGCCAGATGGCAATCCTAATCCTATACCTGATCTGTCCATAAAACAGATGACATTAATATCAAACACATATATCCTATGATAGCTCATATGAATATTTCAATAAGTAATTCTAAAATAGCTGGGCTTGCTGAGTAATCATTGAAGACGTTTCACTACTCCTCTAATTGGCTTCGTCGGTTCAACGGACTGGTGTGGGAAGTCCTCGGCATATAAACTCTTCCACTAATCCAATCACAATGGCACATTGTAACTCTTCAAAGAGGTGACATCTGAACTGAACTGAAGAAGCTGCTTGCATGAGTAGTGAAACATCTTCAATGATTACTCGGCAAGTCCAGTTGTTTTAGAATTACTTATATTAGATATACCATGACCTGAATGAATGAAAATCTTCATAGTCCTTTGAATATTGTTACTTAGGAATGCTGCTTGTTGAAAATCACAAGCAACCCATGGCTTATGAAAAATAAGGTCCAATTTATTTTATTTTTTTTCCAATCTCTTATGTGAGAGGATAAAGACTTCCCATGTTAAACTGAAGTTTTATAGAAAACTAAATGGTATGCAACTGAATGTTTTCTTATGCCATCCAACTTAAAATACATCTATGGTTTAACTGATTTAGGCAAAATGCAAGCACAAACCACTTTTCAACCTACAGAAGTCATTTTTTTTCTTTACAGATCTTCCAGATGGTGAATTTTAACAAGAGGCCTGGTCGGATCAGTGTGAAACCCATTAACTTTGCTGTGATCCTAAAACTGTCCAACACCAATTTGCAAGAGAAAGTCTTCAGGGTAAAGTGCTATTCCATAATCCTTCTATAGACCTCAGGCTCTGCTACTACAGTACTGATATGGAAGTAACGGATACACACACCCAAATCTAGAGTGATCATGAACCACTAGTAGCACCATTCCCCACAGTACATTATTGCAGGAACATCTAAAATTTCCATTTGCATGAAATACCCAATGGAGTGGATTTCCTTCCTAGGACAACTCCTGCTTTGCATACAAACTAAGAGTCTTTGCACTCCAAACTGATTTTAACTTGCATACCTTCTGTGGCTCTGAATATGCTGATCAGAAAAGCCTGCCCTACATTGATGAACCCCAGTAGGATTTAAATTGGTCTATAATTGGGACCTGATCAGTGACTGTTCTGGCGTGCTTTAAATATATTTTGTGGAATCCCTTCCAGATGTTTTTCCAGCTTGCTGCCGCTTGGGATCTGGCCTTGGTAAGAATATGTGTAATTAGATTATGATCCTGCATTTTTAGGGAACGTATCTTCATTCCCAGGAGGAAAGCAAGGGTTTGCTTTAATTTTATAGTTCTACACCATGAAGAGAAGAACATTCCCCACCATTCTCCAAAATTTCATCAGAACAGACTTTGTGTTTTTGCATCTTAACAGTGTTCTTGAACATCTCTTTTGCCATGTACATTATTATTCCTTTTCTTTATAAAATATGAAATCTGTATCCTGTTTTCATTTAACCACTTAGTTGCATTTTTCTCTTTTACTTTCTAGGCTCATTTTCTTTAACTTCCCATACGAATCTTTCTGGCAATCTCTAGCTAAAGCTGGCCATACACGGTCTAATCCCTTTAGGTATCTGACTGATGGGGCCGCAAGCCAAACAGACAGATTCAGTGCAAAGGGAATTGCATCTAATCTGCTGTGCATCACGCATTGGCAGATATGGTGGGTCTGCAGATTAAATTTTGAAACATGGCTGATCCACAAACCAACCAATATTCATAGTTTGTGGATATCAGTCAGGATAGTATGTTCTCAGTACACCTATCGCAGGCTCACTGATAAGTTTAGAACTTTTATGGCCAGCTATAGATGATTTAATACTTAAATACATGCTTTTTAATATTAATGGATGGTGTCTTTGCATCTGCAGGATGGGATTATTGAGCAAATCTATGACCAGATACTGGAATATCTGCACAGCCAAGCTTATTTCATTGGATTTCCAGAATTGGTCCTGCCCTCTATTCTACAGGTATATAAAGTTTGGTAAATCCAAATAGGGATGTTATGTTTGCTTAGATTGCTTTCTTATTTTATTTACTACTGATATGAATATTAAAATCTGCAAACCATTTAACTGTGCCAAATTACTTAGCAATATAGTAGCAAGAACCATGAAGCAGACCATGACAAACCGCATACTGTTGAATGGAGCAACCACAGATCTGGGCACATTAAGCTAAATATTAATCACTGCAATTACAATTTTTTTGGCAGATTGATAGTGACTACACAATGGCTTTTTTAGTTGGCTACACAACGGCTTTGCCATGAGAGACCCTGCTTTACTGCAGTGTAGGTAAAGTGGGAATAGCTGTCCTTTCTGCTGGTCTGTAGAGTTCAAGAAAAGTATTTCTACAATTGCAGCATGTGATGATTCAGGCCATTCTCTACAAGCTGGCCCACATAAGTCCGAAAACATTAAGATGCTTAAAAGCAGTGGGATGGGCAGACATATTTACTTATGCCTTTTTCCCACGGAAAGGCCAAAACTCAATAATGGGTCATTGACCACACAACTGTACTGTTTACCACTAAACAGTACACCAGCTTGGCTACCTTTTTTATAAAATAATGGAACTAGAATGCTTTTTTGGCCATGTAGTCTTTAATATCATATTGATCATATAAATCATATTTATAAGTTGGTTTCTTTTAATGTTGGCGGTAAATTCCTGGTTCATTTTGGGTTGATGGGTCAGTTACTGGTTTTATAGTTAAGGTTATAATGTAATAGTGTGATGAGCTCTGCAGATTGGAAAGATTAAACAGATATTAATCAAATAGTCTGAGACTCGGCTGGAGGTGCAGGCATGGAGTGTGATAGCGTGGGTGTATTATACAGGAGGTGTGCAGTTCTACAGAGAGCAGAGTGGGTGCGTGAGTGTAATGCTGGCAGCCTGACAGCATCTGTCCTGCTAATCGCAGCCTGGCTTGGCACTCCGTTCTGGGTGAATCGCACTTTTCCTGTGCTGAGTGAAAGTAGCGACAGAGCTGTTTTGGCAGACTGAAAATTTTAGCTCCGGAGCAGTGTGCCATTCCAGATTATAGCATTAACTCTTGGTGATTTCAGAAGGATAAAAGCACAGAAAGCCTTCACTTAGTCCTTTTGCTGTCCAGCAGCTTGGGGGTTACTGTCGGTGGCTTGGCTACTAGTCAGGGATTTGTTTTCTTGTTGGGTGGCAGTAAGAACTCGCAGCTTTCCTATTCTGAGCCTGCAGCTGCAACGGATTCAGAATGTTTTAGGCACCGCAGGTCATACAGACCTATTTACTTATTTGTTGAAAAAATTCCATTTGCCCGTTATTTGTAATCCCTGCTAAAACTTTACTCACAGCAAACACTTTTTTCCAGCTTGATGTTAATATACATTGTCAGGGCACAGCTTCAGTACAACACTAAACTGAATATCCATTGTCACTGGCTGCACAGAGGTGTCTGTATATTTGCAGTTCTGTTGCCTACTCTGCTTGGTTCACCTTGCAAGCCTGCCCATGTTGATTACTGGAAGCAATATTAAGTCAATCTGCAGCCATCCAAATGTGGTTGAAATGCAGTCCCCTGTACTCCACCTTCAGGCAAATGCTTTAGGGGTTTTCCCTTGTTAGTTTTTGTTTAACAACATCTGCAAGGCCACAGGTTGCTCATTCCTCACTTACTGAAGACAAGTTATAGCTCATGGAGACAGTGGGTTCCTTAAAATTTACGTTCGCATGGAAAATTGGAAAAGTTTCCCTTCTTCCCCTCCTTTTCTCATGCGTCATGGCTGGGACCACACGTTGACACTTAGAAGACCCCCAGGCTGTCTGCGGCTCTGGCAGATTCCCTCCCAGTCCCTGCCCTATCCAGATGTCAGAGCCTACCACTCTCGGAGGAAAGTTGGGAACAGAGCCCACAGTCTCCTGCCAGAGGGAGTTTCACTTAGCTGTGCTGCAGATGTGCAAACAGTCGTTCTGTGCTTTGTGGAACTGCGGCCTCAGGGTGTGTGAGAGCATACAAGGGGGTTTATGAAAGGAGGTGGAAGTATTGCGCAATCAGTCTGAGTTCAGTAGCCTCTTTTATTTTTTTGGAATATGTGACTTTACGTTATAGCTTTTCTTCCGGTGCAGCTGGAAATTGTTCCTTTTAACTCTTCTCAGTCAGCACTTTTTGTCAGTCATCATGGGTATGTCATGTACAAATTGCCCTAGTTGACACCCACATTTCGAGGTGTGTGCCATGATCACAGCGACACCTTTCCAAAAGTCAGCCAATTTGCTAGAAAACTCTTTGTGCCCTTACCCTAAAGGTACCCAGCAAGCACCCTTAAGAAAATCTAGGGGCATATTTCAAAAATTTCAGTTTACATAATGATATTACCATATACATATACATAATCAGGCCATCAGGAGTAAATGCTTGCCTCTAAAAATGATGCAAATTGTTGTTTATTTTACCAACCCAATGCACACACTTCAATTTTCAGTCGCTTTATATGTTTTCATAACTGAAGCAAGCAATGATAGCAGTTTCCAATAAATTATCGCGCTACATGCTTACTGTTTCAGAAGCCCGACTCATTTTTGAGTTTTTGTTCATGTCTGTTATTTTTGTCCTTGTAGCTGAAATCTTTCCTGAAGGAATGTAAAGTTTCCAATTACTGCAAGCCGATGCGCCAACTGCTGGAGAAGATCCAAGAGAACTCTACCTACGTAACCAGCAAGAGACAGAAGTGCGCCTTTGGCGTGGCTGACAGAGATGCTGTGGTGAGTAGAGGTAGAGCTCAGGGATCTTGGCTACAGAGAGTGTGGCCCCTCATAGTTTAATCCATTCCTAAAAGCCTCCCCAGTCTCCTGTGTAATAGTATTCCTCTTATAGGGCTGTCTCTTATATTTAGAAAGGTGTAAAGGTGGCCATAGACATTAGAATTGTGATCTTTCCTGGAAAAGTTCTTTCCAGGAAAAAGAGTTCATTTCAATACATATGAGTATAGCTGATTCGTCACATATACTAGTAGAAGCAATGGAACTGTATCTGATGATTCAGCCCTAACCGTGGCCAATTTTCAGCTGCCTTCAAAGGCTCCCGATTGACGAGCTGACTGATAATCCAAGACTTCTGCCGATATCGGTTGGCTCATCTCCCACCATACATGCACCAAATACCGTGCGAAAATTTGTTTCGTACAAGATTAATTGTCTGTCTATGGCCACCTTTAGACACTTGGCAGAATATTTTTATTATATCAATCGCACAATTTGCATTGTCTAGACAAAGTTATACTGTTTCTGGTTGTAATTACACCAAATCCTCCCTAAGTTTCTTCTCCATGTTAGAAACCCTCTTAATGTAGCCTTCTCAGGGTCATAAATTAACAACTGGAAAAAAAAGCTATTACTACAGTTTCTCCATAGCCTTTGGAAATCTAGAAATGTGTTTTCTGCAAGGGTCATTACAATGTGCCACTTGTGGAATCTCTTCTCGGGCTTCTTATGCAAAGGTCACAAAACCTTACACTAAACTGCAACAGGTCTGCAGCTTCCCTTGCTGCATTTCAAAACCCATTGGTTGAGCTTCACCCTATAGAGTATTCCAAAAAAAAAGGAAAACTCTGAAGCTAAATTAAATTCCTTCTCAGGATTCTTGATGTTTTGTTCATCTCAATCCTAATGTGCCTTCTTTCTTAAGAGATGCTATAAAATATATTTAGCATATGAGTGCAATTAAAACCGGAATGCAGCCAAAATACAAAGGAGCTTATTTACAACTGGACACAATACACCAGATTTTACCAATGATTTTACATAGTTTTCCCCCCATAGTTCCAGTGTTATTGCAGCTTCTTTGGTGATTGCATCTGGCGAAAATATGCCCAGTGCATAAAAACTCATTGCATGTGTGAATTCTTGTTGAATTGGCGGTAATTGTGAGTTAAAGGAGTCAGATTTTCATAGCTTACAGTGGTTGGTGTTGAAATGAAGTCTGTGGATGATTCTTTAGGCATAAGTCTTCTGAATCTATTGACGCAGACCACAGTGGGAATCTTGCAATTATCGCCAGCTTGAAGGTGACATTTGCTGTTCTGTAGACGTACTTGCACTTAATTCATAGCAGGAGACAGGACGAACATACTGGTGCTGAGAATTTTGTATGCAACACGGTACTGAAAGGGGGGCTGTATGAAAATATAAAAATTTTTGCGAAAAGGAGTAGTGCATTTCTTATATTTCATAAATAGCGACATGTCATGTGCCCTTTATTTTTAATCTACAGGGTAAATATGGACATACACATATCTTTCAATATTATTGGAGCAGCCC
The DNA here is from genome assembly GCA_024363595.1 of Xenopus borealis. Lineage (NCBI taxonomy): Eukaryota > Metazoa > Chordata > Amphibia > Anura > Pipidae > Xenopus > Xenopus borealis. The sequence continues at coordinate 91,154,093 of CM044443.1, forward strand.
AGGGTCTTCCATTGTTACTGAGGGAGTTGGGTGCTTGGCCACAATGTATCATTCGATTTGTTGTGTGTCCTTATTTCACTTATAACTTGTGCCCACGAAAGGTCATGCAGTGTTGCTCTAAGTAGAGGAGAAGCTGGCAGGATAGAAGACAAATAACAAAGATGTATAGTTGTATAATGCATGTTGCTGTATCCGATAACAGGCGTGTAGAAGCAGCTGACATAGAATAGTACAAGAGCCTGACCTTTTGTCCTATAAAAGGCAAATACTGTCATTTGTCCTCGTATTTGCTGGAAGGACCTCCCATGCTTTGCTGTACAGTATGTAGCAGGCACCTCTGGCTCCAAAGGGAACAGATAAATCTTGATAATTAGCATTGTTTTGTTTGCTGGCTGACGGAGCCTGATCTCCTCTGCAACCCTAGAACAGCACGCACGGATGTAATGCCTTCATAAATATTTTAATGGCAGACTGCTGGTAATATAAATCAGGGGCCTGGGAGTGCCAGGAGCAGGCTTCAGACACTCTGGCACCACCTCGCAGGGACAGAAGCAATCGGAAAGTGTCAGATCAGAGACGCCCACGTGTTGTGGTCTGTGCAGCAGGATAAAGTGGTGCTGTGGGATTGCAGGTGGTGCCACATAGTTAGAGCAGGATGTGCTTGCTCCGTATCACTCTTACAGTGCAACTCAATTGTTGGGGTCTTTAGTTTAATTGCGTGGGGCCGAGGATTCAAATTTGTCTGTTTGACAGGCTCTGTCTGGGAGATAATCATTGTATGATTGCATCAAATTGAAGGATTAGCAATTTCTCCTTTCCTGACTGAAAGGGCATGCTGTGTACAACGGAGCTGTTAAGGGATCCAAGCCAGAGCAGATCAAAAATAACTACAAGGCTGTACATTGAGTATTCATGATTTCGAAAATGACGCAGAATTTGAAAATATTAAGGGCATGTCTAAACACATTCATCCTATGTATAAATCATTTACATTAAGGAAAAAAATCTCAAAAAAAAAAATCTGGTTGCCTGGCAAGCCATCACCACACTTTTTCATAGACTTTGCCTCCCTGTTACAACTTTGCATGGTTCACTTTTTAAATATCTCTCACCAGACTACACAGATAGTGCCATTGAGATATATATATATATATATATATATATATATATATATATATATATATATACTGTTCCCATAGTACTCGCACTCAATACTCCAGCATTTTCAGTGGTGCACGATAATAAATTCATGAAGTGTACAGATGATCAGCACTCACTGTTCTTTGGTGAAGAAAACTCTTTTATTCAATGAATGCACATCACAATCCAACGTTTCGGACCCACATGGGGTCCTTTCTCAAGGAGAAAGGACCCCATGTGGGTTCAAAACAAAAATGTCTAGCCCCATGTCAGATTTCAAAATTGAATATAAAAAAATCTGTTTGCTCTTTTGGAAATAGATTTCAGTGCAGAATTCTGCTGGAGCAGCACTATTAACCGATGCGTTTTGAAAAAAACATGTTTTCCATGACAGTATCCCTTTAAGGCACACAACATCAAAACCATACCAGATAATGACTTGTTGAACAATTCATTACATTACTGGCACTTTGCTGCTTCTCCAAATGATTTGTTACACACCTCATTTAATCACTCCTTCCCTTCTTGACTTATTTTCCAGGATAAGTGGGAAAAACAGACGAAGGATGAGGGGACTCCCCTGACTAAATATTACAGTCACTGGAAGAAGCTGCGTGAGAAGGAGATACAGCTGGAGATCAGTGGCAAGGAACGGGTATGGAAAGATTATGTTTGGGATTACCCTGTTTGCAGACATTGTACAGTGCCACTTGTTGACAGGTTGGGAAGAGAAGAGTTGTTGGAATCCGGTTATGCATGAAATCATGGCAAGGAATTGTGTTTCTTTTTTCTGGCTTTACATATAACATATCAGCCGCCTGTCTTGAGCCTGTAGAGTCTATGTGCTGTCACAGTGCTGCTGGTGACTAAAGTTGTAAGTATATGGGCCAAAGCGCAGAAAATTATAACTATAGAATACATTTTCCAATGTAAAATGCCATAATGTATAGATGTGTTTAAAAGTTTATTGGAAATGTTCTGGTTGTCAAGCAGTGGTGACTGGTTTCTCAGGACAATGCCTTCTGCTGTGTTTCACTCTTACAATAAGAACATGAACAGCAAGATGCATGTATCGAATCTGTTGGCCATCTCGTAATTTGGATGCTTTCTAGATTACTGATTTCCTGATTATGGATTCTATACCTGTACTGAATGTTCTTAAATCACATTATATTGTGCCATAAATGTTTCAGGTAAAAGTGTTCTTTGCATGCATTCATCAGAGCCAGTGTAAAGTATTGCACAGAAGTTATTACACTTGCACTGTGTGCAGCTATAAACACTAGGTATTTTGAAGGCTGCAAGAGGTTCTTTCAAATTGTAAAATCTTGAGTTCTCTACTTATGAAATGTTGACTGTGACAGATAAGATTTGTGTGTGATTATCTTAAAGGAGAAGGAAAGGTTAAAAGGAAGTAAGCTTTACCAGAAAGGTCTATATAAATAATCTAGTAAACTCTCAAAGTATTCTTGCTCTGAGTCTTCTGTCAAAAGAAACAGAGAATTTAATTCCTTCTATTGTGTACACATGGGCTTCTGTATCATGCTTCCTGTTTTCATCTTAAACCTCTTTGTACTGGGCGTGAGCATGCTCAGTTTACTCCCCTCTCCCTGCTGTAATCTGAGCCCAGAGCTGTGAGTGAGCAGGGAGAAACTCAGCCAGGAAGTGATGTCACACAAAGCTAAAATGGCAGCTGACATCCTAAACAAAACAGAGAGCTGCTACAGCTGTTTACTCGGGTATGGTAAAGTATTCTACCAAATAAATGTAGCATTATAGCTTGCACTATTATGATTAGTCTATTGGCAAAAACTTCCTCTGTAGCTTTTCTTCTGCCCTGATTTTTATCGTGTAAGTTTTATTTCTAAATTACACTGTTTACATAGCAAATAATTCACCATATAAAATATCTTTCCTAATCCAACAAGTATATTTTTGTTAGTTATAATATTGGTGTTTAGGCAGCCATCTCAGGTAATTTTGCCTGGTCATGTGCTTTCAGAAAAAGCCAGCACTTTAGGATGGAACTGCTTTCTGGCAGTCTGCTTTTTCTCCTACTCAATGTAACTGAATGTGACACAGTGGGACCTGGATTTATTGTGCTGTTTTTATATATACCAGGGAGCTGCTGTCTGGTTACCTTCCCATTATTCTGCTGATGGGCTGCTGGGGGGAGGGTGAGAAATCACTCCAACTTGCAGTGCAGCAGTAAAGAGTGACTGAAGTTTATTAGAGTACAAGTCACATTACTGGGGGAAGGTGACAATACGTCTAAAACCATTTCAGATTCAGCTAAATCTTTAAAAAATATCAGTTTTCTCTTTAGAAAAATGGATTTCAGTGCAGAAATCTGATGGAGCAGCAATATTAACTGATGTGTTTTGAAGAAAAAAAAAAGTTTTCCCATTACAGTATCCATTTAAAGGGGAAGTAAAGTCTAAAATAAAATAATGCTAGAAAAGTTGTATTTTGTATACTAAATATAAACATGAGCTTACTGCTCCAGAAGCCTAATTAAACAAATCATTTATACTTTAAAAGTTGGCAGAGGGGCCGTTCTCTTGTAACTTTCTTAAAGATCTTTGCAATACCAAGACTACGTTCATGCTCAGTGTGGTCTGGGCTTCAGTTGGGAGGTTAAGCTTAGGGATCGTCATAAATGATCAAAACAGTACAAGTCAAATAATATCTGCCATAGAAGGTGATAAAGCAAGACTGATTAAAAATTCAGAATATACAGACTACACTGGATCTGTGAATACAAATTTACACAGTCGCTGGCTGCTCTACAGGGAAACAAACAAATCTGGTTTAGTGCTGGGAAATAAGGTGGGGGGGGGCTCCCCCTGGTGTTTGAAAGTATGACTGTTTCCCTGCAGAGCAGTTAGAGAACATTGGACATTTCCTGTCTGCAGTTGTCAGAGCAAGTAAAACAGAGGGGGAGTTTCATTGCATACAATCAGGTTTATTATAAAAACAGTAGACATTTTTAATTAAAGTATATTGGAGATAGATTTATTTTCCCATTGAAGAAAGTAAAAATGGGATTTACATTTTTTGCCTTTACATCCTTTTTAACTCCTTCTTCATGCTGGATTATTACACCCCTGCAACTTGCTACTTTGAGAGGTGCAATAGCAGTTGTAGTTCAGGAGTACATAAGGTTTTCTTTATACACTGAATATTTGGGGGAACTTTATAGAAAATGATTAATGAATGATTTTTAGCAGTGAAGCTAACAACCAGCGACAAGCTGCCCACATGGTAATTATAAACATTAGACTGTGTTGTGGCCCCACTGCCACCTCGTCTTATCTCCATCGCTCACTATTTCATGGGTTGTTGCTGACAGTTTAGAGTTTGCCCTTTGGGTTATGCATTCAAAATTATTAGGGTTCCTATTGGGCAGTGAGTACTGCAGGCTTGTTAGTTAGCAGAGAATATATGTGGGACTTTATGAACTAATGTTCCCTGTGGAACTGAAATCTTGGCTGCAGCTCTGAAATGAATGTGCCATGGGATTCAAATACTTATTTACATTATGGTAATCCTGTGCAGGAGCTGATGGCTCAAGGGATTACAGGAGCATCAGCTTCTGATTATTTTCATATCTGAGACTGTATCCCACTAGGGGGCACTGTGGTGCTTTTTTTTTTTATAGCAATTTTTATTTTCAAACTGCATATTCTTTTATAAAAGTATTTGTAATGACTCCTTTTTGGCACCTGCATTACATGTATGGCTAAGCGTTCTGATCACAGCTATGATTATCAATTGCGTGATATTGGCCTTAGTGTGTGTGTTTTTTTTTTTCTTTTTCAAGTGTATGTCAAAGCCGTGTATCCATTGCCCTAGTGTAAGTTGGGTTTTGTCTGGAGAGAGAGAAAAGGTTGGACCCTCTCTGAACCCTACATACTCCTTACTACTTTATTGTTGAGCTTGGTAAGGAAGTAATAGAGCCTTGTAAGGTTGTCATCATCCACAAATTTCTGGCAGAAACAAGCAAAGCGGGAACAATCTTTAAAAATAACAGTTTTTAGACATTGTATAGAATTATTTAAAGGGATACTGTCATGGAATTTTTTTTT
>CM044443.1:91170202-91223686 GCA_024363595.1 Xenopus borealis
TCTGTTTGTGTTTATCGTTGTTAAGATTAAGGATGCACTGAATCCAAGATTCGGTTCAGGAATCAGCCTTTTTTAGCAGGATTCAGTGCCTGGCCAACCCAAATCCAAAAAATCATGTGACTTTTCGTCACACAAAGAATTTCCAAATTGTTTAAATTGTTTTACTCTTGGGTCTGTCGGGTGCAACTGAGCTTGCTGCCTGTCTCATGTTTATAGTGTAGCACCACTGATATTATCCTGACTTGTACATCTTGGCCTGTATCCTCGCCGACTAACTGCTTTTTAGCTCTTTAGTTGCCTGCAGCTTTTCTCTGGGGTGGTAGAGTAAGTCCTGCTCCCCTATTTGGTGACACAGAGCTGAGGTTGGGACCTCCGTGACTACTATCCATCAGCCCCCCACACACCAGCTTTCACTCTGTGCCAGAAATCTGTACTTAATTGGGTTTGCGGCTCTCACAGCGGCCCCTGTGTCTGCAGGTGGACCTCAACTTTGTAGCTTACGGACCCTCTGGGAGGAGAGTTGTAATTTGAAGCAGCTGACTCTATTGTGAATTATGAACTGCCTGCAGAGGAGAAGGGATTTTGTTTTCTTTAACCCTTTTACCCAAATGGTTCACTACAGAGCAGCTATCAGAGAAACAAATGCTCTGTAAAGCTACATATTTATTGTTATTACTGGTTACTCATCTTTCTAATCAGGTCCTCTCCGATGCATAGTCCAGTCTCTTATTCAGATCGTTGCATGGTTGCTAGGGTAAGTTGGGCCCTAGCAACAAGATTGCTGATATTGCAAACTGGAGAGCTGCTGAATAAAAAGCTAAATAACCACAAATAGTAAAAAAATGAAAACCAATTGCAAATGGTCTCAGAATATCACACTCTCTATATCATACGACAACTTAACTGAATGCAACATGGTCACACACGTCCATAGCCGTAGGTTCAGGCCGTGTCCCGTCTGCTGGAAGTGTGGCCTGCGCAGAAGAAGCTGTAAATAAATAGAACACTGTTTTCTGTATTATTCCCCCTTGTTTCATCATGCTTGGTAGACAAATAGAGAGAGAGAGAGAGAGAGAGAGAGAGATACCCTTCAGTATTCCAGCTGCTATGAGACTACAACTCCGGTCTTCCCACCCTCAATGACCTGGGAGGTTGATGGGAGTTGTTGGCTGGCGGCAGCTGGAATGCTTAAGGTGGCTGTCATTAAATATCAGTAGAAAATAGATGATTGTCTATCCCTGGTATGATGTGGGGTTAGGATTTTATTGTGGTATGTTCTGGCACAAATGGTTAATATGTACATAGGTAAAAGCCTGGCTAGTTCTGTGGGGGCATTGGGCCACTTTCCAGATGTCGGCCTCCCCCTCCCCCCCCAATCATTTTATTATAGTATATAGATAAGAGCTTATATCGCTTTTCTTTGGGAGCCTGAAGGCAGACTGTAAGAGATCTGTTGTGGAGCATAGAGTGCACAGAGGCCTTATTAATGGCTCTTGCAGCAGGGCTGGATGTTCTCCTCATCTGGCAATTAACAGGCAGGAGTGGGCAGCTGGAGCCTCTCTAATGAGCACCATGTGAGTGCTTCCCGGTGCCCCTCTAATGGACGTTAGGGACCTTGCTTGTTACTCTGCACACAATCACCTCCACAAGTGCAAAGAGGTTTCTCTGGCTTCATTTCCTCTTTTGCTGCTGTAGACAACACACCATTCTAACCCCATTCTTCCTTTCACAGGCTTCTCTTCTCTGAAAGGCTTCTTTTTCACATTATCTTAGCTCTCACTTCTCCATCTTTGCCACTTTCATTATGTCTTTGCCGTCTCCAACATACTGTAACTTGTCCCTAGAGTCAGAGCCACACGCATCAGGGTACATGTTGTTAGCATGTACGGTCTGTGTTTTGTAGTGACCAGGAGTTATGGGACTCATGCAGTTGGTCTTGCTGGACTCTTGTTAGATTGGATGTTGCAAGCCGGCCATACATGGGCAGATAAAAGCTGCAGTAGACATAGTCAGCAGCCTATTGGCCTATATATGTGGCCCTCCAGCGGGCTTCCCCGATTAATATTTGCCCGACAGTTGCCCTGATGTCGATCAGGCAGGGGTAAAAATCCTGTCTGATCGTGATCCCTTTCTTTTAATTGATGCAATCCCGCGATCCGACCAGCCATTGCTTCATTATGATCCAATCATTGGGCAGTAGGGCCCACGATCGGATCACCCCAATATCGCTCACCTTGAAGATGGGCATATTGGAGAGAGATCCGGTTGTCAAAATCGCCAAATGATCGCATCTCTACGTGTATGACCACCTTTAGATGGACAAGAACCATTGAACAGTGTGTTTCTGTCACTTAGTATGAATACCAGAAACCATTTTCATAGCTAAAAATATTAATTATATAAAAATGTTTTTGTGCTGGTGGGAGTCCAGTGCATTTTATGCTGGGATTGGCGGTTCAACGGTGACAATTGTATTGACTCATTGTATTGGAAGAATTCTAGTCTAGCAGGATCTGTATTAGCAACAGCGCCCTCACTGCTCCTGAATCTTTTTGCTGATTGGCTCTTTTTCAGTCTCAGCCTTATAGAAAAATATTAATGACAGTAGGGCATGGATGTGGCTTAGAAAATATGGGGAAAACTGGGCAGAGAAGAGTCGGTATGTTTGCCCATAGCCTCTGATGATTATGCACCTGCCCAAACACTCTGAGCCACTGCCCTGCATTATGAATGATGCATTTGTATTTTTTACCCTTTTTGAATATCATGTTTCAGAAGTAGAACAAAAACAGTGCTGCCCAGGAACATTCACTGTAATACCCAAAAGAATATACAGTAGAACCCCAATTTTATGTACCAAGCTTTTATGCTTTTCCCAGCTTTGACAATGTTTTCCTGGACTTTTGCGCAATTTTGAAGCCATCCTTTGTGAAACATAAAATCTGGGTTATACTGTACATATAATGTTATCTTGGATTTGTCTGAACTACATTGGAACCACAGGATATGAGAAATAAATAGATCAATTATTAAAGGGGTGGTTCACCTTCAAGTTAACTTTTAGTATATTGTAGAAGGGACAATTCTAAGAAACTTTTCAATTGGTCTTCATTATTTATTTTTTATAGTTTTGTAATGATTTACAATTTTATTCTGTTTCTTTGCAGCTTTCAAATGGGGGTCACTGACACCATCTAAAAACAAATGCTCTGTAAGGCTACAAATGTATTGTTATTGCCACTTTTTATTACTTATCATTCTATTCAGTCTCTCTCCTATTCATATTCCAGTCTATTATTCAAATCAATGTAGGGTTGCTAGGGTAATTTGTACCTTAGAAACCAAATTGCTGACACTGCAAACGAGAGCTGCTGAATAAAAAGCTAAATAACTATAAAACCCACAAACAATAAAAAATGAAAACCAATTGCAAATTGTCTCAGAATATCACTCTCTACATTAAACTAAAAGTTAACTCAAAGGTGAACAACCCCTTTAAGCAGTTTTGGAAGAACAACTCCAGTAAACATTGTGTCTTCTACAGGGAAATCCAAAGCCAAGAGTATGGAAGAATCCTCAGATGAAAACTCTGAACTAAGCAGTGAAGGGGAAGAGGGCGAGTATGAGGTGCAGGATGATGAGAGCAGTGGCCTGGAAGGTAAGATGGAACCCACCTATTGGCCCTCCAGCAATGCTGTGTTGAGCTGGTTGCTTTAAGGCGTACATTAACTTTTACACTGTTTTTTTTATTACTTTTATTGATTATATAGGGAATAAAGTAACTATTGTAAAATATAAGGCTATTGTAAGTTACAGAGGAGTTCATATACAGGTCATGGAACTCCAAGGTGACTTCTAATATTCTCATATTGTACAAGAGGGGTACTTTATATATTATATTACACAGGTTTCAGAGTCATGTGACAGAAATGACATCACAAAGCTCTGATTATAACCAATGACATCACTAAGCACCATTTATAAGAATATCATTTACGGGATATTCATGGCTCTTGTGTATTATACATCAATATTATACATTGAAGAACAATTAAACCATTCTTTAGTTATTTTTATTAATATATGTATTTATGGTGAAATATTCTGTGCTACAGGTGTGGTTGTAAGCCTGTCCGTGATCTGCAGTGGTCCTGAAAATGAAGTTCCATTAGACTGCTGAATGTTCCGCTTCCAACTGACTACGGTCTCTTACACACGAGCGTCTGAAGCTGCGCTGCCCTGCGTTCCGGTTTTATGCGTTCAGCTGCAGGGGAGCTCAGGAGCAGACGCTTTCCATTTTTTCAACTGGTCTGTACTCACACAGACGCATGTAGGCGCCAAACGCATGAAAAATGCAGCATGTTGCATCTCAACCTGCATTCCGCGCCTACATGCGCCTGTGTGAGTACAGACCAGTTGAAAAAATGAAGTGTCTGCTCCTGCAGCTGAACGCATAAAAGCGGAACACGGGAGCACAGCTTCAGGCGCTGGTGTGTAAGAGCCCTAAGGATGCTGTAGGCCAGGTTTGACATCCAGGTCAATGGAGATTAGGGATTTAGAGGGAATGTGAGGCATTAAGGGGTTAATGTGGTACAGCTGGCTGGTAATGAGCTGTGGAGCAAGATGGGGACTGAATGTTTATCACAAGACTTGTGTCATTAATCACCAGATACTGGAAGAGTGAGAGAACTGCCACAACACACCACTGCTCCCCATGTGTCTCTACCTAGCCAACCATGTACTCCTATACACACTCACATAATGCTGACACTCGCACAGCCTTCAGTCATGGGTCAGATGTATAGCAGGCATGCTGAAAATGTACATTCTTCTCTCATTATAGATTCTGCCCATGCCCTGAGATATGTTGTTCTTTATCCACTGACAACAAGTCATATAAAGCCCCTGGGTTGCACTTTGGGGGGTGTAGGTGTGGGAAGCTGAATACTCCGCAGTTCTGCAGCAAATTCCATTTCAAGAAGGTGCTTCATCAGTGCACAATGTGGATTCCCTTTTATCTCTGCCAGCAGAAAATCAGATTATTCTTTTTGACATCCACACTGTATCTTCCCCATGTGCTTTGCTTTATATTCAGTGTCAGTGCCCAGGTCCATACGGCTCATACTTTTGTATTAAGGGGGTGTGTGGCAGGATCATAGAAGCACTAACACCTGCATACACAACTTGCCCTGTGCAAGTGCTTTCTCTATCTGAATGCTGCAGCAAGCAGCAGTAAATTAATGAGCGCCGAGATTAATTAGTGATGAGCCACCCTCGGCCTGCTTGTTCCTTCCTGATAAAGCAGAATTTATATTTGCTCTTCCGCCCACAGGGGAATCTCAGGATGAAGACGAAGAGGAGGAGGAAGAGAAAGGGGGTAAAATAACAGTCCAGAAGAAGCAAAAGAAGGGGGTGCAGCACCTCTCACAGACTGACCTGAAGGAACTGGCACAGGGGGAAGAAGATATTGTCCAGGATCTTGAATTCTCAGACGATGAGTAAAAACATCTGAGATGCACCAATAACCCTTTGTCAGCTGGATACAATCACTGACGTCTGCTCCAATCTGACTCGCTGCTCTGCAGTCCTTTGAAGGCAAATGAAATGAGTCCATTTGTGCCCATTGTTGCTATTGGCTGTGCACCTATTAACCAGAACTGAATACTGGCTTTATAGCAGGCAAAGGTAGTGCAAGTCAGGGGGCCATGGATATTCTGTGTGTGACTGTAAATGTTATTCACTATATCTATTTCTCTGTATTGTAAACTAGTTGCAACAACATAAGCATATGTGCTAAACGGATACAGACTGATTTCTACTCAAGGTGTGCGGACTGTTCCTTTAAAGGGGATGCAAACTCAAAAATAAAAATGCAATTTTAAGCAACTTTCCAATGTGCATTAATTCAAAAAGTTTGTCTGTTCCTTTCTGCACTGCTGGTTCTGACCTTACATGCTTCTTCACTGGTCTATCATCTGGCTTGTGCTACATTGTTTCAGTAGTCAGAAGCATCACTGCAGGATATACCAATATTGTTTTTAGTAGAAATGACATTTGCCTTTAACTTTTAAAAACACTGAACATTTTGTAATCCATTTATTTTGGAAAGTTTCTTAGATTTACATTTGTATTTCTCTTGATTGTTTATTGTTGTGTTTATGGAACCATTATGGCAAGTGCGCTATACTAATGGCATTGGCAATATGGACAAAAACCTGATTTGACCTGCGGATTTTCTCTTGCTGTCTAGCAAACATACTCTGTATATCTCTTTAGCTGAGACTTTCTTTGTAGGTGATACAGAAAACTCAGTATCGGGTCTGGACTGGGATTCAAAATAGACCCTGGAGTCTCAGGTGCACAGAGGCTCAAACAGCCCCCACCAGCCCAATAAATAATGACTGTCTATGGCATCTTACAGCAGCCTGAACCCACAGATTGACAGGCAAGGCAATGTAGGTATCCTCTGATTACAGACATGAGCTGTGTTCTCTGATATGCCTAAAACTGTAAAACAATTACATTTTTTGATGCTATTCCCATACCTGTAGTATGATGTCATTTAATGTCCATTTATCATAAGCTTTTAACCCTGTAATAAAGGAGGGGGCAGTATGAGCCGGGCACAACAAAGAGTGGGAACACTGGTTTTCACTAGCACTTGATGATGTTTAGCTTCTAGCCTTCCCTCAAACTGTTACTAATGTGCTTCTCTAGATCAGTGCTGTCCAACTTTTGTGCTACTAGGGGCCACATTTTTTTTTGGGCTACATGGTGTAGGGTCAATAACATAAGCCACTTTAACCCACAGCCACTTTAAAAGACAAGACCATGTCCACATTAAATGTTTGTAGTAGCACACCCAAAAGAGCCAAATGATTGGTGCTCACTGCAGGGATATCACTCATATGTGAAAAAAGACATGCTTAAATCCATATGCCTCCTCCTCCCAGCTGGGGCCTCGAACAATATTTTTCAAATGCTAACAAACAGCTACCAGACTTATGTTCCACAGGCAGAGTATGAGACACACAGGGAGCATAGGGAAGGCAGAACAGAGCAGGAGAAACCCATCAGGAGCAGTCGAAGATGTACTATATACAGTGACACAGAGCTGGTGCCCCAGTAGCATTTTGTATAAAGTGTGAACAATGTGGGCAGTTTCAGTCTGGGTCTCAGGTGTGAACAATAGAGGTGTTACAAATGTGAACAGGGTCTTGCAGTCTGAATTTGAGCTGTAAGCAATGCAGGGGCCAGCTTACACATGGAAAGCCGACACATGTGGGGGCCGCCAGTTGAACAGCAATGCTGTAGTCTAGATGATCTAGAACAGGGGTCCCCAACCACCGGGCTGCAAGCAGTCCTGGACTGGGCCGTGGAGCCGAGCTCGACATTAACAAGGTGTGACCAAATGGACGCCGGTTGAGGACCCCTTAACAGGGTGTGAGGCAGTGGCTCTCAAGATCCGAGTGAAAGAAGGTGATTATAACTGCACTGTATGTTTGGAGTCTTGGCCCTATGGCTCGATGTGAAATAAAAAATTGACAGCACTAATCTAGAAGAGGTTAAAAAGTGGAACAGAACCCACTTTCTTCCAGAGGCTGAATAACCAGTATCATTTATGCAAAGTCCCACAGATAACTTCTATGTGCCACATGCAGAAGGTTTATTGAACTGGTGCTGGACTGAATGCTTTTTTATAACTGGCAGAACTAACATCCTGGGTTTTGGCAGGTCAGTTCTCATTATACTAGAAAGATTGTTCCAGCAAGGTGTGTGTTAAAAGAGCTTGGCGAAACCTCTCAATCCCTACAGGATGATGGGCCGGAGGTGGTTTGAATGCTCAATAAGCGTAGCGAGCGCTGCTATGCAGGTTACTCCTTTCTGCTGTGAAGTCGGCCTTTGTAGAGACATCAAAGCTTTTAATTTTTGGGCTCCTTTTTGAAAGGGAAGCCGCCACCAGGCTTGTGTTCCCAGCATCCCTCCCTAACCCTTTCAGAACCAATTCAGCCTCCAGCTAGTGTTTCTTACCTAGAAGACACAGATAAACTCTCAGTTTAGGCAGGGATCCCCAGCATAATGTGCACCGGCCTTTGATAAACTACAACCCCAAGCAGAGACTGTTTGTTTAGTGTTTGTCTCTGCTTCTCTATCCCTCTAACTATATATATATATATATATATATACATACATATATACACACACACACATATATAAAATAGGAAAAGAATACTGCACTCAACAGGCTCAGTTAGGATAACTGATTTTAATAGAAAAACAAAATATATTCCAACGTTTCAATCACATCATAGTGATCTTCCTCAGGGGAGGTAAAAAGCTAATTTATATATAAACCAAAAAACCACACTCCTAGGATTGAATAGTGAAAATAAAAATTGTGTTTGTTTCAACATTTCAGCACCGTCACTTGGGCCCCACAATTTTTGTTTTCCCTATTCAATCCTAGGAGTGCGTTTTTTGGTTTATTTATATCTATATATAAATAAACTGCAGCATTAAGCAATGATATTGAACTTTGTATTTCTTTTTCTTCCTCTATGGTCAGGCTCATAAACATCACCGTGAATAACCATCCCATTTAGTCAGCATCTAGTTAGGCAGAAGTATTAAGAATAGAGCAGTATTGGGGCCTGTACACACGGGCGTTTTGGACCTGCGTTGCGTTTGGCTGCGTTCAGCCGCAGGGGAGCGCAGGTCTAGACGCACCTCATTCTTTTCAATGAGGTTGTACCCACGAGACGCGTGTAAGCTCCGAACGCAGGTTCAGACGCAACATGCTGCATTTTTCCTGCGTTTGGCGCCTACATGCGTTTGTGTGAGTACAGCCCCATTGAAAATAATTGAGTGCGTCTATATCTGCGCTCCCCTGTGGCTGAACGCAGCAAAACGGAACGCAGGAGAGCGCAGGTAAAAACGCCTGTGTGTAAGGGCCCTTACAGGCAACAATAGAGGATGCAGCAATAGGACAAAAGCTGCCTGTTACCCATTCATTACATGCAAGGGACTAGTGTGCTCCTCTCTGTGGTGCTAGTGAAAGTCTCAGGGAAGGATTGCTCACACTGTGTCAGTGAATCTCTACTGAAAAGCCACTGCTTCTTAGCCTGTGTGTAATAATGGCTTTACTGGAGCATGGGTACACCATCATGCAAAGTTACGGCTAAATTCAGTTGGCTTTTATTTTGAGGAGTCCTCACCTATTAGTACAGTTCGGCAGAGAAGAATTATAATGCCACCATACGTGAGTACATGGAGGAAACGACATCCATTCAGAAACATCTTTGGGGAAGTGAGGGCAGCGAGAAAGTAGATGGTGGCCCCCCAGCATCAGAGGAGCACCTTTATATTGTCCAGTGTTGCCCTAGGAACTGGACTGCATTTTATATCTAAATACAGCCCCGACCATTGCCTAGATGTATTTAACTCTGTAGTGACCTTATTATCTTTTATACTAGTTATTAGATATTTTACAACCTTGGACATCCCTGATGTGTCATGTCTTTCCATATCCCACATAGGAGCCTCAGAAACCCTGTATAATTGCAGTCCCTGTATTTTCTTAATTTCAGCCGTGCATCCAGTCTGGATAGTTTGTCCACATGATTTCATTTTAGTTTTTCCATATTGGCTACTTGGGGTTGCAGCCATAAACCATTGCTTTTAACTATCCCTCTCCCTTGCTGCAGGCTTGAGTGCTATCCATTGTGTCATGGCTGCTGTGCTGGTCACATGACTGCTGTGCTGGTCACATGACTGCTGTGATTTAATGACACTGCAAACTGCCAGTAGGCAACATGCTTTTGACACACAGTGACTGTTCCACCAGCACAGGGGTTTGTTCTAGTGTGCCTTATTACATGCCATCACCTCATTGTCTGAAAACCTGACATCTATAAAATGAATCATTTCCCCTATCCCACTGCCACTGATATAAACGGCCAAGACAATCGTGATAATGATTTCTCCCCATAAGGCAAAATTTACCAGATTGTCACTGTTCTGCCCCCGTTGAGTGAACATTTAGCTTTTGCCTAATGGGTTATCTTGCATGTTGAGTTATTTTTGGTGTCATGATATAAAACTGTAATTGTTGAGAAGGAGAATATATTGTTGAACGATAACCATTGAGCCAGAATGACTGTAGATCAGGTGGGATTCTCATTGGACGATTCCTTTGCATGCTAATTGGGCCATTGGTTCTGGAGAGCTGGGGGATTTTATTTTGCAATATTGTTTTAAGCAAACAACCCTGATGTTGATGGGCTACAGCTCCCAGCATGCTTAGAACACTGATATAATGTTGGCTGAAGTTGCCAATCAAAATGTGGGTGGTTTGTGCAAGTTATCTGGGGTCATTTATAAACTCTAGGCAAATTTGCCCCTGAGCAGTAACCTGTGGCAACCAATCAAATGCTTGCATTATTGTTAACTAGCTAAAAAAAGCCAATCTGCTATGGGTTACTGCCCATGGGCAAATTTGCCCAGTTTTTATAAACGAGTCCCACGGTTTACCTCCCTTTAAGGCTCAGTATAACTCGCTATGAAGGCAAAAATCAAAGCTCACCCTAATGAACTGTCACTCAGCAGTTGCTGGCGGCACAGTCTGGACCAAACCTTCCAATGTCTGTAGGGGAATGTTTTGGGACCAACAGCAATTTCTCAGTATCTTACGTAGCGGAGAGGATATAATGAGCTGAAAATCCTATTGTGGTTTGACTTTCTGTTACATCACTTTAATCCAAAGCTTTCCAAGCACCGAGCCAAATATCTGTCGTGTCCATGTGTTTTGGGGTCGGCTTGTGATTCAATTATGTCATTTAAAGAAGACAATGGAGCTCTTGGGCAGGCTAGAGGGACACACCCAGGCTGTGCATAATGTTACATAATAATAGGTTTTCTCTAATGACCTCAGAATTAAATGAGCAGTTTATCTATAGCATGCAAATAATTTGGTCTTAGCTGGTATAATTATATATATATATATATATGTATATATATATATATATATATATATATGTCAAAAAGTTTGCTCCTCACCTGTCCAAACCCTGCCCTGAGTTTGGAAACTTTTCTGCAGAAATAAGGACTGTGGGGAGGTACTTTTGCATGTTGCACACAATATGAAATTACCTGGTTAATTGAGTAGTCTTAAAGAAGTTGCTCCCATGCTACACATACCTACTCCCATCTCTGATCTAATGTTAAATAGAGTTAAACTGGCCATACACGGAGCTATAAGAGCTGCAGACTAGATTCATTTTATTGTCCCCCTCCTATGGTCAGATATCTATGATGTAGGTATGAAAATCCCATAAGAAGAAGACTGCGTTGGTGTGTTACTCAGTCGCTGAAGGGGCCGCAGTAGGTCTACTGCCTGATTCGACCATAGGATAAAGCTGGCTATACACGGCGGATAAAAGCTGCAGCTGATTGGCCCGTGTGTGTGGGGCCCTCTGACAGGCTAGATACGTATGTGGCTGAAAGTCAGCCAGATGTAGATGGGCAGGGTTAAAAATCCCATCGGATCTTAGACCGCATCTGTTCGTTGATGCATTCCTGTGATCCAACCGCCCATTATCCTGCATTATGAACCGATCATTGGGCCCTAGGGCCCACGATTGGATAAGTCTATTGCCCACCTCAACGTGGGCCTATGTGCCAAACAAGCGGATCTTTATGTGTATGGCCACCTTAACAAACTGGATCAGCCCAATTCAGCCCCCCCACACACTTGGCCAACCTGGGCTAATTTTTGTTTGTTGCTCCATCTTTACCTGAAAGGCTTTTCTATACTGCTGCATGAGGGCTGCTACTGATTTGGCTTTGGGAGGGGTTAGGGTTAATGTCACTTTAAGGCAGATCAAATAACTCCAACCTATGAAATCTGAAACCAAATATGATTAAAAAAGTAAAGCACTGTTAAAGGGGAAATATCCATGTTTTCAGCATGAGTCTTGCGCAGAAAATGTGTTTTGCTTATTCTGCCAATAATTAAAAAAATAGCTTATACACATTATTGTTATATCTATTACTACTTCCTCTTCCCATGCTTTGGAATCAGACAAAGCGTTTAATACAAGTCCCTCCCTCAGCTGCAGCCTGTGTCCATTACACAGATAAGGAGGAGTTCCTTATACAGGCTGGTAATGTGATGAACAACCTTCTCCTTCAAGAGCTGTGGAGGTGGGATATAAAGTAAACTAGAGTGCTGCTGATGTTACTATTCTGCATGAATACAACTATATATATATATTTGTTTATTTTATACAATAGGCAGACTGCTTGCCCACCACAAAACTGATACTGACATTGTTGGGTTGAAACTGACATCGAAGGCCAGGACTGGACTGAGAAATAAAATAGGCCCTGGCATTTCAGGAACACAGAGACCCAATCAGCCCACACAGAGGCCCAAACAGCCCCCCAGCCCACTAAATACTGACTTTCTATGGGACCTGATAGCAGCCCATCTGGCATTTGCAGTATAAGCATTGGCAAGTATTGTCCAGTATAAACACCAGACACACAAGTGGGATTCTCTTTTTTTTTTTTTTTTTTTATTGAAACATGCTGCTGGGCAGCGTTAAATGATGATCTGTTTAGGACTGATTATTATTATTATTTTACAATATAAAGAAATGCTAATAGTACCGTGGATCTAGTTTTCTTCTCCCAGTAGAAATGAATGTCACTATTGAGGGAGTTCCGATGAACTGAAAATGAGACGTGCAACGTGTAAACGAACCCTGAAAACACACAAGGGCAAGTACCATATCAAACTGTTGCACAGGATTGCAATATTCCATGTCGGCCGCCGCTCTTCTTCTGTCCATTCACAGTAGTATGGAGAGCACGGGGCTTGTGACAGTTGCGCTTGTTGCTCAGAGTCTGTGGTGGGAAATGCTCATCTCTGTCTTTTCCGTGGCAAACCCCAGCGAGGAATCACATTATTAACTGAAGGATTGTCCAGAACCAATAAAGAACTTGACCTTGGCCACTCCACCACTGTCCCTCAACCAAACCTCCTCCCCTCCTCTGTGTAAATATAACCAGGCAAAGCAAAGGCAGAAAGCAAAAAGGCATTGGAAGGTCCATTACAGCATTCATTAGTTATCTGTCACGGGGGGGGGCATAAAGATTGACAGGAAATAAAATCCCTTTAAGCAGCTCCAACCAAAGAGAGACCAATTCACCACTGTATCAGCTGCCAAGGGGACAAGGCAGCGTGTTATTTTCTTTGGTACCATAGAAAGTTGCTGGAGATGCATAGCTGGGAAACAGACTAAAGGGACAACTGCTTGTTACACCTTTACAGAGAAAAAGGCCACTGTCCTATTATTCTCTCTGAAATCTTCTGCTGACACCAGATAGGCTTCATTGGATCCAGCTTTGGTTCAGAAGCCTGCCTGCCTTCAGCTGGGTTTGAAAAAATGTTTTGTATCCCCTTACCATAATATAGAGACAGCTAATGTGATGGTATATTAACCAACTGCTTGGGGTTGGGATGTCTGGACTGCATATATATATATTCTGGCTGATTATTGTTGGCTCTCAGGATGTAACAAGAAGTCACCAAACACAATTAAAAGCTTTATGTGCCGTGGGCAGGGGAATATGATCACTGACTGTAACTACAGTAAAGCCCATTGTACCCACAGGCCCCTAAGGAGCATTGTGGTGAGATCTTATTGTTACACCCTCAGTTGACTCTGCCTTGCTTCATTTGCAATTTATCCAGGTATAGCTATCACTTTAAGTTTTATCCCCACCAGCCCCTCTAATTTAGCTTTAATCTCTTTACAAAGCTATTAATTGAAATAAAAATATATATACATACATACATACATATATTTATCTATTTGTCTCTCGCCCACTGAGTTGATAGGGATGTTCAGGCTTGCCAAGACCAATAGCAAGTTATGTGTCCTCTAGAAGAGTTACATCTCAGTGTTTCAAGCAGCATAAGGGACCGCGGGTACCGTAAAGCAAAGTCCCCTTTGTGCTCCAAGCTCCAGCAAAACAGAGCTTTACCAATCTGGTTATTTCATAGCTGGAGTTAGGAGAGGGATTTAGCAGGTTCATTTAGGTAAGTAGTGCCTCCATTCTCATGCTTGGGAGAGATACGGCTCGGGGGCAGAAGGGTGCTGCCATATGGGGAACCAGCGCTTCCAGTGGAGGGGGGCCGGATCTCGCCTGCCCCAAGGTCTCTTTCTGCTGGTCGCAAACCCGGGTGCTGCAGTGGAAAGGTCACTGGAAAGCTGGCCATATACAGGACTCGACCAATTCTCTTGGCTACCTGAAAGAGAACATGGGAGAGTACACTTAAGAATAGTTTCCATCTTTATTTATATAATTTATATAAGAATGCCACTTATTGCCTCTATAAAATATATCCTATGTACATTTCTGAAAAATTGCTTGCCTTATTGGCACATTAACATCTTCATCTGTGTCTCTCCTCCCAACTCCCCATTCAACTTCTCATCTTCAAACTCAAGCTCCAACTCAACTTCCATCCTCCAAATTAAACACCCAGTTCAACTTCTCTTCAACCTCCAATTCAACTTCTCTTCTCCAAACTCAACTTCTGTCCTTTAAACTGAACTCCAAGTCTACTTCAATCCTTCAACCCCAACTCTACTTCTCTCCTCCAAAATCAACCCAAATTCAACTTCTCTTCTCCAAACTCAACTCCCACCCAACTCTTAAGGGCAGGATAAAGCATCTGCAATTACATTTGTTTTCTATCGTAGGCTTCATTTCTGTTCTGTTTGTAGTTTCCACTTATTATATGGGATACATGATATACAATGGATGCTGTGGGGCCGCAGCTGAATTTTAAACCATGCTTTCTCTGTGAAATTCTCTGGCAGAATAAGAGAAAACAGCAAAGTGTCTTGCAGAGAATCCAGTACTGCAACACTGAAAAGGATATGCATTTGATTTGCCATATTATTTAAGACTGGGAACTAAACTGGAAACCAGAAAATGAATTTAATAAAACCAGTTTCTTTTTTGGGGGGGGGCTCCTTTAAGGCATTTGACTTGCAAAACTGTTTCCAGCCTCTGTGCTGTGGGTGGGTTTGTGATGTTTATGGGTTGATGCTGTACCAGGAAGAACACGTGCTCCGACAAGATGAAATGCAGATCTTTGGCACCAGCAGTTAAACTGATTTAAAGGTTGCTACCACAAGCTCCCATTAACCCATTCCTGGCTTCTTAAAAGAAAGGTGTAAGATGAGTGTGCACTCACAATTGCAGGTAAAGTTGCTGTACTGTGTTAGCCAGTAAAAAACAGGGCAACCCTTTTGAAATAAAAAATAACAAAAGTGGTATAGAGGTGATACCTTTATTGCCTAACTGATATAATCATAACAAGTTTCAGAACATTTTAGTTCCTTTCAGTTTGAAAAAGGAACTAAAATGCACTCACAATGTAACCCTATTGACAGGCAGGGAAGGACCTTTCTGCTGTGATCCAACTGCCACTTTAGTAAGTGTTGCCATTAAAGAATAAGTTGGTTTTATACTGACAGTTTGGCACCAGCACAATATATCTACTTGGCTATTAACCCGCACTATATCAACTTTAGCCCACGCTAATGTGTTTTAAAGGACAGGACCAGTGTGAAGGCCTTGCAGTATACATTTCTGCACGCACCCCCTATATATCTACCCCCCTCCCCCAATACAATAATGTGGCCTTGGAGAGTAAATCTGCTATCCTGGCCCCTCCTCGCTCTGCTCAAACCGCAGCACATTTCTAACGAATTGATCCAGGGGGAACAATTGGCCAAAGAACCTTTTTATTACACCCGTCATAAACAGCCAGGGCTGTAGAGAAAGCCATAAACTGCAGTTGCCACTTTATTATAAGGCCTGCAGGCCATAGCACAATCCTATTAGGTTCTGTTAGTGTTCAAGTGTGTCATATACAGTCTGAAGCCACAGTTTGTGAGCAAGCAAAACCCCAGCATTACACAAAATTGCTTACGGGCTAAACATTCAGCCATTTCTTTTCCTGGAAGTTTTGCAAGCAACATATTCTTTAAAAAAAAAAAAACTATAGACCTATTATATACATTGCATCTATTTTGCATATAGTATCATCACAGGGTAATAAAACTGATAGTCGTAGTGAATACTGCAGGTCCCATTCACTCTGAAGGCATGCTGGGAGTTGTCCATTACTAGCAGCCAATGCACTGGGCTATAGAACATACTTGTATAGATGTTGCTAGAATGTTTGTACCTGTGCTCTGATCTTTAATGCAGGGCCCAATTTCAGTCCCATGTTGTTCAGTAAGTGTTCTTCAGTCAGCAAAGGCAGTGTTTCTCCATCTATACTGTGCTCCCGGAATACCTGCAAAGATACAGGGTTTCACTTGTAAAAATGGGGATTCAGTGAGAAAGATACAAATAGGCAGCGCTCTGGATAAAATGAATAATTCATTTATTCCAAGAGATGGAATAAGTTCCCTTAATCATAGGCTTCTTCCCGAAACGCGTAAGGCGATGTGGATCCATCTCTTGGAATAAATTCCTTATTCATTTTATCGGGAGCGCCGCCTGTTTGTATCTATATCTCACTAAGGCACAGCTGGGGCGCTGGTGGTGAGCACAAATTTTTGGAGGGGTATCAAGTGGGGCAGGAAAACAAGGGGTTAGTTTGGAGTGGCTTTAGCTTTTGACTATCAGGGGATTCACCTTAAAATGAGCTCCAATTCTTATCTTTGATGAAGTCTTTTATTATTAAGTGCAGCTCCTGTCAGAAGGTCTGGCTTGCACAATCTAATAACCCGCTGTACCTTCATTTCATTTTCAGTGACAGACTAAGAGGTATTACTGGGAGAGGGAATGGGAAGTCCATCTTTAAATAAACTGTTATAGATGGGCCTATGCTAAGCAAAAACAAAATACAAAGAACAAGTGCCACAGAATCCCTTTGTCATAGAATACCACTAATTACATCATACTAAAAGATCTTTTTTGGGTTAGTCCACAACAGGCGATTCTGGGAGATTAGTCACCTGGTGATCAATCGCCTCCTGTTTTTGGGCGACTAATCTCCCAGATTCGCTTACCCTTTTCTTGCTCTGGCTGAAATGAAAAGTTAGCCAGCGCTAGACAGGATTAAGCGATTCAGGGAGATTAGTCGCCCAAAAACAAGAGGCGATTAGTTGGCAGGCGACTAATCTCCCAGAATCGCCTGGTGTGGACTAACCGTTAAGGTCAACTACCCCTTTAAGTAGCCATTATCGCAAGCTGCCCGGGCACCGTTCCTGATCCCCTCTAATTGTAATAGCAAGTACCATTTAGTGGAAAAGTCTGAAAAAGCAAAATGTAAAATTTGGGTTAATGGGACACGCTCATCCATTACTATATTTCCCGCTAGATGGTATCATGCTGTACAGAGAGATAAGTGAGAGAAGAAGTCAAATCAAAGAATGGCTTAAATATTTTAAGTGTGTTTCTCAGGTATGTCCCAAAATAATGGTACTGGCCATTCCAATGGACACAATTTTGTTTGCCTCAATCCGACTCCTCAGTGTGCTCATTGTATCTTATTAACCATTAAATGTAGTGTTCATGTTGGGGAATTGCTGCACACCACAAAGCCCTGAGGCAAACCCTATGGATACAGAGCAGCCTGCTTTTGGGGGAGCAGTGTTCATGAGAGGAGGTTGGGAGGAGTCACAGTCATTCCCCCTCCCACTCAGTCCCTAACTTGCACACCATTCACTAACTTGCACTTCTGCTTGGAGCAATTGTAAATGAGCCCCTACAGTTATTTGCTTAATGGCACAATGCAGAACAATCATGGAGTTACTAATGCAGAAAGACACTGAACATACTTATCCAGTTAAAAAATGAATTCTACAATAAAAACCTTTATAAAGAAGTGGTCTGTATTTTATGTGGTGCCCTGCATGGTACTACAAGCATAAAGTGGTCCAGTTCATCTCTGTGGGCTTGTTAATTACAGCTTGTGATACACATATTTTATGTACATGTAATTGAAATGGGCAATAAATAAAACATGGGAGCTCCGTCCACTGTAAAATGTCCTATTGGGCAACAAATCTGCTGAAAAATGCTTTCCCAGTGGCCATAAGCCCAGCAGGTGGGAAGCCATACGCAGCACTTCATTTTCTGAAGTCACCCAAAGTTTCCTCTCTGTGGGTCTCCTTGTGGAATTGTGGCCTGATAAGATCCTATACAGTGCAGTCATATGGACTGATTATTGAGCAGCATGTGGCTGCTACATGTATAGAAAGCTTCCGTAGTTATATACGTGAGCAGATTGATAGATGGGGCTGCATAACTAAGCAGAGCATTTCTACATAGACTTGCCATGGATATTCAAACACACTTACTGACACCATAGTTCTACCCTTGTCTCTTTATACTCCCCTTCATAGTTCTCTCTCTGGCTTATGTTTCCCTTGAATTCCTCCCCTTTACCCACACCTCACCAACCCCCTTCTAGCCCTTCTCCTTCCTCCCATGTCCCTGTAGCTCACACACATGGACTCCTGTGCTTGTTCCCATCTGCGGGGGAGGGGGCGTGTGGCGGTGCAGGAGGTTTTAATGAGTCGTGTCACAAGGGGATTAGCACAGGGGAAAAGGGAAAACAGCCACAGACTCTTGTCTCCCACTGTGGCACAGACCAGGAGCAGAAATGAGGGGAAAAAGACAGTGAGAGGACATTCTCCAGTCTCTAATGAGTGACTTCTAGCTACCTTATCCTAATGAGGAACTAAATAGGAACTACAATAATGAGAAAATAGAGTGGTGTGCATCCAAGAAGAGGAACATAAAGGGAATTTAAATCAAAATATATAATGAGACAGAAAAAGCAAGCAAGTGGAATGAGAGGCAGAATGATGGGGATGGGCAGGGGTGGATATATATTTATATATATATAATAAGGAAATGGTGGGAAAGGAGAGAGGGATAATTACCTGTGTGTATTCAGCACAGCCAGACAGGTTGCCCACGAAGCTGCACACATCCTCTACTGTCCATTTGCTGAGGTCCTCCAGCACAACACTTTCTTCCCCATCCAGGAA
Source organism: Xenopus borealis (assembly GCA_024363595.1). Lineage (NCBI taxonomy): Eukaryota > Metazoa > Chordata > Amphibia > Anura > Pipidae > Xenopus > Xenopus borealis. Next base: position 91,189,294 of record CM044443.1, read on the forward strand.
CAGCCCCCCCATGGCACCTGAGTGAGCAGATAAAATGAGGAGAAGACAACAGAGGGACATGGGGAGGAGGAGGAGAAGATGAGGAGAGGTTGAGTGAGGAAACAGGGGAGAGGGAGAAAAGAAGGCATTAATCATTAAAATTGCATAAAGAAAACAAGAAGACAGCAAGATGAACATATTCTTTAGTCTAACATCCATCTTTAATGACCTGTCAACACCATGCAGGGCACAGACTCCCACAATCCTTTGTTGTTGGATCCCTCTAAACACTAAAGAGGTTGCAAGGCTGAGCACCCAACAGGTAAAAGGTTTCATGTGTGTGTAACTAACCAGGTGGGAAAAAGAGAGGTCAGTGTGGATTCTTGGGTTTGACGTGGGGAACAATAAATGAATTCAGCTCAATTATTCCATGCACTGCCTGAGGTCAGACCCTGACACTAGCTTTCCAAGGCCAACGTTTCCCTGAGAAGGTGGGTGGCTGGAGTTGGGAACAGAATCCCAATTAGCCACTTCCTCAGGCTTTTCTCAGCCAATAAGTTGCCACAATGTCTGGCAGAAGGTAGACGACGAAGCAAGAGTTGTCAGCCTGAAAAGTCGCTTGCAATGGAGGCTGACAATCCCACCCGCAATTAACGTCACTGACACAAATGTACAAGCTCTCCGTTTCTACAGACCTCGTAATGAGAAAAGCACACGGAAGCAAGATTTCAACCTGGAGACAGGTCAAAAGGCCTTTCACCTAGTAAACACGTCAAGATAAAAGGATTTTGCAGGACCCCGGCAGTGAACAAATCCCCCCAATCTGCAGTGGCGGTGCAGATATGGAGGGGTGATGTGGGCTGCAATGAAAGCCAGCTCCTGCCAGCTTGTGTTAATCTCATTCAGGGTTGGGATCGATATAAAGGATTTTAGCTTCCTGAGCTGTCCCTGGGGTGTGTGAGGAGAGGGGAAGCAGTTGCTGGCAGTCCCATATCTCACACACTGGAGGGAAGACAAGGTCAGTCACGGAGAGTCAGAGACAGACAGGATGGAGGCACTGATAAACAACTCCCTCCCGTCACCCTCCCACAGCTCATAGCTATACAGACACATGGAGCGCACAGGTCAGGCACTATTACTACAGGGTGATGGGATGCACAGCTGCCCCAGCTTTAAAGGCCTCAGGGGTTCCTAAAGTCATGACTGCCTTGGAGGTTTTATCATTAAGTAACTGGCCTTTAACCCCTTCAAAGAAAGCATGATATATGCTCCTCTAATCCCTGCTGGAGATGGTCTGTTGTCTGAGAATAGAGATAGAGGCCCAGCCTAGTTCCTATGTTAAGGTGGCCATACACGTTGATATAACGCTATATTGCCAAACGAGTGGATCTCTCCCATGTATGCCCACCTTGAGGTGGGCGATATCGGGCTGATCTGATCGTGGGCCCTAGGGCCCCAACGATCGGATCAGAATGGTGGCGATACGGGCGGTCGGATTGCGGGACCGCATACACGCACAGATGCGCCCGCAATCTGACTAGGTTTTTCAACCTGCCCAATCGAGGTCTGGCCGACTTTCGGCCAGATATCGATCAGGGAAGCCAATAAGCTGCCGACTCGATCTGTCGGCAGCTTTTATCGGCCCGTGTATGGGGGTCTTTAGCTATGATAGCCACAGCCATAGAAGATGTGCTGCAGGTCCTGCAGAGGTTCAACCATGCTAAGTAAAACAGGGAATGGCCATTGCTCACCCTTGCAGTGTCACAAAATATCTGTATAAACAGGGCTGACATTCATTGTAATATTAGACATTACTTTTAGTATAAGTAATGGTGGCCATACACGGGCCGATAAAAGCTGCAGACAGACCAAGTCTTCAGCTTATTGGCCCATGTATGGGGCCCTCCAACAGGCGTTACCAATTGATATCTGGCCAAAAGTCGGCCAGATGTCGATTGGACAGGTCTGAAAATCCCGTCGGTTCGCGGCCGCATCTGTTTGTTGATGCAGTCCTGCGATCCGACCACCCTAAAAATGTATGAGAGCCAATAGAAACAGTTTCACCAATCCATAACATGATTTCGTTCTCCAGTTTGGGGTGCCAGGCTATAAGGACCCCCCCACACACTTACTATGGCCCTGCAGAATTGGTGTATTTATCAGCTTGTGCTGAATTGTTGTGTTTGGCACCAAAAGACATTTCATTTTAGTCAAACAACCTTGGTAAGATATGCCCTCCCCAACACCCAGTGCCAGCTGGGCCTTAGTGTGATCAATACAGGGGTGAGAACAGCAGACATACAAATGGCAGGGAAAATCATTATTAAGATAAAGTCTGTAAAGTGGACAAAGGCCAAATGGTTTGTCCTCTAAATTTTCAGCCCATTTATTGCAGCAGGCACTTACATTGCATAATTACAGAATAAATAGGAGGCAATTTGGTCTTCTGCAATTTCTTGTTTTGGTGGCATGTGGCAAGTCAAAAAAAGATTATTACAAAAATCTCTCCAAAATCCAGTTATCCCTGAATTAAGTTTAGGAGAAATGAAACGCTGGGCTGGACTGTGGCTAAGAGAAGGTGGATAAGATGGTCACATAAATGCTTAAAATAACAATTTCTGTCCCTATACTTGTTATTGGAGTACAACCTCCAACATCCATTGAGAGCGGAGCTGTAGTTAAGCAACAGCTGAATGGCTGCAAAGTCTGTTTTGCTCTTTGCTCTTCCACCACTAAACACAACCCTGGCAATCTTTCATAATTTACAGTCTGTTTAAATGAAAATTAACAGACGATAAACCCTACTTAAAAAAAGGTTAGATCTTCCCTTTAAATATGATCAATCTGCAGTCAGTGCAGCACTGTTAATTGCCATTTTATGTGCCCTCCAATCATTAGAAGATCTGGTAAGCCCAGCTCCGCTTCATTAGAAACGATAAAATCCCACTGCATCTCTCGCTCTGCTCACAAAGTCAGCCTCCTGGCTAACGCCCACAGGAAGAACAGGCTTAATAAGCAAACTGGAAGATGCTTCATTGCTAATCTATTAATTGCAGTTTAATAGTGTACTAAATTATAATTGTTGAACAATCAAATAGCAATCTTTCATCGTAAAACTTGCTTGGGTAGATAGCACAGAATGGGCCGTCATTTGTATATGTTTAACTGGCTTAATCTATCTACAACTACGCTAGCCAAGTCACCAGAATGGATCCATTTCAGAGAGAATGTGATACAAGCAATTCGGCGTAGGACGTCAGGCAACAAAAACCTTGGTAAGACATATGACTTCCTGCATAAATCCAGAATATCTGGGAATCCACTGAACATCATCTTGGTAGCCATCCAGCCAGTGAGAAATACCAAGCCAATCTCAAAGATAGGGGGCTATATAAAATATAATAAATGATTGTAATACACAAGATCCATGAATATCCTGTAAATGAAACGGTGCTTAGTGATGTCAGTCGTTATAATCAGAGCTTAGTGATGACATGACTCATTGAAACTTGTGTATTATAATAAAGTAACCCCTGTTGAGGATATTAGTAGTCACCTCGAAGTTTCATGGCCTGTATAAAAACAAGAGGCCTTGGTAACATATAATATACTTGTATTTTAAAATAGGGGATACTTTATTCAATAGAATCATTTTTGTGCACAGTTTTCTGACGAAGGCACACTAGTGGGGCCAAAATGTTGGCGCTTATGCACTAATCATAGATACACTTTAAGTTTTTATTTTTTCTTCCTGATAATTATATTTGAATACATGGGGTCTGTATCAGTCATCAGTTATAATCGGAGCTTAATGATGTCATATCTTTCTCAGGACTCACTGAAACTTGTGTATTATAATAAATAATGTACCCCTTTTGCAAAACATGAGGATAGTAGAAGTCACCTGAGAGTTCCTTCGGCCTTGTTTTTATACGATTGTGGAATTCCTTGGCAACTTATAATGCCCTTATATTTAACAAGAGGGGGTACTTAATAGGGATGCACTGAATCCAGGATTCGGCCAGTGTTTGGCTTCTTTCAGCAGGATTCGGCCGAATCCTTGTGCATGGCTGAACCAAATACTAATTTGCATATGTAAATTTGGTGTGGGAAGGGAAATCATGTGACCCTTTTGTCTCAAAACAAGGAAGTAAAGAACATTTTTCCCACCTTTCCCGCCCCCTATTTGCAAATTCGGATTTGGGTCGATATCCGTTTGAATCTTTCAAAAGGGACTCGGCAGAATCCCAAAAAGTGGATTCGGTGCATCCCTAGTACTTAAGTCACTATATAATAAGGCATAAGGTTTCATGCTACACTTGATATCCTGTACCACTTAAATCCAGCTAAGTCAAACATGCCAATTTGGGGTTAGTTTAACTGTGCTTTCTGAAATTTATACTCAGAACTATTTGAATATGTATGACCAATCCCTTATTAACACTTTCGCTTGCTCCCTAGGTACATTGCTGAATGATTACCTTCTAAAAAGCCAGGATGAAACTGCGTATTGTCATTGAGGATGCTGGGTAGTAGTTTTATGTCAAAAAACAAAACCAAAGATATATATATATATTTGCTGAAGGATATGTGGTTATCCTTATACGATACCCAATCTAAGCTCTCAAAGGGCCCAGCTGTTAAGCACATTCGGTTACCGGATATCAAAAGTTATAACCGCCAACGTTTTTCATTTTAGTTGATTGTTTCCTGTTAAATGTTCTAAGGCCTTAGCATTCAGAACCAAATCTGGGGTTTCTTCGTCTTTAATAATAGTAGGGGATAGACAGCAATAATGGCACTGGTGAGGGCAGTGGTGTGGGGGGGGGTTCTTTAACAGGAAGCCTTTGGAACAGTGATAGGAATTCCATTCTCCTAATGTATTGCAAAATCAATATTGCTAAATCCAGTCCCGACACAGCTGTCTCACTCAATTACAGCCTGCGTGCGCCTGGACAGACGGGGAAGGGAGGGAGAGGTGGAGGGAAGAAGGGGTGTTCCCACATACATATATGCATCAACGCTCATCTGTCAATCACCCAATGGCTCTGTCTTAACCATTTCACAGCTTCCAACTGCAACTATAATTTTATCATTTTGCAGATTTATGAAAATGCTTAGTTTGGTTAGCTGAATCTGAACAAACAATTAGACTAGAAATGCTAAACCTTATGTGCTTGGGCTTTGGTACCAGCCCAGGGCCACCATTAGCAGTGAAGATCTGTGCCTCTGAAGATGCCACCAGCAGCTCTACATCTTCTTTTCTGCTGATTCATACCACAGCTCTGTGCTGCTGTCACATACCTGAGATAGAATGACTCACAGCACACATATATATATATATGACATTAAACTTCATGGTGCAAGGCTCATTATTAATACATTCAGATTAAAATTGTGTTTAATAATCAGCCCTGCATCATCAGTTTCTTCAAGAGATACGAACCCACTTTCTGCTAATGTTGATGATTTTCATGATACCTAAGCTTATCTTCTCAACAGCAGCACATTAGCAGACTGAGCATGTGCAGTGCCAGTGACAATCAAATGATAACCGGCCAAGATTCCAAGATGAGCAGCTGCTGTGAACAAGGTTAAAGGCACCGGCCATTACTGTTATAGGGCTGCTAAACCTCAGGGTTGGTATAGCGATAGCCATCACTGTAGAAATTACAGCATTTCTAGCCAAAAATTTTTATTTGATTTTGTTTTTATTTAAAACAGGAATGCTTCCCAGTCTAAATGATGTGTTTTCAAGTGTAAATTAAACCACTATTTGTATCTGCTTAATGCTGCTGAAGATGCCAAGAAGTTGTACAGAAAGGTCAGTGTTGGCTGACTGGTTCCCGCACGATGATCCATTGTGATGGATAGGAGGTGAAGCAGATGCCCTCTAGATTCCAGGTGGGGTATCAAGTCAATAGAAAGAGATAGGAGCAGGCTGGGTCCTTGGGTGGATAAACCTCCCTTTGTCAGAAGGGTCAGTTCACCTCACCTCTGCATAATGATGGGTTAATAGGATCTGAGCTGCATCCTACTGAAAATACAAACACATTCTAGACAGGCGAATGCTTTCTCACAACAGTCATGAGCACACTGCAATAAGGTGGCCTAAGTCAGATGGAAATAATCTTCAGTTTACAGAGGAAATAACTGCTGCACCAAATGCCATTTAACCTTTGCCATTTACAGCAATAAGGCACCGCAAGTGATGGAATGCCATCAGATGATTTCATGCTTAGTTTGCGCACAGTTCAACATGCAGCAATAATATTTTAAAGGCGGCTGATTTATATGTGTACAAATAAACCACATCTGACGGGAAGCTTCCTGGTCTGGTAGAAAGCAAGAAATTTAATAGATGAAATGTAGAACTAAACATTTTTCTTATAACTACGTAGAATGAATGGGAAAGCCCCAGTGAATTAAAAGCTCATATGGGATGTTAAAGTGCTGAGTAACACATAGCTGCCTGTTTTTAAGATTCAACTGAGGACTAAAAGGTGCAACAGCTTGCCTTTATTATTTTAGTCCTAACATATCAGTTTTAACAGGGTCATTACTGGCCAGTTATAGATTTAAAAAAAAAAATGGATCTGCATGTTGAGTCGAACAAGGGCAATAACAGAGTTGATTTCTTCTGCACAAGTAGCAGTTGAAGCACTATTGCATTGTTGCGTACTGGGCTAACTAGTTGACGATTTGAGGGAAATTCTGCGGATCTCTATTGATTTGTATGGGGTATTAAGGGTGTATTAATCAAAGGGTAAACTTTCATTAAGACCCTTTAAATAGGTCCATAAAAATCCCATACAACATACAAGTGAATAGACATTTTGGTGACAGTGGAAAGCTCTAGTTTCAGTCTTAGATAAATATGCCCCAAGATGTCAGCTCCAACTATATTAAAAATTCACTATATGCTGGCAGAATGATGTTAAGTTTTGCACATACCTACCCTGGCATTGCTTTATAACAGCTCTGTTCAAGCAATGATCAAGCCTAGGGATGATTTCTTTACCTAGGTCTGTAAATATCCATTGTTTGATTGTTTTTAATTGACTATGGCCACAATGACATTAGGCCATGCCCTAGTGTGACATGCCATATACCCTGGCAAGGATTATGACAATATAGAAAGGCTATGGGAAGCAATACACACACTTTTGGCCTGTCAGCCTATGAAATGAGGCTTAGACAACCTTAATTATATATTTACATTTTCATCAATACACACTAAAAATTAAGGTATAACAGCAGCAGAAGAACCTATGAGAAATTTGCATTGATCAGTAAAAGAATAAAATGAAATATATTTTAATTTAAAATTCTAGGCATACCTGTGTGAAAATAAGGATTGACAGCATATGGAAATCCAAAAGGAAGTGGCTGTGGTGGTGGCACTGTGCTGGATGGCAAATATTTGCTTTCACCCTTGTTGATCCCTGGTCCCAAAAGGTGGGTGGGGGATTCCGATGGGCCACAGGACAAGCTTTGGTGAGTGTGGGCATCATTTGACTCCTTTATGGACTCTGATCCTTTGAAAGTGTCTTTGCCTTCCTGCAGTTCATGAGAAGATGAGGAGGCACCTCGATCGGCTCTGAGGTTATCTGCTTTTTCTTCTGCCTCACTCTCTGAATCCTTCATCTCCTCATCATTTACCTCAGAGGCTCCGTCTCGACTGTGCTGGTCCAAGAGTTCCTTGGCTTCTCCCTGATTTACTTGTGGTTCATTTCGGTGATGTACTGATTTACGACTTGATCTCCTGCCACTCCCAGATTCTTTTGGTGGTGGCACACTTGAGACACCGTGATGGTTGAGAGATAATAGTGGTGTATTGTTGTGCCGGAGGACCAACATTGCGTTCCTACGAGATAACTCCTCTCTCAGCGGGTGACCCTCAGGAAGTTCATGCACATTCCTCAGAGCAGGGTGATCAGGTGGTAACCCAGGATGAAGTGTCAAAGGATCTCCAGCCAAAAGCCGCTGGCGGTGTAGATTCTCCAGTTCCTTCTGACGGATAATTTCTGCAGACATCTCAAGTCTTGAAAAAGGAAACAACACAAGATAAAGTGGTATATATCACTTTATCTAAATCAGAGTTGTTCATACAATTTGGGTTCAAGACCCTATTTGTGGTCTAATGTTTTATCAGACTTAGCTTATGACAAAGTTACAGATATATGAAAGAATTAGGGATGCACAGAATCCAGGACTGGGTCTGGGATTCAGCCTAGATTTGGCTTTTTTTAGCGGGATTTAGATTCAGCTTAATCTAAGTGCCTGGTTGAACCAAATACGAAAAATTACGTGACCTTTCGTGACACAAATAAGGAAGTCAAACTTTTTTTTACTATTTTTTTTACTGTCTTTACCCCTTGTTTCCCTAACTTACATATGCAAAGTAGGGTTCATATTCAGTTTGGTATTAAGCTGAATCTTAATAGTGGATTCAGTGCATCCCTTCAAAAATGGTATTAAGGAACTCCACATTTTTGGTACATTTGCTATAGACCTGTACTTAATTCCAGTCCGTTAAAATTTGTTTTATGTCCAAGTAATGTGCAATACATTAAAATTTTGCCTACCTAAGGGAACCAAAAGTTTGAAATGGGAGCCCAATGAACAACTAGAGCAAGATTGTAGATGAATATCCTGCCTTGTATATTAATAATATTATAGCTGCGTAGCTGTGATTTATATATCTATATATGGGTGTGAGAAAATATTTGAGACCAAAAAGTGTTTAAAAAGTGAAAAAACAACCGCTGTTCTACTAAAGTGTTATACACAGGTTCTTCATAAATAATAAATGTAAGCATGAAAATGGATTATGTCATAGTCTGTTCATGAAAGAAACTGAGAAAACAGAGTACGGCATTAGAATGCTGCCCAGAAAGAGATTGCAAGTGAGCTTTGTTTAAAATAGTACATATATATTTGTTTACCTGGCCAGATTTTGTTTTCTCAACATCTCCTGCTGTCGGGCAAATATTTCAGCTTGAGCTGGTTGAAGGAACCCATAACCTGAATAGAGGTAAAAGATGAAGAAAGTTGACAAGAGGCCACAGGGAGTATAAAACATTGTAAAACTAAAATACAGTTTAAAAAACATGATACACAGTACATTTAACTGTAGTAAAAGCAACAATCTAAAGACTTCTAATGTATATTATTCTTCTTCAATAACAGAGAAGGGTCTTCTTTAGAGGAAAAACATATAAAAATGAACAACAATTCATTAAGGGATACGCCGAATACAGCAATTGCACCGCTTTTTCAAGTATTTGGTCAATCCATACCCAAACCTTTAGGGTAGAGACACACGGTGCAATTTGGGGGAGATCAGCTGCCTGGCGACAAATCGCCTCTTCCTCTGGCGACTAATCTCCCTGAACTTCCTTCATTTTACGAAGTCGCCCCATGGTTTCCTAATGAGGCAATTTTGGGCGACTTCGGAAAACAAAACGCTCTGAGTGACATCCCACCGGCGATTTATATTCTGAGGCAGTTCGGGGAGATTAATCGCCCGAGGAAGAGGTGATTTGTCACCAGGCGACTAATCTCCCCCAAATAGCACTGTGCGTCTCTACCCTTAAAGTCATGTGACATTACAGCTCTGGATAATTGAATGTGACAACTTGTTTTTCAAATTAGAATATGCAAATCAGAGTTTAGATTAGTTTCAGAATTCAACAAACCTTTATGGAGGGTTTCCATTTTTAGGACATTTTCACAGTAAGGCTCATTTTCAAGAACAAACACAAATGAAGGCTTGATTTGTGTGCTCTTTAAAAGGTTAATTAGAATGAATCTGCCCTAGTTAGTCAGCGTGACACTGAAATGAAATGGTCTGTGATATCGGCCATCGAGCTTTGGCATGCCACAAGGAACATCCATCATCCTTAGTAACGCTAGACCAATTAGAAGAGGATCACGGTGCTGTGCACTCCAGCACAACTCAGGTGCATGACGCCATTGGCAGGGGGAACAATGGCATAATAAACTATTTCCTTTCAACTATAAACAGTCTGGTAGAAATAGTGTGTTTCTTTTGAGAAATAAGGAGTTTTTTTTATTTATAGAGAGTCGAAATTGAAATTTTGAACCATTACTTTTTGAGAAAAGGAATATTAAAGGGACTGACCATACAATTTTTAAACCACAGACCAACAAATAAAACAAGTTTGATATATACACATTTTAATTTATTGGGACTTTTGGCTTTAGCGAGCCATACAAGTATATAAGCAGTATAATACCATATCAGCATTATACAAGATATCCTTTTAGCTACTTTTTTTACCTATGGGGCCTCTCTGCAGGTCCATGTTAAATGCCCTCTGTACCCTTCTGTATAAACTGCCCTATTAGCAACTATTTTGTACCCAAGTTCTCCAATCATGGATTGTATGGCACTTCTAGTATTTGGGAATTGCGACTCTGATTACATGTCATAGACAGATCATTCTCGTCATTGCCGATATCTTCCGTAAGAGTGCCTGAGTACACCTACCTGGATTCTGGCACAAAGCTGAGGGGACCCCAAGGAAAGGTGGTCGTAAGTGTGGTCCCAAAGCAATGTGTGGCGCATTCTGTGGTGACAGCAGGGGAGGTGGATGTGACATCTCCCTGGGAGGGAAAACAGAATCAATTAGGCACACATAGCTAGACACACTATTAACAACTGCCGCCACACGTAATATTATACGGAATGGATTTCTTCAATATTACATTGGAACAGTCAAGGCGGGAAGGACTGCAACACGATATTGATTTCAGACTTATCAGTGCCTTAATCACCTCAGAAAATGGATTATGATGGTAAATGAAATGCCTGGCATATCTTTATGAGCACCAAGTACAATTAGAACCTTACAATCTATGATTCAGAAGATGCATTGCCTGTTCCAGCACTGAACAGACTTTAGGCTCAATGTGCCACATACAGTAAAGGAAGAATACTCTGCTCATAAGATAAATTTATATTCACTATATATTGCTAAAAATGTGCTGTAAAAAAAAGCATCTTTACACATACTGTTATGTGCATGAAAATTATGCTGTTAATGCAATTTGGTCCATTCCTAACTGAACTGTATGAACAGGGTGGTTGGAACAGAAAACAAGTAACCAATGACCTAGGAAGTGAGAGTTTGGAGAGGAACCTCAAGTGTTTGTCCCAAATGATACACCCAGTCGGCCCGATATCTCATATCTGCATGTATGGCCAAACTGTACTAACACCAACTGATCACCACATGGGATAAGTGGTTACTTTTCCTAAAATGTATCTGGTGTATGTCAATGCATTACCATTTAGCACCTTAGGAGTAATGCCTGCCATGCTCATATAACCAATACCTCTATAGCCTAACACAGGGCAGACGCAAGCAGAATTTGTCCCTCCAAAGGATTTTTATGGCCCCCAGTCTGCTCACTGGCTCCATAGACTTCACTTTATGACATCATCATTTTAATTCATTCTGGCCCTCCAACATTTATGACATACAATTGGCCCATTACATGTAATAAGTTGGACAGTACTGGCTAACATATCCTGCTCATCTGGTAACTTGCATCTAATAATTGCTTTATAATCTCCCCAGCTATGTCCCTCTACTATTCTGTGAGGTTTAAGCTCAATTTTTTGTTTCAGGTAAAATTCTGCCCTAATACGAGGCAGGTGGGATGCCTTAAAAAACAAAACATCTTATTTGGCCACCTTCCCCAATATATTTCCATACTTCTGTGGGATCATAATTTTGTCCATTTTGAAGTCTCCAGACTCCACACCCTCACATTTTTGGTTCCAGCTTACCACTTATTGCTTTCCCCCCACTCTGCACCTCTCTTTTTCTCTATCTTTCTCTCACACCGCACTAAACTAATTGCACAGCTCGTTGTGTCTGGGAAGAGCGGCCATCGATTCCTCGCTGTTGAAACGTCCTGCTAATCGTATCAGCGCTCCGCCAGCTCCTCGCACTCCTCTGGCAGCTCCAATTAATCTCAGGTAACGCAGAAAGTGACCTTCGGCTTGGAGCCGGGGCAGCAGCCAAGCGATGCTTATGTAATTACACCGTGAAGTGTGTAATCACCTGGCCTAATCCCCCAGGCCCGACAATTAGCCGAGGCCTCTGTCGCTGGGCTGCCAAGTGCTCTGCCACCCGGACAGCCTGCAGATGAATAACGGTCAATTAAAGCTGCATGGCGGGGGCGAGGAGGTGTCCGGTCGATGTAATTAGCTGTAATCATGGGGAGACGAGGCTGCCAGACGTGAGGCGGCTTTTATATAGGATGCAATGTGGGAAATCAGGCAAAATTTAACCACTTCAATGCTCTCTCTTCACACAATAAGCAATGCTCAGTAACAGTCACACACCATCTTATTTACACATTAGTAACACAGTAACAATAACATGACTGCTCTCAAAGAGTGATAAATGGACACACATCAAAACAATGAATCACTTTATCTGAAAAGCGCATTCTATGTGCAAATATATGTGGTTCCAACAGTGTGGCAAAGGTTTCCCACATAAATATCCCAGCTATACACATACAAAACACGCATTGCAACAAAGCCCGCAATCTCACAGCATCATACAAAAATCTCATTCCTACATCACAAAAATAGCAACCAAATGCATATCTTCATTGCTGGCTCACATATACACCTCAATAATACATAAGGCGTCATTTACAAAGACCCCCAAATAGAAGTGCAAGGGCAAAAAAGGTGCAGAAAGCAATACTGGCGGGTGCATGGCAGCCCTGTTCTTGCCACCTATATGCATGAAAGGTGGGCATCTGAATGACACAAAACTTAGGGGAAGGGTATTGAACAGAAGAGGGGAAACCTAAAAGCCCCCATGCCTTACATATAGTTAAGTGATCCCTATAATCTCTTCTCTACATTAAATATATTGTACAAAATACACAATCTCATCCCTTCATTACAAATGACAAACACATAGCTATTCTTAGGCATCATAAATCCAAGATGAGGTTACACAATTTTAAGCACAAATGATACAATGCTTCTTACACATCATGTACACTAAAAAAAGTATGGTTGTGGTCAAAATGCAAATATATGCAGTCACTCTTGCCACAGAGATACGTATATTCCCACAAACCTTTATAGGGGCAGGACAGGTGATTAGGGGGCAGTTTGAGGTATTTTGACCACTGATGTTCTCTAACCATGACACAGTCAAATTGTCCCATTAAGCCATTGTCGTGGTCCTCTTCCAATCGGTCAGTATAGCTTGTATTGCGTTACAACCATTGGTCCCAAAAGCCATTGGTACAAATCATCTAATCTGTCTACCCACGTGTTACCAAATCATCATTTGGCAACATCATCAAAGGAGCAGATATTGTGTGTATATCTCCACAAGCTGCTACACTTAATCATTTCATGCAAAGTGCTACAATGACACCTTTCATGATCACGATCAGACATTGGCACGGGAACACAGATATAGACAGCTATACATTCCATAGGCACTTAACCCACAATATATAGACAATATGGAAGCTCTACAGTCATAATTTTCATGCACAAAATCAGAGACCATTGCAGATATAGGGATACCTTTCTTGCACACACACGACTGTCATTTATATTTGGAAAGCCACACTGTGCTACAGTTATACATAGGATGCACACAGTTCTATTTTTAAAACCTAGCAACACACTGAAACAAAAACTGGTACAACCAAAGGATCCAACACCAAAAGAAAAACAAAGCAATGTGGTATACGGAGTCCAGTGTAGTGAGGAGTGCACAGATATATACATTGGGGAGAACAAAAAACTGCTCATCATTCGAAAGGCTCATCATAGGAGGGGGGACACTACAGGGTAAGACGTCTTTCCACACCAAAAAGACAAGTGACGCTCCTTTGAAAATAGCAAGGTCCAGATCTTAAATAAAGAAGACCGCTGATTTGAAAGAGGCGCGAAAGAGGCGATTCATTTCACGTTGGAGAAACCATCCCTGAATAGAGGCGGAGGCCTTCAACACCACCTGTCTTCTACATGCAATGCTGTTCATACATCTGCACCCCGGCGGTTTCAGAACACATCACACATCCACTCCTGTGTCTAGGAGTTGCATGATACATTGGTAATCCTATCACAGTAACTACACAGAATCAACACCTCTGTAAATTCAGATGTCACCTCTTTCAAGAGTTACAATGTGCAACAGTGATTGGATTAGTGGAAGAGTTTATATGTTGAGAACTTCCCACAACAATCAGTTGAACTGAAGAAGCTGCTCGGATGAGTAGTGAAACATCTTCAATGTTTCAAGTCCAGTTGTTTTAGAAATTACTTATACTAGATATACCATGACCTGAATGAATGGAAATCTTCATAGTCACACAGTTTTATAGCTCATTCACAGCACATATTCTTATGTCCAGACATTATACCTCTCTATGCACAGTAGATTACAGTACAGTTCCATAATCATAGAAACTAAAGGTACTATGTTCCCCTAGGCAGAAATATTGTATTTTATATCGGAGTTGCCAATGGCCACCAACATAATACAAACTTGTTAAAATGGGGATATCGCATGGCCTGTATATAATACTGAAGAAAAGTCAAGGCTGATTAACCATTTAAACAAACAGTAAATAGTCTCAGACTGCAGGATTTATACTAGAAACATTCTGTAGAACGTCCTTAGTAGCACACTCACATCCAGCTCCTGAAAGATGTTTACCACACATTCGCACCCCTCATTATGACCAGCAGACGTCGTACACAGAGAATCTTTTATGCCCAACCAGTCACTACAGTTCCTGTTGCAGACCATTTATATATATATTGATTAAAAGAAAACACCAAAAGTGCCACAATTCTAACTGACACTAAGCTGCCACAGGAACAAACACTGGGCAAGGATTGTGCCTGAAACTCTTCCCATAAAAACAGACAGAGGGGAAAAAGCCACCTCGTCTCACTAACCGACTTTCAACACAGATCATTGGCCAAGCCATATTTTATAGTTATTATCAAAAGGAAAAATGACTCACTTATGTGATGTAGAAGCCTCAACCACTAGTGTTATAAATGTCTCCCACATTCACAAGCAAGAGGAAGGGCTGTGTATGTACTGTAAAAAGGAAGCAAGATAACCCTTGCAGCTTTCTGTGCTCTGATGCACAGGTCCCTAATGCACTCTCAAACAACTCCATCTCACAGGCGAACAGCCAAAACCCATTACAAGCTTTTTTACAAGGCATGAAGATTAACCCTGTCCTGCAGGGCCTAGGTGCACTGTTGCCATAGATACGGTTGCCGTAGGACCACTGGTGGGAGGAAGTGTGAACCTACAAAGCGGCGGTCAGCATGCTGCAATTAGAAGGCGCACGTGTTCCTGCCTCTCAGTGATTTCCATAATGGAAGTGGGAAGGAATCCTGCAGTCTTCCTCCTATGGAGCAACTGGAAATCAATTGCACTAAACTTTCAAATGACAACTGACTGCAAGTGCTTATGACACAGCCGATCTTGTATTGAAAAGATTTTCATGGGACCCCTGCAGCGCAGAACTTGCATTTGCATAATGATTTCGTTTTGAGATTTGGAAATTAAAAGGGACATAAGAACTACGGCATCGTCATAAGGCTTATGGGTGTCGAAAGGGCTTGCTTGAGCCATTCCCCTTTAGACATAGATGCTTCTGTCTATATTTGGTTGGTCTTTGGCTGGTGCGTGCAGACTCACTCTTGTTTTATCAAAACCATCTAGCAGTGGCCTTCCCGTACAAAAGGATGCCTTGTAATTCAGTCAGTAGAGACGGGCGAATCTGACCGATTTGCTTAGCCGAAAATTAGTGAAACGGGAAACATTTTGGTAAAATGCATTGCAGTCTATGGGTAACCACATTTTTTTCTGCCACATGACACAACAAATTTTTGGCGCACGACAAATGTTTTCACCCATTACAGAGTCTATGGGTGGAATTTTTTTGGCAAAACATGGCAACAAATTTCCCTCGTCAGTATATGTGTGTGGTCCACTCCATGGAGCAAATTTATCTTTCCTCACCAAATCGAGGGCTTTTAGCCCTCAAATTCGGCAAAAATTAAATTTTCTAATAAAAATTCGTTAAAATCGTAGGAAATATTCATTCGTTTTGAGCACTATTCGATTTTTCGAAAAAATCGTACGATCGAACGTTTTTACGGAAATAAAACGTAGAATTTTGTTCGATCATTCGAAAAAATCATACGGTTCGAACGATTGAAGTGTTCGATCGTAGGATTTCTATTCGAACAGGTAACATTAAAAAAAAGCCTAAGGGGGATTCCCATAGGCTTCTAGTACAATTCGGTAGCTTTAATCTGGCGAAGTAGGCAGTCAAATTAAATCTTAGAGGGCAAGCTCTTCGACCATCGAATGATCACATATTCGAATAGATTTTTATTCGATCTATTGGATACAATGGTCGAATTGAGCTAATTTGCACATTCGAAAAAACGATCAATCAAAATTTTTCGCTTCGATCGAATTTCGAATGCTTCACACGAATTTAGTAAATCTGCCCCTATGTGTGTAAGCCTTTTGTATTTGTCAGTATGCCATATTGCACAGCTTGCCTGTTTTTTCCCAATGGGTATTATTTATTTTGCCAGTCAAGGCTTTTCCTATCCATTCATCTAAGTGGTTGCTAAAATGACCCTAGACATACTAAATACATAATAAAAACACTACAATACCAACTGAAATATAAGTTAAATGTGAGGTGAGCTTCCTCTCCATGAAAAGCAAATTATAGGCTAAAGCCACTGTTGTTTGCAAGATGCACCTCTTGGCATAAAATATTATGGTATGAAGGAGATGACAAATCTTGTGAAGTATGGTAAATCCGTTATTTTTCCCAATTCTCTACGGTGGATGGTTAAAGAGAAGAATATGATTTTGTGAGCACTGAGGGAAGCAAGGCAAAACCAGTGATTTGATACTTTTTGGCACTGGGGAGGCTAAAATGATCTTTCCCTCTGCAGCCTACTAGCCTCTGGATTGCATGTATCCGTCTCTGCTTTCTGCTCCTGAGTGCGCGGCTGCTTCAGGCCTGCACGGCATTAAGGGATTTGCGCTGCATGCTGCTAAATTTGATATGTCCTTTAACAGGAGACAAATGGTTCACAAGGCTTTTCAAGTATTGACTTTTCTTTAACAATAAGTGCTAATGGCCTTCAAATAATCGATAGATAAAGTCATTACAGGGTTACGCATTACACGTTTAAAGCAAGCTGCCACCCACTTAACTCTGCATTGTCTGCTGGCAGGCTATGCCTACAACAGATAACCATTCTGCTTACAAGCACAGACTTTAAAGGGATACTGTCATGGGAAAAAAAAATTTTTTTTCCCATGACAGTATCCCTTTAAAGGACACCAGTAAAAGACTAAGTTGAGGCTCCCTCAGCAAAATATCAAAAATACATTTTCAAATACAACATTAAGGTCTGCCTGGATGTGCTCTGCACCTCGTGCAGTGTTGGCTGGCACTGGCCTTACCATCTGCCATTGTGGGCACCATTGCGGCCTGCATCCATACCCTAGCTTCTGAATAATGATCATGTTTGGCGACTGGAAAGGGGGAGCTTACAAGCCTCCAACAGCCTTTATGAACACAGAACTGCCAAACTCAGGCATTGTAGTATTCATGGGGTTGGCCACACATTTCTGTGCTCTGAAACATCTAGAATCCTCTTGGTGTCAAACCCTCACCTGTTATAAAAGGTATTGATTTTGCCCAGGTGCAATAGCTTATAGCAACCAACGTGGTGTTTGCTTTTGAAGAGGTTACCTGCAAATGCTGCCTGCTGATTGGTTGCCATGGGTTACGGTATCTGGGCAAACTGACGGTAATGCCTCTTGATATAACCCCCAAAAGGATGCTGGGAGCTGTACTCAAACAACAGCTGATCATTGAATTTTTGGTCAGATCCTTTTTATTTGGAGTAAAAGGAACGTCTTTGTGTCTTCTAATATCCACATAATTTTTTGTAGTGGATACAGTATTTTCTATAGATATGGGACCTATTATCCAGAATCATTGGGACTTGGGGACTTTCCGTAATTTGTATCGTCATACCTTAAACCTACTAGAAAATCATGTAGACATTAAATAAAATTAAATAAACCCAACAGCCTGATTTTACTTCCAATAAGGATTAAGTATATCTTCGTTGGGATCAAATACAAGCCACTGTTTTATTATTACAGAGAAAAAGGAAATCATTTTTATAATTTTGGATTATTTGATTACAATTAAGTCCCTTCCGGAATTCAAAACCTTCTGGACAATGGGTTTCCGGATAATGTATCCCATGCCCCTATTTTATTACCTGAAACAATCAAAGTGTAAAAGGTTCAGGTTACACAGTAGATAAACTCTGTAGGACATAATGGCGTTATCTGTTATACACTATTTAACCTGTGCCATATAGCCTTTTTTCAATTTCTGCTACACGGCAGCTTGTTTATATGAACTATAGTAGTGTTTCTGAAGCAAACAGATCAGCTTTACCAGTACAGGGCAACAGTACATGATAATAACATTACTTCAAAACACTTAAATTTTTGGTGTTATTGTTCCTTTAAGCAGATACTGTAATACAAGCCACTCTAATATGCACCACATCACACAAAGGCTACACTGGGCAGCAGGAATACACTAAGTAGCCATACATTCCCATCCATGGCAGCGGAATGGTGTTCAGCAATCAGTAAGTGAGTTTGGCACACAACGACTGTGCTGCGCAACTGGCAATTAATCCTCACATTTTTCATGGTAACAATTTTCTATTCCTGTGTGTGCAGCCTCTGGCGGGATGGAAGGCAGCGGGCCAGGTGATAACAGATCCCAGCATTCATTTGGAGGGGGGAAGTCATGGATTTCAGAGCCATGAAGATGCTCCGCAATTCTCCCTCCCTTGGAGTTTTCCCACAGGAAGGCGAGATGGAATCTTAACCTCATGCCAAGTCCTGTCCGCCCCTCACTCTGATCCCACAGTGGCTGCCACTCCAATTGCAATAAATCCACCTTCCGCTCACGCACCCTGCCCGAGGGATTAAACTGGGAATGGAATAGGGCAAAGCTTTGTTCGCTCCAGTAATGCGCTCGGGGCCAATTGATTTCATCATGTGTTGTTAACCCCTGCTCAGACTTCTAACCACAAAGACCACAGATATGTTCAAAATCTATTTGGTTCAGCAGCAACAATCAGAAGTATGCCTTTAATCAGATGGGCTGTCCTTTGGGTTGGAAGGAAAATATATAATGTGGAAATAGAAGGAGAACTTTAACTGCTCTGAGAAAAGATTTGTAGGATTCTCTTTTTTTATAGCATCATTAGAAGACAGAAGCAAGCAGAATGGAGTGCTACCTTTTCAAGACTAGTCTGATGGAACAAGAAGCCAAAAATCAATGATCTGGGACAGCTAGCGAGGGAGTCTGGTGCAAAGTCTGTCACTATGTATAGACATAAATACAAAGGGCAAACATTGTTTCTTCTGTGAAAATTGATCTTTAAAAAGGAAACATGCCATGGTGTCACTTTATACAGTTGGCCTAGGATTTCAGTCACCCTACACTATGACAACAGGAGCTTCAGACTGGCTGAGCCCATCTTCTTCTGTCTGCAGGATGACACTGTGTTTAAGGCTTGTCTCACTCTTTAAAAAAATGAAAATGTCTGGCAATAGCTCCCTCCGGGAGCCAGATAATCCCACCCTGTCAAGTCTCTCACCAGACAGAAGAAAAACAACCGCACTTTTTGTTTGCCAAACACTGATCCTATAGAAAGCCGCAGGCCTCTCCCGCCTCCTTACTGGAATCAACTGTTGTTTACTACTCTTCTGCCAGCATGAACTGTTAAAGATCTGGCCCGGCACACAAAGAGCTTTTATCTGATAATAAACATGGCCACATCACCCTCTCCCCTAACCTGGCAACACAAACAAGGGCCATCTCCCTTCCAAGTGGAAACTAAAGTCCAAAACCAGATATTCCTCCTCCAACACACTCACTCTTTCCCCCACCCTAAAATGCTTTCTTCATCTACTCCCCTGACTTCTTTGGAAGGCATCCAGGCCACACAGAGGTTGGGAGGTTTTCCTGGAGTTATGCTGGACAGGAACCATGCAATCCCCACAGCCCTGGCGTGTCTGCTTCTGCAGCTTTTCTCATGATGGGGAGGGTTAGCCAAAGTGCAAACCCCTCCACTCATTCACATTTCAATAACACTGTCATGCTTAATGTGATCCTACTGCAGGGGCTAACCCCAAACATTCTCTGAAAGCCGTATGCAGCCTGTAGATGTACCTATAAGTCATCATTGCCATAGGGCCACAAATGCAGTTTCCTCAATATTTATGGTACACAAAAGCTAAAAATCAGAGCCTTTATTCGATTCTAAATGAGCCAGATGGAAATCCTAGATCAGAGAAAGCCCACAAGAAGTTGGTCAATGGAGTATAGGGCTAAACCATTCTGCATGGCCAAAATCTAATACTTTGAGAATAGCTAGCAGCAACCCAAATTTTGCTTGATGACAGGCTGACCATGGCCTGTATTTTCAGGTTGCTGTATGACTTGAAATATGTAGACATGAAAAAACCTACTTAACACCAGCCTATTGGGTCCTGGGGTAGACACTGCTGTATTACTTGGCAACACAATTTTCTACAATGTGTATTTTTTACCAAGTGCATTTTCTGACAAGGATGCTCCTTGTAGGCTTGAGATCAAAAAGAAAATATCTGACACATTATATAATTATTATATTACATTGACACATTACATCGAAATTGTTGGAAATGTTACTGAACTGCTTATTCAAAATAGCTATGTTTTCCTTAGTGACCTCTGCAGCCCATGGACTGAAATAAGTGCAGGGACAATGACAGAAGGAATTAAAGAAATGATGAAGCAAGCAGAAGAAAACACCCTGGCCCCTCACATAGTAAAGCACTGTACACTCCAAGAGTTTTATTACTGCGTGCTCTCTGCTCACTGATATTTTATTTCGAATCCTGTACCAGGGAGAGTATGGAAGGGCAGCTTAATTTTATTAGCTCCTGAACCTCTGCACCATGAAAAAGGCTCATAAAGCAAGATAAATGATCTGACAAGACACTGAGACAGGCAGGGTCCATACATGAGCTGAGAATGCCACTAAAACATCAATTTACCCCTACCTAAGCTACTCCTGCATGTCACTCTATGTAGCAGGCCAGTGGAGGTGGCACCCAGATATACAGCACAAACTATTCAGTTAGCCTAAAACAGATCGCTTCTACACAACAGAATAGTTATTGACATTGTGCAATTAATGTGAAGTCCTGTTGCTATATATACATATGAACGGATGTTTGTGTTTAAGGTACTGATGTATAACCAAGTGACAGTGCATAAAGCAAAGGTTCTGCAACAGCACTTCTTTCTTTAGCCCCTTTATTGTTCAGTAATTATCCGTAGGATCTGTAGGATTTAAGTCTACCATCAGTTCCAAAAAAGCTAAGAAATAGATTTGTTTTTATGTTCGAGAGACAACACAACTGATTTGCTTCAGGTAGCTACAATAACCCCTCTTAGACTGGAAACAATTGCTAGGTATATTTGGAGTGATCATGCAGCTAAAATGGTAGGCAATAATGCAATGGAAGACTTCCAGAATCCCTGGGATTAATATAGGCCATGCTGAGCAAAAATGAAGCTCACTCGCTAATGCAGAGAATACGCATTATGAGAATAAACTGGCCAAATGGGCCAATAAACTTTTATTTCCTGACAACTGCAAAAAAAATATGAAAGCTAAGTAGGAATTATGAGCTAACTGCTATATATCCATATATAATTATAATTTCTTCGCCCCGAGGGTTGAACATGATACCGTTGTGTCTTTTAACAACCACCATTGCTATGATATTACTTATATAAATGCTTATGCTATACAATAAATGTACATAGAAGCATATTTTATTACATTTTAATGTATTTCATACAACTCTAACTGTCTCTGATTTGTTAAGAGTGCACACAAAGATTCTGGGGGTCAATATTGTATGTGAACTAATAAAGGCAAATTTGCCCATGCAACTGCTTTCCTACTATGTTTGGCCTTCCTTTGAGTATTACCTGTCTGTGAAGTGGGAAGTGTCCCGATGCTGTGGCAGGCCTTGCTTCCGCCTCTGACTTGAAGAGTTACTGGAGGATGGAATATGAGCTTCCATAGCTGCTGGATTTCTCACCACAGCAGCTGCAACTTCTTGTCGAGCCCGAAGCAGATCTGCAGAGGAAGCAAAGTTAATACTATGTCGGTAAACAGCAGGCAGGCTGGAATATTCTAGAGACATAAGCTTCCCTATTGTACCCCCTGGAATGCTGAGGCACCCAGAACCCACATATCTCTAGAGGTTATAGAATTCCTAGCTGTCTTGTCGCCAAATCTCTGCCCTCTTTACCTTGTGGCTCATTTGCTTCATCCCCCTCTTTATCACCCCCTCGGTCCATATCTTGCCCCCTTGTTCCGTATACTCGCTCACTATTCAGCTATGCACATTCCCCTCTGCTTTTGCTCTTTTCCCTCTCTGTTCTTCACAATCAAAACCACATGCTCTGCTGCCATAGAGCTGGAGTGCTGTGTTTTTCAAGTAAACGTAAGCAATTTACTGAGTCACCCCCTGGATGAGGGGGTGTGGGAGGAGCAGGAAGAAAATACACTGTACAAGGATAAAATACATTCCTATAAAATCCAGGGAACAGGGGGAAAGGCACACTGGTTATATTCTGAGGCTGACAACCCTTAATGAATCAGTTTCACAGGGCATGAAAACAATCAAGTGGATTCTATGCCATCTAAGGCCTTGTTGTGAACTGAGGGGCAATGGTGACAAATCTACCCAGCATGCCATCACAATCATGCCCATAAACATCCATGCAACTGTGATCCCTTCAGTGTACAGAAAGAAGCATGCATAAAGAATAAAACATACCAGAAACATGTACTTATTAATAATAATAACATTGCCTTCTACACATCCATACTCAATTGCAAGCTCCTTGTCAATGATTCTTAGCCCTCTCATAAGTACATTATATGGCAAACTGCCTACAACATGATCAGAAACAGCCTCATTGAAATCACTGGTGGCCATCACAGATACTGCTGGTTTGGGCCACTGTAAGGAGCCTATACATCAGCCATCAGATCTCTGCATCTCTAGGTTAGGGGTTGTCATTCTCTTCTGGATTCAGGCTCTCAGTGAAGTGCTCTATGAAGATGACATGTGGCAGATTAATCTACAGGGGGCTTCCTGAATGCTGAGTTTGGCACGGTCACAGGGGCACTATAATATCTCAGGGGATGCACAAGTCAGTGAAATCTAAATTTGTTTGAACACAAAGAGATAGGTATCAGCTTTGTGTTCACTTCTTCTTACTGTAGGCCACCCATCAACTACAGGATGCAGAGACAGATGAGGAAGGCATTTGGTATTTTATGCACTCCTTTAGTACTTTTTATACAATTTTAGTGCCAGATAGGTATACGGACTATTGCTAAGTACAATATATATATATATATATATACACAAGTACAATTTTTTTTAATTATTATTACAGAGAAAATGGAAATCATTTTTATAAATCTGTAGTATTGAGTCTATGGGAGACTGACTTTCCGTAATTCAGAGCTTTCTGAATAATGGGTTTTCAGATAACAGATCCCATAACTGTACAAAATACCTGCCTGAGCAACTTGTATGCAAGCAAGATCTGCTGATACTGTACGTGCGTTATTTGTACGTGTAAGGTATATGGTACATCACCCCTCGTCCTCACAACACATTTATTTTTTGCTTCTGAATGTACAACATACAAATAGATTTTGCTAGTACTGCTGGAGGATCGTAAAATTGCAAATAAGAATCCAGGAGCCTCTGAGAAAAGCTAGGATCAGGTGGCAGATTAGAATCAGACAGAAAACAGAAAAAGACACAGTTTGTGGATCTGCATTTCTAGCACAGCTGAGGGAAACAGAACATGAAGTTACAGCAGTATAACAACCCCAGGGCACCACAGGCATCTACACAGGTCTACACAGCAAGTGCCTGATTAATTCCCTGGTCTTTAGAGGTACCATAATAATGTCTCTTGCTGACAAGTCCAGCAGTATGGAAGCCCTACTCCCTATCTCTAGTGCTTTAAGTATTTGTGCTTCATTTCATTCTGTTTTTGAAAAATCTAAATATGGTGTGTGTGTTTTTGTGTGTTGCACAAGTCAACCCATGTATTTCTGGTATAAGCATTAGAACCAGAACTAGAGCTACAGGATCTTTGGACTCTTATGGAATAATGGTAATTGCAGTTGCACAAATGCTGGAAAAAGCCAAGCTCACTAATAAGATGGTAACCAAGGAGCAGTATGCTGTAAGTGGGAATGAGAGGGACGGAAAATAAGATGGTGACATAAACACAAAGGGGCTAATTTGTTATTAACCAAGCTTTGGGTTTGGCTGAAACAATTTTAAAAAAACACAAGTGAGTTTTTTTTAACTTTCTCACGATTTCTGTTGTCCACTGCTTGACAAGCTTTTTATTTAAAAAAGATGTAGATGTTCCTCTGCTTATTGGAATGTAGCAGGCTGTTCTTGTCTCCTTATAGGGCAGTAGGCTTTTCCTGTCTGCTTACTGGGTAGTAGGGTTTCCTGTCTGTTCATTGGGTAGTAAGCTGTTCTTGTCTGATTGTAGGACAGTAAGCTTTTCCTGTCTCATTGTAGCATAGTAGGCATTGTAGCATAGTTCTGGCTACCTTCTTTTCTCCAGTGTCTCTTAGCACGTTTCATGATATTTTTGTTTGCTCCCACACTCTGTATGATAATGTAAATGCTGTGCATACAAATAATGCTTTATACACTGAACGTACATAAACAATTTTTGACTGTTCTCTAGATATTAACTTACGTTCATGACATAAGTGTTACACTGCTATCACAACATCTGCTACATAGCGAAAATATATATCCCCCCCCCTTAGGCTGGTACTTTTTTAATAAATCAAGGCCACCCCAAGACTTTCCCTCAAAACTAAGAGTAATGATTTTTAATAAATAAGGTTACGTTAGCTGTATCCTTTGATTTATTGAAATCTGAGCACTGGCTCATAGCCAAGTGCCTATGCTGTGTTACTGCAAGTGGAGGTAACTCTTTATAGTGTTTATTTCAGCAATCCTTGCTAGGGATACGCCAAATTAATTTATTCTACAAAAGCTTGGGGTGAATATCAAACTAAATTTGATTATCTACCTATACATTGAGCCAAACAATACTAAACATTAGTCACAAACAAGTAAATGCACTTTGTAGGGACCAATAAAATCATTATCATGGTGAAAAAAAATGAAGGTCCACACTATGGTATATGAGGTTCATAAAATGCATGTTTCATCAAATTAAATTCAATCATCAGTAAATAACAACTGGTGGCTCTTACCATTGTGAGTTGGCACTGCCATTGTGTTTGCCAGTTGGTAAAGGCGTTGCTGCTGCTCTTCAAAGCTTCCATGCTCGTTAAGTGCTGACATCATGCGTCTGTAATGCTCTTCGGGAGTCATTTGTGCCAATCGTTCCTCTAGTAGAGGAGTCTGGGAGGTTTCTAGAAACACAGAAGAACAAATACAATTACCAGTCAGTCTCAATCATCATGCTTTCCTCTTCATAGTCTATTTACTGTATGTGCCGCATTTCTTTTGTTGTGTCTCAGGCTGTTAAATAAAAATATTTGCTTTCCCAGGTTTAGCAAGAAGCAGCAATGAGCTGTAAAAGTTTATACATATTAGCATAGCGCATTGCCCCCAAACTTCACAGAAGGAACAGTAGGGACCTGTGACATGGGCCTTTGACGCAGGATTATTTCATCTTTGCCGCAGTGTTAGTTATGTCTTTAAAACTGCTTTGCACTGCTAGAGGGTTGTTATCTGATCTCATGGGTTTTATTGTCCTCAGTACCAAATTTACCACTTCAGAAGCCCGGAAAAAAGGCAGGATTATAAGAGATAAAAGAACATATGCAGTCAGAGAGGGTTTCGTGTTAAAGCCTTCCAGGCATGTTACCAAGGTGTCTCATGGCTGTTAATGGGGATTGGTTCCTTTTGATAAATCTGGTCATTAATTTTACACTGGGGAGATTATAATCTACTGCCTTCTTGTTTTACATTGAAGCCACTGGTTCTTAACCAGCCTTTGCTGCCACATCCCTTCCCATTTTTCCCATCCACCTCACTTCAATTACTCAAGTGTCAGATGTTGTACATGGTCAGAAAATTCAATTTTACAAAGACCTTGGGGCTCATTTGCTGAAGAGACACTAATGCATCAACACTGATATTTAGCACTTTGCTATAGTTGTTATAGTCTGAGTTTATGCAGAACTAACATCAGCAACAGCAAATGCATACTCATAGAGTGAATACGACACAGCAATATGCTACATATAATGGGCACCATACCTTTGGTTTTGAGTAGGATGTAAATATAATTCCCTTGCATGCTCTTAACACCATGGTTGGCCACCTACAGCATTACTAGTGGCTCTCAAATATGAGTTGTAAACAAAAAAATATGTTAATATAGACAACCTACAGGTTAAATTACAACTCTCACTACTTAGTTCAACTGTATTATCATCAGAACATGTATGGGTCCCCTCTGATTTGGCTTATCAAACCGAGTTGCAGTGCTGATCTAGAATTTATGGGTTCATGTGCTGATATAGAATGCTTAGGCCCATACCTCTGCATAGAGATCTGACCAGTCAGGCTACCATCAGTGCAACTTGGCAAATATCAATCCCAAAGTAACGCGCACCTTTTAGCTCAAGCTGACGGCAGAATTATTCCACAATAAATAGAGGTCCCACTATGTTCTTAAAAGAAACCTACTGCTTTTCAAATGCAAACACTCAAATAACATTCAGAACTTTAATTTTAAGCTAGATTTCATTAAAGCTAAGTGCATATAGCAAAATACATTTAAGAAGAATATATTATCCATTAAAACACAAATTAAAAAAAAGAAACAAAAATGGTATATTTCTAATGTTTGTAGATTACCAACAAAGCTTCACAACTCCAACAGACTACAACTTCTCTATAGAAGGGGTTTACTAGAGTATTGTGTACAGCAAAATAAGTAAAAATCAGTCAAACCTAAATAATAATTCAATACCAAGAATAACATATGCTATAGAAAAGTGTATGCATAAGGATGAAGGGCATGGGTTAATTCCAGACCCTAATGAGAGTTCTACAGCAGGAAAAAGAAAGGCACAGTGCGGCAGTTATTAATTAGTTAGTAGCCCTGACAAACCAGATCTAGAGCTTTGAATAGATTCAGCTCTCCCTAATACCATGCTCACTGCAGCTTTTCTGTGTCTGCTCTGGTCATTACCAGTTAATATGGCCGAGGACTGGACATTGATCCGGTCAAATCTCCTGCAGGCCCCAGAGGAGCAACAGACAGACCAGACATAAGCATCTGTCTGTCTGTCTTCCCTTCCAAATTGCAATAAGAACAATTATCTGGTGACTGAGGCAGAAGTTACAGCTTTCATAACCAGCCAATTAGCAGTTGCTGCTCTTGCTTCCCAGCAGCTTGAAAGGTTGAGTGGGTCGCAGAGCAAAAAGACAGCCAGCTTTTCCTCAAGTGAAATGTGACGGGGTGCAAGAGACCTGAAAGCAACAGGGAAAACCTGTCTGTCTTCAAGACTAATCCTCTTCCTGCTGGATGTTGTTAGTAATGCAATACTACTTTAGCGAGGAGCACTATCTAGCCCTGGGTTGTCCAGCCTGCAAACATGTACAAACTACAACTCCCAGACAAAAATCTTATGTATGAATGAAGTTTTTGAAGATACAAACTAATACTAGTTAATGCCATTATATAACAAGTTAGGTTTATCTATCACCTCTCTGACTTATCATGCCTCCTTTGTATATTGAATATGATATGCTACATGTCCCTGAAGGCGATGTTTGTTCACATTGTATTTTGAAGATCTTATCCATCAGACATATTTGAGTAGGTTACAGAAGTACTACAATTACTTCATCACTTGTTGTTCCATGGGAGGTTCTGCAACATAAACTCTGGGTTGATACTAAAACTAAAAAAGCCTAGAAAGGGAGCCTGAGCAAATTGGTCATAACAAAAACAAGGTTTGTAATGCAAAGTAATGAATCATGCGCAAAGCACTGTAAATGTAAATGTAATGTAAACGTTAATGTGTTTGGGCAACATAAAATATAATAATAATAGTGACACAAATAATCTGTTGTGATTGCATGAACATTTCTGTTTTACCTATGAAATGCTATGCCACCTGCTTGTCCTTAGGCATTTGCAAAGGCAAAATAATAATGCAGTATGTCTCTACTGAGAAAAACATGGCAGCTTCTTCCCATGTCGGAAAACAGTATACTGTTAAGGTATAATAAGGAAGAGACTGCCCACATCAATAAGGCACTTGAGTAAGGTTCTCTAGAAACAGACCCTAAAACGCCAGATGGTTCTTCACCTCCCTCCAAGCTGGGAAGGTCACAGTAGTTTTTGTTTTTGTTCAGCTTTGAAGCCTGCTCACCCACGTGGCACCAAAGAGGTTAACTAAAACAGAATTTCAAGTTTTAGGCAATATATGTTCACTAGATTCACTGTGACAATTTAATCACAGAATAAGACAAATTCAAAGAGACCTCAAAACAAAGGAAGGAATCTACCGAGACTCCAAAATAAAAACACTAATTATTTATGATTCATTATGTTTGGTTGCATGAATAGAACAGAAGCTTTGTGAATTAATTGCTAGGGCTGCTTGCTCTCAGCACATTATATATTAACTAATATAACTGTTTTAACATGGGAGTTTCCCCTCCCTCTGAAAAGAAAGTAGAATTCAGAGGCTAGCAGGAATGCTCCAGCAACACTCCTTTTAGGTGCAGTTTTGATTTTCATACTGCCCAGCACAATGTAGCCTTGCCCATGTCCCATACAGTTTTGAAAGCCTTGGTAATAGGATAGAATTGTACAGTAGGAAATGTTAAACAATGTGTGACAAAGTTGGCTAAATTTTGAATCTCGACACCTAGTAGCTACCACGTAATGAGCAGTCAGGTCCTAAAATTGCCAGTTGTGCATAACTGTCTCTTGTGCGGATGCATTATGGCTGCCACGAAAGAGAGATGACAGGGATGCGAGTGTGACTTTGCAAAAATTAAATGACAATGCGGGCAGGAGGACTCAAGATAAATCCATGTCATGTTTAACGTCAAGTGACTAATGTTGCTGTAGATTATTGGGGCTTATTGGAAAACAGGAAGGGGTGTGGAGTCAGGCAGGTAGGGTATACAGGCATGGGACCTTTTATCCAGAATGCTCGGGAACTGGGGTTTTCAGCATAATGGATGTTTCTGTAATTTGGATCTTCATACCTTCAATCTACTAGAAAATCATTAAATAAACCCAATAGGCTCGTTTTGCCTCCAATAAGCAGTAATCATATTTTAGTTTTGATCATGTACGAGGTACTGCTTTATTATTACAGAGAACAAGGAAATCATTGAAAAAATTTCTGTAATTTGGAGCTTTCTGGATAATGGGTTACCGGATAACAGATCCCATCCCGTAATATTAAAAATAAGGCCATGACTATATTCCCAAACCAAAACACCAAAAATGATAAATAAGAATGTAAAGGGACTTGTATACAACAGCGCGTAAACCGGACACGTGTAAAAGCAGGTCATATACACAAACATTCTGGCAAATTCTCCCCATAGAGGCTCTATAATGGACAAACTAGACTATAAAAAATATTTTCTGAAAAGAAAAAACAGGGTGAAGCTAGGTGATTACCCATTACATGTAAAACTGAATATTAAATATATTAGGAAAAAAAAGTGACCCTCTGCAGTACAAGTGTTTAGACACTGTTTGTAAAAAAAAAAAAAAAACAGCTAAAAACCAAACTAATCACTGAATTTGCACCCACATATACAACTGTGCACTGCTAAACTAAGATACTGTTACTAAGTATGCCCAGTATGCTGAAAACATTTCTTGTATTTGTTATAAACCCAGATTTTTTTTTTAATTGGAAGAGTTGTCACCAAAATCCTTCTAATAGGATTAGAGAATCTTCGGTTGCAGTGTCTCTCTCTCTCTTTCCATATAACATTTACAATTACAAGCAAGCTTTTAAGAATGCATACACGAACACTGGCAAAAATAAAAACATATTATAATTCTACATATAGGGCTGCACTGCATGGAACCGCACTTACTGCATATTGCACATTTAGAAAAGCAACCTCTCTGTTCAGGTTACTGCTTTCTTCTTTTAGGGAGGAAGCTATAGCATCAATAATCTTTGAAATGACTCCTGTTGGTATTACACTGTCATTTGGTTAGAATGGTTCTTTTATAGCTGACTTGTGTTTATGAAGAAAATATTAAAGATGAGCCGAGAGAGCCTTCTGCAAAGCTAGTGTATTTATAGGGCTACAGTTGGCAAGCAAATCCTCTATAATTATCACTAGCCTTCCTCGTCTGGTCCCTTGCCGTCAAGCCAGCCAAGGATTGGTTGATGACAGGATTCTAGACTGACATCATGTAAAGTTTTAACCGCCTCATTAATACCCATCAGTATGCAGATCTATCATTAGGATAAACGGGGGGGGGGGGGGGGGGGGGGGGTGAATAGCACTGAAGGGTGGATGAACTAATGAGGCATTTTAATCCATTCAGTAGCCCACTCTATTCCCTCATGCTAAACTCCACAAACACATCACCTTGGCAATTTTCCCTCCTTTTGTCCACGCCCTCCATCACCCCCTCCTCCCTCCACAAGTTTTAAAGGAGGCACGCTTACCCTTCGGAGACTCGCTTCTGGCTTTCTTGCTTTCCAAAGGGCACTCGCTGTTACTGTTGGGGGAGCATTCGCGTTTCTTGCCTAAAAAGTCATCTGAGGAAAAGAGAAAGGGGAAACAGCAGGAGAGAAGGAATGGGTTGGGGGGGAGGAGAAAAAGAGAAGAAAGTGTCAACAAAATTCAGGGTAGAAGATGCTTCACAAATATTACTTGCTGAAATCCTTTTAATATTCAGCAAAGGGGTTAAGCTGGCAAAGAAAATAAAAACAAATCAATAGGCAAAAAAGCAGTAGTCAAACTACCCCCTACGCACCTCAAGCCCACAGCAATTGTGTTTTCCTTCATCCCTGTGTGGCACATCAGTCTGTGCTCACGCAGAGAGAGGATCAATGAAAAGATTTTATGCTATAAAAATATTGAATGCAAGTTATTCCTTACTGAGATTCATCATATGTCCCTCGTGTGTTTCCACAGCTTTCAAACCCTGGTGCTGAGGAACTGGGAAGGAAGGAGCCTGGGGTTGTACTCAGTCTCCTTTAACTAGCGATTCTCTGGCACTTTAGCCTGCCTTTTGCCTTTACTGTTCGCCTCTCCTCCCTTTCCTGGCTGTCTCTGTGCCTTCACAGCTGTCTTTACTTCCCTCCCTGTATGTCTCTCCCTGTCTCCTCTGCCCTTCTGCTTGTAGATGCTACAGAAACGTCAGACTCTTTTGCATTAGTGAGCTGTGCGAGCCAACGCAAATATCTAATATACAATTACAGCGTCCCCTGCACAGATTTCCAATCAATACCCTCCTATTATGTGACTGGGGGAGGCTGGGAGCTTGATACTGCTGCACGCGGCAGGAAGGAAGAGGTTGGCTGTCACTGGAAGCCTCAAATTCTCATCTATCAAGGGCTCGTTACAGATGCAGCATCTTTCCAAGCAAACCTGCTTCAGTAAAGCGCTCGCTCTGGCAGACCAAGGGTGACTGCAGCGTACAGATGGACTCAGTGCACTGCACACTAATTTAAAAAATGGTACATGTGGGTGTTGCGGGAGGTTGGGAGTATGGAATCTAAAATGAGAGCTTTTGAGAGTGTTAAGTGAATTGGTACAAAAAGATCTGAGGTTGAGAGAGTTGATGGTCCCAGTTCATTAGTAGATATTGTATTCACTTGCCAGAATCTTTCTTAACCCCTTCTCTGTCATACAACTCTCTACTACTCTATACCACACGAGGACCTGGGCAGAAATAAGCTACTGCATATCGGCAGAATGCTATAATATGCACAGCATGGGTTTTAGAGCCAAGCAAAGCTCACTTTACCACAGGGGACAGTGTCTATAGTTGGAGGTGTCCTGTGGGTAACACAGCCCTAAAACAAAGGACACTCACATACAGAGTACAAAACGTGATAAACATTTTTGGATAGCATTACATGGAAGACGCACAAACATAGGCAAAGTTTAGTCAAAGTCACAGACAGACAGTATGCTTGGTCACGAATTCTGCACACACACAAACACTGGCTGTTTTCCATGCAACCTCCAGAAATTAGTGTTGCCAGGAACGCGGCAAACAGGGGAAAGGCAGGAACCTACAGGCTTGTGTACTGAGCCAGAACCTACCCACACACAGACGTGCTCACCCTCGCCAGATAAAAACAAACACACATACTCCGTGACATACTCCCCCTCTGTGCTCATAGAAATACACAGCAGACAACAAAATGCAACAAAAATCTTTTATTTCAGATCAAAAACATTCTTCCATCATAGGTTCACTCTAAACTAAACCCTGTCACTGACATTAAAGGAATACGGTCATGGGAAAAATGTTTTTTTATTCAAAATGCATCCGTTAATAGTGCTGCTCCAGCAGAATTCTGCACTGAAATCCATTTCTCAAAAGAGCAGCCACATTTTTTATATTTCATTTTGAAATCTAACATGGGGCTAGACATATTGTCAATTTCCCAGCTGCCCCAAGTCATGTGACTTGTGCTCTGATAAACTTCAGTCACTCTTTACTGCTGTACAGCAGCCTAGCAACAGAACAATGGGAAGGTAACCAGATAGCAGCTCCCTAACACAAGATAACAGCTGCCTGGTAGATCGAACAACAGCACTCAGTAGTAAAAACCCATGTCCCACTGACACTCCTTCAGTTACATTGAGAAGGAAAAACAACAGCCTGCCAGAAAGTAGTTCCATCCTAAAGTGCTGGCACAAGTCACATGACCAGGGGAGCTGGGAAATTGACAAAATGTCTGTCCTATGACAGATTTCAAAATTAGTTTGCTCTTTTGAGAAATAGATTTCAGTGCAGAAGTCTGCTGGAGTAGCACTATTAACTGATGCATTTTGAAAAAAAACATATTTTTCCATGACAGCACATGACAGCAACTAGGGCACTTACTCATGAGTAAGTGCCCCAGTAGGTACGAAACGTTTTAGGCGGTTACCTGTATGTCCTAATAAATTATTTGAACTTTTAATTATAATTTTTGGTCTTTACTTTTGGAGAAAGATTTTATTCTGCACTCATCCTAACTGCTTCACTGCACACTCACTCATAATAGCTCAGTGAAATATTTTATCCATACTCATTCTTTCCCAAGAAGACATTCTCTATTCTATTCACACATTAATGACGTTTCCTAAATTCTCAGACTTACTAATGGGCCTATACTCCCCATACCCTTTCCAAGCCAGTATCTTATGATTTATACATCATATGCAGTCCACTTAGTAATATCATCACTGTACATTCACTCTGACTCTGACATTCACTTTATACTCTGTGGTACCTTCACTCCATACCATTTCAGAGGACTGATTAATTTATAGTATATTATAAAATGGCAAATTCCTAGCAACATTGCTATTGTTCGCAACTTCTGCCTCTTGTCCGGTTTTCAAATGGGGTCACTGGCCACGGTAGCCAAAAACTATTGCTCTGTGAAACTTTATTGTTACCTTTTATTAGTTATCTTTCTATGTGGGCCTTCTCTTACTTATTTTCCAATCTCTTATTCAACCCACTGCCTGGTTGCCAGGGTAAATAAGACCCTAGCAGCCAGATGTCTGTATCATATTAAAAGTTAATTTGAAGGTGGTATACCCCTTTAAGTGGTGTATTTCTACAATACACATTACAAATCATTGCCATGTATGCATATTTCTATGCTCTTTTTTGACTGAACTGTGATGCAGAATTGCAGTACCTTCAGACTGGAATGGGATAAAATGCTGTACTATACTCAGGCTATACTGTAATGCAATGCTGTGTTATGTTGAGGCTGTATTATAATGCAGTGCTGTGCTTTGGTCACACTGTATCCTCATGCAGTGCCATATTGAGACTGTACTCTTATGCAGTGTTGTTCTGCAGTGATGGTCAGCCTGGGCTTTGACATAATGCTTAACGAAGTTCAAATGGCTTGATGTAATACAGTGATGTCCTATGTTCCAGA
>CM044443.1:91223972-91239266 GCA_024363595.1 Xenopus borealis
GGCCAGAAGACAAGGGCTTTTGCTAAGGTAAATTTGTAATACTGGCCCTGGCCATGGCAGGTGTTTTACTGGCTAGGCTGGTAAAGTACTGGCCGGGTGGAAACTAGGGTTGCCACCCTTTGGTGCAGCTGAAACCGGACAGGGGGACGGTAACGTTATGTCAGTGGGAGTGGCTGTGCTGTCAATTGGTGGTGCTATGACACGGTGATCGTGATTGGTCAATCGCCATGTCAGTCAAGGGAATCCTGCCCAGTTTTCCTTATTTGGAAAACCAGCAAGAAGTTTGACCCGGGCAGCCCTTCAAAATTCTGAGCTGTCCTAGTGGCAACCCTAATTGCTGACGATATTAGTGGGTGACTGTCACCACTATTTGCTGTCTGTCAGTTAATGGTCAGAAAATTGTCTGATTTGAATCTGTGCATCTATGGCCACCTGATGGCCTAGAAGTAACCATTGGCATATTAAAGTGTCATGGCTGCACAGGACATGTGTTCATTTACTAGCTCTTGCTGCTTTCTAAATCTTGCCCTGATAACATCCTCCTGTGCTGTGCTCTGAACTATAGACTTCAAGTTAAATGTTGTATGTCTGATTATTTCACAACACCATAGGCAATGCCATAATTTGTCTCAAGGAAACATTTGCATTGAACTGTAAACGTTACACTATACATACAACTTTTAAACCTCAAGTAGACTCAAAATATTTCCACTCCCAACTAGAAACATTTTACCTCCTACCTGTACACCAAAACAATTTTCCTTTTCAGGCAAAGATATATACACAGAGACATGTCTTATAGATAGGGCCAAGATGAGCCTGTGCTTGCATGTGGATTTGATTGCCTCCTAAGTATCAGCACAGGTCCCATCCTTAATCCTCTACATTACACAAAGACATAATTATGCAGTCAACACAAATAATATTCACAGATCGCACACACACACACACACACAGATAGACACACCTTTATGTCTGCTCCATGTCTCTTTTGCACCCAAGCTATCCTAACAGCCTGTGTTTATTGGCATGCACTGTAGCAGATGTGTGTGGGATTGAGGTAGGTTCTGGCACAACTGATTACAGGAACAGTCTCTTAGATCTCTGGGATGATTTATGAAATTGGCCCTTGTTCTGCCATGTGAGGATATAACCTGGCACCAATCTATATAAGAAGAGAGAATATTTTCAATTTACTATGAAAGCTACTACACATTAATTAGTGAAAAACATCCAGGGTGAGTAAAGTATGGCATGGTGCCAATCATCAAAGTATATGTATACAGAGCTTGGGCAGTTGGTGGAGTTAAAGGGACACCCATGTAGAGGGGATCATTTACTAAAGTTGCAAAGGTGAAACTATCTGGGTGCTTGCTTGTGTTACTAATGATTGCCAAGCTGTTATAATGCTTCATGTGTAAAGAGCTTTGGGTCATGAAGGAATCCCAATGTCCACATGGTGCTAGGCTCACTGAATCTCCATTTTTGCCTTTTGGCACATGCTGTGAGGGTCTGGCACAAGGCTAGATAAAAGGCGAGGCAGTATTTGCCCAGTTCTCCAACCTCAGAAAGGACTCTTGGGCCAGAAAATGCCCATGGTAAATTACTTTCAATTACACTGTATAATATTTATAAATCTTAGATATCAGTCTAAGGGATGTGTAGCTGAAGGCCTACAGTTTGGGCCCCGCTGATTTACAAAATTTATTTTCTTGGAGAACTCTAAATCCAGACAAAAACCAAAGAAGGCCCCAATCCATTCACTGACACAAACGTACCCCATAAACATCCACTTGAAGCTGCCCATGACAGAAGACAGATGTCAGAGTTCTCTAGCACTTTGCTGTGTGTTCAAAAGATGTGACACACAAGGTAAATTGCAGGTCTATTGTTGCTGCCCATTATGTTTGCACCCATGGAAGTAGCTGAACAAAAAGCCACTTCAGTCTTTGAGCAGCAAATGTGCTGCCAAGTGAGCTTGAGACACCAGTCGGTTCTTTATATATTGCTACATTCGGTTGGTGAAATAAAGGTGCAGCTTGACTGCAAGCTTGACCAAAAATGAATGGCTCATTTAGAACATAAGCATGGGGGTTCATTTCCCATGCAGGGGTCAGGGGGAACCTGGGCAGCATCTACCACATACAAGTTTTCTAGAAGGTGGTCCTTTACGTTAGAAGGTGGTGACGGAAAATAATATTTAGGTGCTTTTTGTGGGATCTTGTTGGTAAAAACCTGAAAGTTCAACTTTTTAAGTGACTCAAAAAAGTGCCTTTTCTCTTAATATTGTGCTTAAGGCCAAATATTTTTTTTTAAATAAAAAGCTTGCTAGCAATGGAAAAGGAGTCATTTCCATTTATTAGTAATCTATATCCTCTTTGTATACATCCAGCTTCACTCCTTTCCTTCCTCAACATTTCCCATGCATCCTTTTTATGGCTTCTTCATCTCCTCCTTCCCTCTTTTCCCCCAATATGTTTTCTTTTCTCGTGCTGTCTCGGGTACTCGCTGTGCTATTAAAGAGCAACCTGCAGGGCAAACACAACTGCAGGAGCCAAAGTGTTAGAAGGCGGCAGCATATCTTCCCTTTGCCCAGCTAATGAGGTAGTACTTAACCACAGTGACTTTAGAGAGCTCTTGCACTGAGCCTGCCATAGTGTTAAGCGCCCTAAAATGCGCACAAGAGAACTTGGCATTAGGCATTGCTCAAAGGGTCCAACACATCTTCTGTCCGCAACTTGTCTAACGAAACAGACCTCTTAATTCCTTTCTCTTATTCCCTTAATCTGCCATCTTCATCAGTCTGGGGAAGTGCCAACCGGCAAACCAGGGCTCCCGCACAATCAATCTCCACATTACAGCTGACAGAATGGTGCTAATAACTTATTGATCTAATGTTTGCCGAGCCCCACTGGGCCTGAAGCGCCGGCACTGATTGGCTTTAAGAGCATAGATTCTGCCCAGAGCAAAGCGGAAAGCTTTCAAACTGTCTTCTTCCTGAGGACCACGGGGGGGGGGGGGGGGGGGGGGGGGGTGAGTGAGACAAACACACTGGGGTGGTTGGAAGGGAGTGGAGGTGTAGAAGTGAGAGAGACACTCTGATAGAGAGAGTGCTAAAGAGAGCTAACAGAACACCAAAAACAGAAAGGCTAACTTAAATCATCCACATTTGAAGAAAAGCAGTAAGCAAAATTAACAACGCGTAACAGTAAAATAACAAAAAAGAACATTTTCTGTATTTCCTATTTTTAGGTTGATAGTAGAGGATAGAACCAGGCAGGTGTGACCATGGGATTGGGAGAATATGCAGGTGGTGCTTGTGCCAGAGGCATACACGGGATGCTAATCAATATACTAACACTCCTCTTACAGGTACTCTTCCATGACACTCCCCTATTAACAAGCTGGGGGGTCCCACACTGTGTGGCTGAAATGGCAATGAGTGAAAGAGAGAGGCACTTTTACTGCAGCTGAATCAGAGCACAGTTAACCCATAAACTGCACTGAAGGGGTAGCTGCAATAAGTACAAATATTAAACTGACAAGTCTTTAACCCTTTTTTCCAGCACCCTTAATAATAATTTTATCCCAATGCTCCAAGAAAATAAGACTGATTTAAATACATGTTTCCTGTAAACTACAACTCCCAGAATCTTCAATTGTACCCTAAAACAGTTAGACATGACTATAATGGCATATTATCAATCCCAACATGATAAGCAGAGTGCCAATTGTTTTAATATGAAAAGCCCCTCACAATAACATAGCAATTATAAAATGCAAGTTATAGTCTTCAGTGCAGAACAGAAGAGTGTTTACAGTGGATACAACAGAATGCCTAGTGCACAAATACACCAGTGTACAGCCTATCACATTGATGAACTAGCACCCAAGCCTGTCCCTCCTTTTCTGTATGATTCCTGCAATACATTTGCAAGCTCCAGAGAAAGAACTTAATTGAGTGTAATGACTTGTCTGAGTGTTTCTGTCAAAAAGGGTCTTAAAAACAAGCCCCCCTAATGGGTTAAACACTGGGAAGGACAAGGCAGCACTGGAGTGGGCACTTACTAGGTACCCCAAACACAAACCTCTATAGCAGCGCTGACAGCAATGCTGATACTCAGTGTTATAATTCTGAATACAATAATGAATGAGTGAGAAGGTGATGCACCGGAGTGAAACAAAGGAATAGATGGAGAGTTGTGGAGGAAGAGAAAGAGAGTTTGGATTCAGCTACCCACCTGAAGAGGGCTTCAAAGGCACAGGAGCCAGTGAGAAGGAGAGATGTTTTTCCTCTGTAAAGTCAGTTTGCAGGAGCAGCACCTTGAAAGCTGTGCAAACCTCAGGGATCTAACCACAAAGCCGTTAATAAGCCCTCACTCAGACAGGTCTGCTGTCAGCAACAATCCTAACCCATCCCATTAGAAGGGCAGGGGCTGCCAGCTCTCGGGGCTCCCAGTCTTCACCATAATTCCCCACATACTCCAAGGTATTAATCTACTACAGTATAGTAGCACCCTGTCTTCCATACACTACCTTTTTTGTTATTCAAACCGATAAAAGGCCAGAACCAGTGCAGAAACCACTTCTTTGATCAGTCCAGGTGAGGTACAATAATGCAAACAAATGTCTGACTGATTGCTTAATTACTAGTACACATTGGCCCCATGTTAGTAAACAGAGTTTTCCTCAAAGTCTCCCTGATTTTGTTATGGCTTTGTGAGTCCCACTTTGGTCACAACACAGCCTTCATGTTTTTGTGAGCTAAATCTAAAAGGAAACCCCAAAGGGCAAATCCTGGGTAGCTCAAGACAGCTGAGGGTACAGGAGTTTGACATCTCTGCCATAGAGCTTTTGTACTTTTTGTCTTTTCTTCTCTTTCCCAGGTCCCCAGTCTCTTGCTCCCTTTCACGCTCTGTTTCTCTTAGCAGCACCCCCCATGCTGTTTCTCAGAGAAAGCAAGCTTTTCAAGCCCTGTCATACATGAACAGAACCTAGGGAATCAACTTTCTATAAACACCAATTCTGATCATGTGAGTGGAACTACTCATCCAAACAACTCTTGTAAGCACAGACTATTCCAAATGTAATTTGAACACAGAAAGTTTTAAAATAAAAGTTTCTGGGCTTTAAAGCAAAATCTTAATAGGACCCCCACCCAAACCATAGGCAACAACAGCAATGCTGCTTAAAGTGCTGGAGCCTTGAGCTTGAGTCTGACCTGAACACATTCTGCTACAAGTTTAATGTTCTCCCCATGCTCAAAAATATACTGGTAGGTTAATTGCCTCCTGATAATATTGAATCTGGTGGGCATTATGTACAGTAAATGTGGCAGGTGAGCTCCACTGGGCAGTCTTGTGTAACATGCTATATAAATAAAGAATAATAACAGCTGCCCGCAATACTCCTTTGACCCTCAGCAGTCACCGGGCTGCCTCTCATGTTATGCTTCTTTCTTTAATTTTCCAACTTTACCATTATGTAGTACTACAAATGAAATATTTCAGCTACCAGTAGACCTTAATATTGCTTTTTGCATAAAGCAACATGGGCAATATTTTGCCAATTTAAGTTACCCATAGCCACAAGTCAGGTGTTTTATTTCCTTAATAATGACCAATAAAGTCTAACTGCTGATTGGGTGCTATTTGTTATTGCACTGGGAAAAAAACTTTACACATTACTACCTATGCCATTATAATAAAGTGAAACCATTCCAGTCCTGATGCAAACTATGTAAGCAAAGAACGATCCAACTATTCCAAATACAGCAACTGTGCCAATGGCTTTATCTTCCCAACTAATCAGCACCACACAGGACCTTGTATTTGCCAGCACTGGTACCCCCACTATCAATGCTCCAGGTTCTCTGCATTTGGTGCTTTTAGTTACCATCTGGTGCCAACGTCTAATGAAACTCTGCCTTTTTTCCTGCAGGTGAAACCAGGATATCCTGTTCCACTATGAACACTTTGAGTTGGCTGAAATACATTTGGCTGACTGATAGAGTCATATATTGTTTAACTCTTTCTTGGTTAATAGCAACACAGTGTTGTAGCACGGAAATATTAAGTCATATAGGGAAATGATGCCTTTATTGTATTCTTTCAGTGAATATAATGATACATTTTCAGTAAAACATATAACAAGTCTGGGACTCTTATTTATCTGCATTTTTTATTAGTATCAGTAGCAGCTGCAATACTATTCAGTGCGCTCAGGTAAAATGAAAGATCACATTGGATTCAGAGCTGTTACAATTATAGTAATATTAAAGCCCTATAGACACCACTGAAACAGTGACCCTAATGGCCAAAACTGTTATAGAAAATGGCACAATGATGCTTGGCAGAGCACCTTTTTTTGTTGTTTTGTATATTCCGTAAGTTAAAGGAACAGGAACAACAAAAAATTAAAGAGTCTTAAAGGAATGACAATATAATATAGTATTGCCCTGCACTTGTAAAACCCAATGTGTTTGCTTCAGAAACATAACTTGATATAAATAAACTGCTGTGTAGCCATATGGGCAGCCATTCAAGCACAGGATATTCAGTAGATGGTTTCATTATTTTAAAAGACTTACATTTTTGGTAGCTGTTCCTTTAAGCATGGTCAGGGGGCCACAGAGTTCTGTCCCTTACATGTGGTACAGGTGTGGTGCTTTTCATCTGCATGTCTCCTCCTCAAGTGTTTAGTACAGTATGGGTAAGGCCAGATGGGAAGATTCGTCGCCTGGCGACTAATCTCCCCAAACCGCTTCCCCCTGCCTTACAGCTGCTTAATTCACACTCGCGAAGACAGGCAACAAATCTCCCCGAATCTTCCCATCTGGCCTTACCCTAAGTGATAAAACAAACAGTAGCAGCAGCTATTGAGTGCTGGTAATCAGATGTGGGGTTAAAATGTCACAAACAAAGTGAAAGGTGCTGGTGGTGGTGTGTGTGTATTTCGCTCTCCTGCTCTCGGGCAGGGTGAATTAGCTAAAGTGGATGGCCAGGATTGTGCTTGTTTACAGAGATACTTGGAGCCGCTTTAAGAGGCTTCTAAATCTTTGTTTAATGTGCAAACCTGCAGCTTCCTGGCCTGGTTATGTCGAGAAGCCTGGGCTGCCTCATCCCTTTGTATGTCCTCTCCAATTAAGATTAAACACAGCCTTGTG
Source organism: Xenopus borealis (assembly GCA_024363595.1). Classification (NCBI taxonomy): domain Eukaryota; kingdom Metazoa; phylum Chordata; class Amphibia; order Anura; family Pipidae; genus Xenopus; species Xenopus borealis. Next base: position 91,231,138 of record CM044443.1, read on the forward strand.
CTCAGCTCATCCCCTCTCTCTCCAGCTAAACCCCTGAGCTTCAGCCAGCACTGCACCTTGAGTCTTATCACATGCTAATCTCATCCTTCCCAAATATAACACCCAGCACACACTTTTCCTTAGGCACCTGTATTCTCAATACATAAGAGCTACACTGGACTATACTGTACTATAGTGCTCATATAGACGGGGCTTCACAAAGCATGTGCCAGTGAAGTAACCAGTAGCAATCAGAATGTGCTATATACATGCAGTTGAATGATTAGAGCTGTTTTCCACCAAATTATTCCCAAATTACCCCAAAAGCATAGTTTGCAATATTTTATAAAGATACTGTGCTGAAAGCATATCTTTGGATATTTAAAAAAGAGCAAGTTAACTAAATTGCCTAGTTTTGACTGGCCATGTGTAAAAGGCTGCTGCACCCCTTCCCATTTACATTACAGCATCCTTATAGTGCTTAGGTGTGAGACCTATTTGCAACTCCTCCTTCCTTACTCACATGCTTGAGCTGGGAGTTTCAATTCAACAACAAATGTTGAGCTTCAGCTACAGGTTAGGTGAAACATTTTATTAAATGTCACTGTTGCCATTTTGTCCTATTATACTTACTATTCATCACTTCTTCCACCTCTGCGTTGCTCTAAGTGCCCCCCCCCCATGTATACCACCCCTATATACACCTACTAAAGATGGCTCTGGATAACATCTTGTCTGTAGCAGGGAAGGGCCCAAGATTTTTCATACTCTGTACAGTTAAACTAGTAGTGCCACTAAAACTACTTTAGGTTAATGTTTGTTTGCCTTAAATTTTGTTATTTCCAAAGTCAACGTTTGCCAAACACACCGTCTTTGAGGATAAGGCCAAAATTTGAAATGCCACTTATGTGGTTACTGGATAGACATTGGCATGAAAGTAAATACTTATGTTTAAAATGTGTTTCCTGCCTTCATTAAAAAAAAAGGTGTATATTACATTTACTGCCACCTGCCTGAGGGGTATTTTAGTAGTGGCAGAGACTGCAACTAGAGAATTTCCATTGTATAATGAATTCCTGATTTATAACTTTAAACCATACAGTTTGTAACACTAAAGGCTTTGGCTGATCAACTAATGATATCTCAGACATAGGAATATTTATATGCTACATAGAATTCATATTTTGCTGTGAATGTCTCTTTAAAGCATAAACAGAATGTGCTTAGTTGAATTAGGCTTTATACTATTTTGACTATCTACATTTCAGTGTGACTGTACACTAGGCCTCAACATTGATGTTGCATGGGTACAAGAAGAGCAGACGGCACTGGGATACTGGACAGTTAAGTCAATAGATGGACAAAGATAGCCAGATAATGAATTGAGTCAGATGGTGAAAGAGATCCCTCTTCAGAAACGCAGAAAAGCATGGATCTGCCAGGACATTGGGCTTCACCATGGATATCTATGAAACACATTGGCCACTGGTAGCTACGACTGGTCTGGTTGGATAAATGTCACTGTCCAAGGATATCTGGGGTCACCTAGAGAGCAATATGTAGTTGTAGAGCTAGTTACAGCTATTATACAAGTTGTGCACCATCTTATCCATGTAACAAGGTGGTTAGGTTAAACCTCTGGCCTAAACACTTGTGCTTATGGAGCATAAATGTGACAGGCCCACAAGCTAAAAGAGGACATCACCCTAATCCTGAATTAACTACATCCAGGTATTTATTATAATGCTCTTATGCTTAATCCTAACTAATGACCATCTCCATAATATAGCCCCTCTAGATGGGAGCTTTTACATTCCAGCCCCTATCTCCTTATATCTCCTTTGTATATCTATAAACCCCATCAAACAGGTCACAGAAACTGATCATTTCAGCAGTGCATCAAAGTGTTTAATTTAAATTTGCCAGGTGAAATAAGACATTAGCGCAGATCTGGCCAACAGGAAATTGGTGGCCTCCAAAACATTTTGGAGGCTTAGAGCCTGCTCAAGCAATGTTATAACGGAAGTCATAAAATGTGTGTTCATGGCTGTATATATGGTGTAAAAAACAAGGAAAAAAATGTGCTCATCACTAATTATTAAAAACATTAAGTGGGGGGTTCAATGAGACTGTGACCACAAATTTCATACAGACAAATTGCTTAAATATATTGCAATATATGGACAAACAATCCCTGTTTTGTTTAAAGGGTAGGCATTTTTTAGTGGCTGAAGGCACAAAATGTCTCAATAATAGGTTGAGTGCAGAGTACCTCATGTATTTGTCTGCATACATAGTGTACCCCTTATTATCTGTGACAGCCCGACTCCACAGACTCTAGGTCTAGGGCAATAAGATCCCCAAGGCTCATAAATACATTTCTGCCTATCTTTTTTCATTAATCCAATATGCCTCATATTTATAGGGCAATTCTCAAACATAATGAAAGGAAAATATGTCCTATGCATTCAAGGAGGTATATGCAAAGGTATATATGTGTCACTGGTCAAGTGTCAGCGCTGGACTTAAATTCCATGTATAAAATCAGCCGTACAGGAAGGGGTTACACATCTCAATCACCCCCAGGCTCTCACGCTGGCTCCGAGACAGATCAATATAGCAATTAGATGTTATCAGCTCTCGCTGCTTTCTCCTACTTCCCTCTGGCCCTTCTCCCTCCCTCTCTATAAACTCAGAGCTTTCATACTTACGACTTATGGTCCTAATGTCACACGGAGATCTGGGTTTAAGACCTCTGTGTGACTTTGTGCAGCAAACCGGAGAAAACCAATATTTCACAAGAAAAAATAAAATCTAAGTGAACGGCTGAATAGAACACACAAACCCACATCCTTGGAAGTATATTCTCCGGTTCACCTAGTCAGTGCTACAAGTTAGTCAGACTGCACTGCACAACAAACAGAACTGTAACTGGATGGGGTCATTTCCAACCCAAGTGCACTGTCCTTCCAGTGTTAGGCTGCATGGTTCCAATGCTTTTTTTCGAGGGTTTCTCTTTCTGATTTGATAATACATGCATCCTAGCATTTTGTATTTTGACTCATTCAAAATATATTGCAATATATGGAAAAACAATCCCTGTTTTGTTTACAGAGTAAGGCATTTTTAGTAGTTGTATGCACAAAATGTCTCAATGTCTTAAATATATTGATAATGGGTTGAGTGCAGAGGATCTCTTGTATTTGTCTATATATATATATATATATATATACACACACACACACACACAAGTCCATATATACAACGGTAACAGCACTCTCGTCTAGTTCATTAGTTCACTGTGCTCGTCCTTAGGGTTTCCGGTAAAACCCTCACTGTGGGGTAAATTAAGAGTGAAGTTCCGCCACTAGAGGGAAATTCCGCCGCTCTCCGTTCATTTCTATGGGATTTTGAAAGGCCTATTTATCAATGGGTGAAGTGAGTTGCGGAACTTCACTCTTAACTTCACTCTTTGTACGTTGCAAAAAGTTGTATTAAAGATAACATCACCATATATGTGCACACATTGATAGCAACGTTTCGGGCCGGAACTGGCCCTTTCTCAAGCCATGTTATCTTTTACTATTTAATACAACTTTTTGCAATGTACAAGCGAGTGCTGTTGATTGCTTACTCACTCTCTCTCTCTATATATATATATATATATATTTAGATTTCTGAAGAATGCCCTCATACAAGGGCCGAAATGTTGAATAAACCTTTTTCTTTACTTCACCTTATGAAAGACCTATGAGTGTGGTTATTTTCTGAAGATGAGAGAGAGAGAGAGAGAAAGAGAGAGAGAGAGAGAGATAATACCACTATATTGTGAGCGTTTTCATTAGATACATTTGTTATCATTCGCTCCACTCTGTCTGATTGATACAAATACGTTAAGATACTTTGTATGCGTGCCAATAATTTTATACTTTGTCGTATTTTATGTAACACTCTTAGCTTATTAAGCCAGAGCGCTCCCGATTTTACTTATGGTAACTTTAGCTGTACATATAGAACAAGCGCTGTTCATGTTGCTAATGTATTTGTTTGATATGTGTTTTGCACTTTGTCTACAGACGGCCACTTATATGGGTTATAAACATGTGGTGTCATTTGTTGATGTTGATGTGAATTGTTTAACAATAAGATTTACCAATATAATGATATGCACATATTGGGGATTGGCTGGTGTGTTAATAATAATGACCTATGACACTTGACTTCACTTCCTGTTGCCTCCATCACTAGGGGTTAAAAGGGTCACGTATTCACAGTATGTTCACTTTGAGAAAGGTCAGATTGCTGCCCGAAACGTCAGTGCAGTTTGTGACACAATAAATAGTTTTTTTATTTTTTAAGTCCTGTGAGTGCGAGACTCTGTTTTATCTTGTTTGTCTTTGCACCCAGGCAATTTTTGCACCAACAAGATGTGAGTGCTGGTTCCCAACGGCCCATTTATATATATACACATATATATATATATACACACACACACACAAAAGTTTCTGGAGTTTTCTAATTGGATATTGCCAATGTAAGCCACATCTATTGCTGGCACAGGTGTATAACTAAGCATACAACCATGTATTAAGCAACCTTACAGCAGCTTAAATGTACCATTCCTCACAGGCACAACTTGTGCCAATTTGTATGCAATGCTGAGTCCTGCATTTCTAGCATCTTGTAAATGAATTTAGAGCCTGATTGTAACTACAGCAATTATTCTGGAATTTTAGCAAGTAAACTTGCGTTGTAAGTAAGAAATACATTTTTTGCACACCTTTAGTAATTGTCCTAGAATTTTCAGTAAGAGCTTCAGATTTAGTTATGAAGCATCCGGGCATAAAACACTCATAGGCTAACCTGTAGATGGGAAGTTGAGTTGGTTGCTATTTCTTTTGCTCTGGTTTTCTGGCATTACGAGCTGGTGATTCTGATGAAGGCTTGTGATGATGCTGGAAAGATCGCTTTCACGGCTAAAACAAAGCAGAAAACAGGCAATTGTCAGCAGGGATGCAGTCTGAGCCCTGTATCACAATAATGTGAGTGCCTAAAGTTAATGTCATAGAATATTATCTCCACCAGTGGAAAAAAAACTGTATGAATTAGCAGAATTGAATAGGATCTGCCTTGGAGTGGGTAGATGACAAAATGGAGAAAACACAAAAAAACGAAAGCCCTTCCAGCTGATTAAAATGAGGGATAAGCCATCTCTATAGATACTTCTGTGAAAACGTATATTTCACGGTGGGCCCCTATTGCCCATTTATTTAAATGGCCCTGGCTGCAACAGGTGGATCCTGTTCCTACTGGCACAAAAATGTATTGTGTGACATTAGCCTAACTTCATCACAATATGAATGCACAACATAGAGAATAAATAAAAATACAAGGAACTCATTTTTTTCATTCATAGAATGATTGCCCGATATTTACAGTTAGTTTTAGTTTTTTAATATACACTTACAGTGCCCTTTGTGTACCCTTTAAAGTTACTCTTATATTATCAATTCTGCATTTAAGCTTAACAGATTCCAGACTTCAAGCCATCCTTTCCCATAATGCAGGAGGTCAGGAAGACCATTGCAGAGCATTTCCTCCTAACCCTGATATGGCTCCTTACCTTCGCTGTGACTTTCTCAATCCCTGGGTACTGTGTAATTTGCAAAGTGCATAAGTTATTGTGGTCCATCTTACTGTATATGTATATATATATGTATATTACATATATGAATGTATTTATTTATCATCATGAACTTGTGCTGTATTTTGTGGGTGCACTGTCCCAAAGTTGACTACTACAACTATTACAACAAAGCGTCCAGCTGACTCTAGCGTGTGTTCTAACATTCTTCCTATCCTAAGGCCTTTTTCTGTTAAAGTACAACAAGAATTGGAGTGTCTGAATCAAACAAAGAGTCATTTATCCTGCATTGACTGTTCAGGCCTGTAATTAATATTTCTCATAAAACATAATTGTCCTGACATTTTAGACAATGGAAGTGGATACAAGTCAGATGATCAACCAGAAAAAAAACTCAGCACACAGAAAACTAGTTTTGGCCTATAGTACTTTTATGGCTAATGCATACCTCTCAACTGTTCTGTTTTTAGAGGGATAGTGCCTCTTTTGACAGCTCAACTCATTTGTACTGGAAAGTCTTGTTTTTATCTGTACTGAACAGCCAGAAAAAAGAAACAAAGTTTCTAACTAAATTGGGTTTTGGCAGAGAGCCCAGAACAGCCATAGCAGCAGATAAGGTGCTTTTGTAACAATTTCTAGCTAAGCAAATAAGATATATATTGTAGCAATATAAGATAACAGGTCCCTTGGGAAAAGTTAGACTCACAGCTAAAATAGAATAATGCTAGAAATGCTGTATTTTGTATACTAAACATAAACATGGACTTACCGCACTACAAAGCCTAATCAAACAAATGATTTATGCTTTCAAAGTTGGCCACAGGGGGCTTGTAATTTTGCTATGCATCTTTGCAAGACCAAGACTGTGCACATGCTCAATGTGATCTGGGCTGCTTAGGGGTTGGCATAAATTCTCAAAACAGCACAAGTCAAATAATATCTGCCAGAAGCCGATATAGCAAGACTGATTAATAATTAATAGAATATACAGACTGCATTGGGTCCTGTGTTATCATGTAATCTAATGTGGTTTTTGTATTGTTTAATAAAAACTTCTTCCAACTCTTGCTGTTCATAAGTATGATTGTTTCACTGCCCAGAAGTTAGGGACTATCCGAATATTCCTATAAACAGCAGTAAATGAAGGGAGAATTTCACTGAATACAGTCAGGTTTCTTATAAAAACAGTACACTTTTATTAAAGTATATTGGAGATAGATTTCTTTTTCCTTAAAGAAAGTAAAAATTGGATTTTATTTTTCTGCCTTTGCTTGTCCTTAAAAATTGGATTTTATTTTTCTGCCTTTGCTTGTCCTTTAAAGGGCAATTCACCTTCATTAGCAAAACTGTAATAATTGGAAAAAAAAATAGAAATATGTTCAAACTTTCATAAATTGCCAAATTTTGTAAAATGAACATCGTAATTAGGGGGTGTGGCCACAAAATGGGCATGGCCAAAAAATTTTCGCTGTGCTAAGAGCTGCAACATTTTTGTCCCTCTTTTTATTTCCAAAAGGTTTGGAGGTATGGGCTAATGTTGCAAATGGTATCCGACTCATTTGGGGACATTCTTTTTAGACCTCCAGGTAAGTTACGAGTGTAACTTTAGGCCCCAATAACGTTGGCTTCAATCACTCCCACTGATCATGATTAAAGGGTTGAAGTGAATTTTCAAATAAAATTAGAATTTAAAAAATTCGAGTTTCTCAAGTAATTTTGGGCTACTTCGATATAGCCCAAAATTCGATTTGAATTGAAAAAAAAAAAAAAATCGAAAATTCGATAATGTTTTTTAAATCGTTAGAATAGTTCGATTCGAACGATGCCGATCATTCAATTTGAACAATACGATTGTTCCATTCGAACAATTTTAATTCGATTGAAACCGCCCGTTTTTGATTGAAAACGGACCCCACAAAAAATTAGATGGTCGAATTTCGATTTTTTTTTTTTATTATTCAAAATTCGACCAATAGTAAATCTGCCCCTAAATTCTGATGTGAGTACACTTAGGGGCAGATTTACTAATGGTCGAATTTTGAATAGAACAAAAATCTAAATTTCGAAAGGGGATTTTCATTCAAAAATGGACCGAATAGGTAAATTTTCGATCAAATTTGTTCAAAGGCATTGTTCAGTTAGAACAATTTTGAACGATTTTCAAATTTTCACTTCGACCTGCCTCTTAGAGTGGTCTATAGACTTGGAAAATGCACAAAATATTCACACTATGTGTGGGAGGGTTTAAACTCGCACCCATGCTCAGTGACCTGAACTTTGATGCAAGTTGAAATGAGCCGTCTCGTGTATATTCCGCCTGGTTTCTAGCGATGCATCCAATCAACTTTTTGAGAATTCGGCCAAATCCCTGAATCCTTTGTGAAAGATACGGCCGAATACCATCTTCTCTTCCAAACGCTTCTTCCCAGGTCCGTCGGCACTCAGCAGCACATACGTAGTAGGACGCTGGTTCTACTGCGCATGTGCACAAAGTTCACAAAGTTCG
>CM044443.1:91239522-91305167 GCA_024363595.1 Xenopus borealis
GTTTGAATTCCCCTTTAAAAAGTCCGAATCCTGGCTGAATCCCAAACCAAATCTTGGATTCAGTGCATCGCTACTGATTACAACGCAATCCTGTGGAGGCAAGTGCTCAGTAATAAAGCAAGCCATAAGAGCAACTCTATCCATCTGCATAGGCCTTAGGACACACAAGACCATTCCGAGCTATAATTACCATTGGGATTAACAATTACCACTGAAATGAATGGAGGAGCAATTAAGAGCATTTTGATGCAAGTTAGAAACCGCTCATCCATGTGCCTTTATATGGCACCAAACAGAAGTATTCTTTCAATTCTCTTAACTCTTTCAATGCTAGCATGCTCATTTTACAAGGCCCACTTGGTACAATTTAAATATTGTTCAAAGTTTCTAGCCACATTTTTTTGATGCCAAGCTCTAGCTGAAAGTGCATGTGCTGTCTGCAGCGGGCAAGTGGAAGCAATTTCCCTCTGTTCTCTTCGGTTCCTTGTAAGGAGCCTAAGCATTAAGGAATTTAAGGCATGAAAGAGTCTATGTACATGTCTATGAGCATGCAAAACATTCAACTTCTCCAGATTCCGGGTGCAGCAAATGTGTCTATCCAACTGTCTGCTTTGCTTAATACAGAAGTTGATATTCTGCTTGGCTCAAATGAGGCATTCTAAAAAAACACCCCAGTATAAGCAGCACTCCTGGGGGTAAATTTATCAAAGAGTGAAGTTCCGCCACTAGAGTGAAATTCCGCAGCTCTCAATTTCTATGGGATTTTGAAAGGCGTATTTATCAATGGGTGAAGTGAAGTTTCACCCTTTGATAAATACGCCTTCAAAAATCCCATAGAGAGCTGCGGAACTTCACTCTTAACTTCACTCTTTGATAAATATACCCCCTGGTGGTTAAAAATCTGATGTCTTCACAAGCATTATATAGCACCCTTGGAAAATAAGAAGTCATCTACTACAGAGTAAACAGTAGCAAATTCCCTGAGGAAAACGGGGCTACATAGTAGTGCCAGGCAATGCCCCAGGCAGCCTAGCTGGCTCAAACTGCACAAACTGGGACACATGTGAGGACAGGTCCGCCTCAGCCCTTTCTTAACCTTTTTCAGTGGCAGATTAGGGACTGTTGCTTATGAGGTATGTGCCTGGTGCCCCCAAAGCTATTGCACCCTAGGCACATGCCTCTTCTGCCTACTCCTAGTTCCAGCCCCGCTACATAGACCCAACTCTGAAATATGTTTTCCTGTAAAGAAAGAAGAGTTAGCATCATATACTACTGAAAGTCACAGCGGTTGGTGCAAAAGCATGTGTATGTGCACATTTAAAAAATGTTAAGTGGTTGTGCCTGCTTTCTTGTGCATAGCCCAAGTGCACTAGTTGCTCTTGCTCCTTTAAAAGTGACTAACACACAATGCACATAGGCACAAAGAAGTGTCTGTGTCCTCTGTTACTTGCACCTGCTTTTAACTAGGCATAAAGTCCAAGGCTTTTTTATACTATGCATCAATTTTTTGCACCAGTAACTGGGGGCAAGCTTATGGCCTATCTAAGTGAGTCTTAAATGACCCTCATGGAACTGGCCCTCCATTTACAAGTACTGTAGGTGCAAGCTTATTGTAAATGAGAAGGATTATTTAATAGTTAAAATGGCAACTCCTTTAAACTATTAGCCTAGACTAGCACCTAGAGATACCCATTCTGGCAAGCAAGCAGAGCCTTGCATCCACTGATAACTTATTTCCAGTTGCAGAAATATATTCAGTTAAATGGTTAATACAGCAACATTTCTGTGTGACCATAACCATATTATGAACCAAACTGTAAGACCTCAAAGGGGACCACACAAAGTGTTCAGTTGAGTTAAAGAAATCTCCAAAATGACTTGTACAATATTATATATTGTTTTCAGGGGACAGTAACCATTTTATATTCTAATAACCATATCTATTTGGCAACCATGTACACCAATTACAATATGATGCCAAAAGTGAACACCCACTTACACCGGAAATAGAATACACATCTACCTCCAGGGAGTGGTATGTCAATTGATTTTTATGCAACTAGTCAGATCTGACTTTGACTTCAAAATTCAAATGCACTAGAGGTGCATGAAAATAAAACACAATTGCCTGTGTCAGTGTGTGAAGCCCATGCATATGTAAGCTTTAATGCAGGTTTTACACTAGACATAAGGACTGACTGACATCCATATGACTGGACCTACATGCAGAACTGCAGGATAGTGTAGGAGCCTGCACAGCCATAAAGGGAATATAATTAGGGCTGGAGAACAGGATGCCACATTTATTTGGTGATACTGTACTGAAAGGGACTAGCAGGGTTTTGATGGCTATTATAAATTGCACTTTTTTAAAAAAAAACTTTTTATACAGTGCATATATATCTCATGTTGTTGAATTTAGTAACAATACAAACAAGGGAACAACAGAGAAAAATGGCATCATAATTTCCTCTAAAACATCATGTGATGATTACAGTGGTGTTAGGCTATTTTACAAAAGTTCTATAATATCTTTCTGAAGCATCCAATAATGAAATACTGCTTAAAGCATCAACAATGTCAAATATTAATGATATTTTATAGCAGTACTGGCCTTACCACAAAGCAACAACTCTTTTTCATTGTGCAAAATGTTTCAAAGCCATAGAAAATATTGGTCCTACTGAAAATGTTTCTTAATACACCTATTTATTTATGCAATATAAATCTGCATGTGCTTTACTTACCTAGCTTTAAAACCAAAAAGAAGACACAAAATGTTAACTTATTTCAGATTCTTCGTTTTAAAAAGCCTCAGTCATTGAAAGCTCCGCCCTGTAACATCTGTGTAACCCGAATCACAGAGGTTCAAATCCCAGCATGGTCGAAGATGGGAAGTAAATTTAATGAGCACCAATTAAAACTGGCAAAGAACAACTTCTATCAACTGCTCTGAGATCACTGGATAGAGAGCTCTAAATCATGATTATTTCTGTGGGGTTATCAGGCATGACAAGGAGAATCTTTCCCCTTCCAGTAATTAAAGATGTAATATTTCATGTTAAGGGACACTGGGAAGGCTTTTTATCCCCTTCGTAGTTAAAGAGTCCTGAAATTAGGTTTTTAGCTGCCAAGGGCTTATGGCTTAAAAAAAAGAGCCGTTAAGAAAGGTTACATGCCAGCACCTGATATAGCAACGAAAGGACAAGGAAAAGCATAAAAGATAAATAGTATGTCTCTCCTGCGAGTAGTCAATCCTAGTTATGTCATCAACATGATTTCTTTGTCTGGGTACAAACACTGCATGGAACCCTTATAATGTGGTATGGACTGGGTCTGACATCTTTGCAAAGAACCCTGTTATTAACACTAAAAAAGATTACTCTGACAAAGACTGCCTTCCTTACCTGTAGATACAGAACTATTTTCCAAAACAGACTTCATCACCCTCTTAACTATTTCTGCATCACTGAGATCAGAAACTATTTTTCTTCACAGCACAATAGTGAAAGCAAGCACATATCAACAATTCCCAAACAACCCTGTTACTCACATGCCTAGAGACCCCCAACTTTGTTTCTGCAACACGGAGTACATAGTGCGCATAGGTGAAGAAAAGGTCTCCAAATTATTGTCAGGCTGCCCTAAGATATAGATTTAGTGAAGGACATCACAACAAGGCTGTGTCCATTAAATCAATTTACCTCCTACTGAGCCACCTCCTCTTGGCTCAAAGAAGGCATCTTCCAGCACCACGGTCAGCAGCCCCCAGCAGCAATACAGTGACAGCTTATCTTACAGATAAGGCTCCGCTACTAATAGGATCAGCTTGTGTCTTCACATTGCCAGCATTTTACAGATAGTCTGGCTACAGATTTTCCCTGGATAAAAGTCTTAATTTCATATGGCTCTTTTCTCTAGAATTATTCACATCTATTCATTAGCCATCATCTATTAATGATCTGCAGTCAATCCCAATGTGATTTTAATATCATTAGCCTTCAATTGGTCAAACTTGGACATGGTACAGGAGTCTAAAACCAGTGCCCAGCATTTTAATCCCTCTTGAGTGTGATCCCCTCCCAGATCAGTCCAAATGCAATGTATTATGTAAATATTGCTGGATTGTAAGCAGTTTATAAGGTGATTATCAGTTCGATGTGTACTTAATCTCACAGATCACACTGGGGAAGCCAGAGGAAAAATGGAGATTAATGTTAACTTAAGTACAATTATATATGGGGTTCGTTTGGTGCAACACATCATTGTGGGTTGTGCACAATGAGAACGCGTCATAAGTTTATATATATTCTTAGTTGTGGTCTGCAAGATGGTATAAACTACAAGGTTATGAACTACAGAGTGCATGCCACACTGAACACGGATTTTATTAAATTATTCACAATTAATGCTCTGGGGAACCAGTGCCCTCAGCATTCTTCAATGAAACCAGCCCACCTACTGAAAAGCTTGTGACTACTGTGGTGATGTTAGGAAAGAAGAAGCTCTTGTACATTCCCGTTATAGTTCAAAGCTGTTCAGTTCGAGAGACACACATATTTATGGGGGTAGATACTAATGACTGTGTAATACATCTGTAGTAAGTCAATGCCGTTTTTCCTGGGAAAAATAAGGTTCCACAAGTAGGAACTCAGACCCACTTGGAGAGCCCTGCTGTAGGCTACTGCTGTCCAACAGAGTTGACATTTGCGGGGGGGGGATTTATTAAACAATGTGATTTTGTGCAGAGAATGCTCCATGTAAATGCACACCTATACAGTGAAGGACGGAAATCAGTGTTTGCTGAGCCATTACAATAATTCTTTAAATGAACAAATAATATGAAAAATGTATCTTGCTAAATTTGGTAAACTTGCCCCAGGTTTTCTTTAGGTGTCTGAATTATGCCTGGTTGATAAAGGGGTTCAAGCAGCTAATATCTATGACCACTCATAACGGAGTATCTTGTGATTCTAACACATGCAAGTCTAATAAGCACAGGTTTAGGCTGGCACAAATCAACATTCAGTTCTACATTCATCAGAAAAACATCATTCAATGCACTTGATTATCTTTGATGGGGCCAGCTTCAGACTAACAACTTCCAATTGAAAGCATTATGCACTCATTCACTTCTTTAAGCCACTGAGCTTCAAAAATTAGGACATTTCCTGCTTGCCAACAACAAATGGATTAATCAGCCACTGTTAAAGGATTACTTTATACATCATCAATTTCATAAATTAAGCATGTGGACACAATCAGGTGCAATAGCAAATGTCTCTGCTGTCAGCACAGTCAACTCTGAAGAACCTGCAGGCCCAGACTGGCAATCTGAGGGTTCGGGCAAATGCCGGATGTGCCGCTTGCTTTAGGGCTCATCCAGACGAGAAGATTCAAGGAGATTTGTCGCCTGGCGACAAAACGCCACGTCTTTGAGGTGACTAATCTCCTTGAATGGCTTGCTCATATCTTGCACCCGCTAACGCTAAAGTCACCTGCGCCTATTCAAACGCGGCAACGCGATTTTCAAAGTCGCTCGAAATTGCCTCTCTTAAAATGCAAGCTATTCAAACAAACTGGCACGTGAATTAGGGTTGCCACCAGCTTGGCTGGACAAATGGTGTTTGATGCCAATGTTATTAATAGGGAAGAAATATAGGAGTAACATTCAGATTATGGATACATTAATGGTAGAGCTCATCTCCATGTAGTAGCATCTCTGGGCCATTCGCAGCTCTTGCGAGAGTTCGGCAACTTCAATCCGAAACTTACAATGCTTCTCTACGCTCTTGCCTACATCTAGCGCTTACCGATATATATCCACCACAGTTGCAACTGGTAATATCAATGCGGCTCTATTGAAACACACAATGTGACATTGTTGTGGGTGTACAGATAAAACTTATGCATTTCGTGTCTACGTGCTTTTGTGCTCTGAGGAAGTGCCGAGTATGTAGGCATGAAGCACGTAAGTTTTATCTGTACACCCACTGCCACAACAATGTCACATTGTGTTTTTCAATAAAGCCGCACTCATATTACCAGTAACGACTCTTGTGGATACATCGGTCAGCCCTAAATGTGGGCAAGAGCTTTGGGAAGAAAAATTGGAGGCCAATAGTTTTTCCAGAACAGGTGGTAACCCTAGCTGAAATACCATAATGATTACTTAGCCTAGGAACAATCTTGAGGAAAATGATCTAGAGCAAAAACATATTTTAAAGCTGAGCATCTGTCAGGACCCTTACTAGGCCCTCAATTCCCCACCAAGCCCCTGCCTTGCTCTCTTATGCACCCCTTATGCACCCACAAATGAACTGCTTTTATGGCTATATGTACAGCACCTTGTCATGGCACTATGACTAAACTATTGCTGCAAAAAAAGGAAATATCAGAAATATTGTAAATACATTTTTGGACCAATACTTGCAATATATATAATTTTCCTCAGTTGGCAGGAAATGCTTTCCTTATCACTTACACCCTATACAATCTTGCCAGAAATATAATCCCTCTCCTGCTTGATACCCTCCCTTGCCAGACCCTGCTGTAGGCTGCAAGACGAGGCTGATACTCTTAATGAGCTCCCGTCACCTATCCGCTTTCCCCCCTCTACCTCTCCGCTTTTGCTTTCCGTATTATCCTGCTGCCCCCCTTCCTGCTCGCAAACTCATATCCCATGGGACTCTGCTAATTAGCTCATTAGAATTCAGTGAGCAGGGGGGGAGTAATAAATAAATAAATGGAGGCGCAGCTGTAAATCGTGTCTTTAGTGCTCTTCACTAAGCGATAAAATCTCCAGATACGCTCTTTCCTTCTCACTGTCCTCCTTCTATTTTACTCGCTCAGTTAGGATAGGAAAGTCTGTGGACACAGATACAAATTAACCTCTAATGCACTGAATGACTACACCAGAAGAACTTCAGAAGCAAGAAATGCTAGCCCATGGTCATAAATTTGGGCTTTCAAGATACAAATGAATAGAGCATTCAGACATTTCTATGGCCATGGAATTAACAAGAAGTAGGGTTGACATGTAAGACCGCAGGGTACTAACAATAACTGTGGCACAAAGAAGCCCATAACATATTCTGAAACTAAAAAAAAAAAAAATACTGGAACAAATCGCAAAATTAGACAAAAAACTGGAATTTGCAAAGAAAGTGACCTATCCCACTATCAATTAGCTTATCTGTAATATTTACCTTAAGAATTTTGCAGAGATAGTCTGTTCCATGAAATCTTAGGAGGTTCCTTTAAGCTGTATGGAATATTTGCAGCAATGCCATTTTCCAGTGATTTTATCTGAATATAATTGTTTGCCAATAGCTTTAACTGCATGCTCCATCTAGTGGCACCATTCAGTAATATTTAAAGGGGTAGCTATCTTTTACTGTGATGTAGAGTCGACTGATATTCTGAGACAATTTGTTTTTTATAATTAGCTTAAGGTTCAGTTTCTCGGCAGTTTGGGATTTCAGCAGCTATCCGATTGCTAGCATCTAATTTATCCTAGCAACCAGGCAGTGGTTTGAATGAAAGGCTAGAAGATGAATTACACAGGGCCTTAATAAGAGCATAAGTAATAAAACAATAAAACTGTAGGGTTTTCTTGGCTGTCAGGGTCAATGGCCCCCATTCAAAAGCTGGGAAAGAGTTTGAAGGAGAAGGCACATAAGTCAAAATCTATTAAAAATAAAAAAAACTATGGAACAATTCTAAGAATGGGACTTTGTATAGCATAATAAAGGTTTAATGTATACCAGCAACCAGCCCTTTAAATTGTTGTCTATGATCTTAAATTTAATTTAGTTAAACTGATTTAGTTTTAAGAGAAGCAGCATACAAAAGCAACAATGTACTGTCAGTTCTGTACAGAGCATTCTTGCAATAGAACATGCTGCCCCTTGCACCCCATTTGCATGTTTGGGTAAGAGATGCACTCAGCCTTTTTTATTATCACTACTAGTTGTCAAAACACTGTTGGAAGCACTGTTATTACCCCCCCAAAGACCATTATCTGCAACAAGTTGTTTATACCCAACTTTTCCTAATTAAAATAGGCCTAAAATATGTCCTTGGCTCACGTGAATAGAGAAACCAGGTGATCAGCGGCTATTTGGGAGTATTCTAATTGGAGAGGTAGGATTTTGTACAAGACAGGGGAATGTTCCAAGTATAGGAAGACTCTGAGTAACTGGTGGCCTTTGATTTCAAATCCAAAATAACAACAAATTAGTTAAGTTACATTTATGTATTGAAAAGTAACCAGCATTCATTTAAACTAAAATGTTACATTATGTAACAGCATTTATCCCATTCTACATTTTATTTTGGCTGAAAGATCAGTTGCCAGGGCATGGAGCTGGAGTTCAGTACACAGATTGCCATATTTAAAGGTTATGGGGAACTGGCCAGGTTTCTAAGGCTTGTGGATAAAATTTTCCAAGTTTTCCAAATGTTGGGAATTGAAACAGAGTTTTTCCATTCTGGCTTGCCAGTCTCCACTGATAGGCCAGCATTACAACAGACAGGTTTCTTTCCGCTGATCTTATGCTAAACCTGATGGTTGCTTTTTATCAATACTCATGTCCTCAGCCCTCCTACTGCAATGTCAAGAATTGGCCACACAGCAGCACTCTGTCCAGCAGTTAAGTGGTCAATTGGCATTTCTTTCTGTCACCCTCAGCATAATCCAACTTGAATTATTCATGGATATTTCCGAGAGCTGCTGGACGTGGAAGGAATAGCGTTTTAAAGGAAACAGGACAGGAGGGTACCCTCTCGCTGACCTGGGGAAGGAGGAGGGAATGAGGGGAGACAGAGACGGGGAGGAGGTCACAGTAGGAAGCAGAAAAAGCAATTAGCATACTTGTAATCAAGGTGATTTGGAATCAATTAACCAAATGCCTTAAGCGGCCTTAAACTGTTCAAGAAACACTGACCCTGCCAATCCCATTAGAGGAGCAGTAGTCTGCAGAATTATGCCATCCATGCAGTCCTTGGGGTGATTATCTCTCTCTCTCTCACTGTATTACAGGCCTACAAATGAGGAAACGCAATGGGGAATTTAAACCTTTGCCTGCAAAAGGGGCTTACAGTATTGCTAAAAAAAGTAGATCTACTGTTTGAATGCACATAAGTTTTCTTTATATTCTCTTTTAATATCATTTTATCTGTTGAGATAGTTTACTCAGGTAGTGCAGAACTACTATTACATATATATATATATATATACATAGACGCACAGATATAATTGTACAAAACGAATATTCTCTGACTATGTGTGGACTCAGAATAATTGTCGCCACAATTTCACATCATGAAGATTGGTTGTTTAGTCAATTGGACAGGTTAGAAGATTTCTGTAAGATAAAGATAATATCCCTGCATGTATTGCATATCAGATTACGTATACTAATTTGTCACTACTATTTCCAGGACATAACTTTTGTACGATTTCTGTCTGTCAATTAGCAGGAACATGTAAATATGTGGGGCTAAATTGTACAAATATCTGACCACCTGGAAAAACTAAAAGTGTGTTGTCACGTGCTGCCAGATTGTGTTATGACAACATTTTGTTGTGGGAGGCCTGATCAAATCATTAATTCCAAAAGTGGGATAAAACTGAATGAACTTCCTAAAAGATTGGGGCATTTCGTGTGCAATACCCATGTGTAATAGGAAAATGTATAACGAATTTAGAGAAATGTTGGCCCAATAGGGATATCAGCAGCACATGTTCCACTTCCCTTTAACTGCTAGGTCTATGGGGGCTGTGTGTCTGCTCTTTATCACCTATAAGTGTTCTTTGTCCAATCTATTTGCCAGTAAGGCTAAAAGGCTTTATGGTGCAGCAGATATTTCACTATTACTATGGCACTTGCAGATTGATCTTTGGAATGCCAATAAATATTTCAGTAAATGCATCCACACATTAGGAATTCTGTTACTGGACATTGCAACATTTAGCCGTCTGATGGAAGAACTGTTGGAGCCAGAGTACATTACAGATTTTTTCACAGAAAGCACAGGGTACTCAGAACAAGAGGTCCTTCTAAACTGCCACAAAAAGTACACAGTGATTATCTGTATGTATATCTGCTCAAGGACATAAATCTGTGAATGCCCTAAATATGCTCTTTAAAGGAACACAGTTTGAAACTGTCATCAAAATAATTAAATGCAAATATCAGTAGAAAAAAAAAAACACAGTTGAAAAGATTGATCACTAATATTCATATGCTACCAACACATATCAGCTGTTGCAGTACTCTGGATAGCACTTGCTTTGTTCTGAAGATGTGGCCCACCACAAAATGGTTACTGATATTTCAATAAGATATTTCAGTTTAAAAAGACACATCCCCCAACATAAAATATGAGTGCAGGAGACATATAAATAAAGAGTAAAAGCCCTCTCAGCCTCTCTCCATCCTTTAACGAGCTCCCAGCAGCTGCAGGGATTATACTGAGCCGCACAGATCAATAAGGAAACCAATCACCCTAACCCTGCAGCCTCCCACCTCCGAAAATAAAATCCGATAAGTGACACTGGGGGGGCGGGAGCTCCGGCGGCTCAGGGAGGAAGCGTGAGAGGCTGATTATCCCCAAGAGCGTGTGCAAGGAGCTGAAAATCCCTGCAAGCATGTTTTTCACTGACCTTTATCCTTGTGTGCCACTATACAGTTACACTGCTTTATTCTTTACTGTGGATTTATCATTATTTATAGTTACTCTTGTTTTATATGTATGTGTGTGTATATATAGATAGATAGACATATACACACTAATATATGAATCAATGTCCTAATCTGTTATAATTTCAGAAGATAACTATCCTAAGTAATCAAATACCCAGTTACATTGTATTTAAAGGGATACTGTCATGGGAAAAAAGTTTTTTTTCCATAATGCATCAGTTAATAGAGCTGCTCCAGCAGAATTCTGCACTGAAATACAATTCTCAAAATAATTTTTTGAAATCTAACATGTTACTAGACATATTGTCAATTTCCCAGCTGCCCCAAGTCATGTGACTTGGGCTCTAATAAACATCAATCACTCTCTATTGCAATTTGGAGTGATATCACCCCCTCCGTTTCTCCCTCCCAACAGCCTAACAACAGAACAATGGGAAGGTAACCAGATAACAGCTCCCTAACAAGATAACAGCTGCTTGGTAGATCTTAGAACAGCACTCAACAGTAAAAATCCAGGTCCCACTGTGACTCCTTCAGTTACATTGAGAAGGAAAAACAACAGCCTGCCAGAAAGTAGTTCCATCCTAAAGTGCTGGCACAAGTCACATGACCAGGGTAACTGGGAAATTGACAAAATGTCTAGCCCCATGTCAGATTTCAAAATTGAATATTAAAAAAATCTGTTTGCTCTTTTAAGAAATGTTTTTCAGTGCAGAAGTCTGCTGGAGTTTGGATCAGAGCACATTAAAGGGATTCTGTCATTACACTGTTTACACTCAAAATCATTCACTCTACAATATGAAATTTCATTCCTGAATCAGCAAGTGTATTTTTTTAGCTGTAATATTGGTGTGTAGCCACCTCAAGTCGCTTTGCCTGGTCATGTGCTTTCAGAAAGGGCCAGCACTTTGGGATGGAACTGCTTTCTGGCAGGCTGTTTTCTACTCAATGTAACTGAATGTGTTGCAGTGGTAACTGGATTTTATTATTGAGTGCTGTTGTGTTAAGCTGGCCATAGACACAAAGACGTCCCCATCTCCCAACCTGCCACTAACCATTCAGTTCAAATAAAATAGTAAAAGAACAGATCAGCCGATATTCTGCCCCTACACCAATTGTACAAAACTTTATGTCCGACAAAGCTGGTGACAGTCTCCCACTGAAAATTGTCAGATTGGCAATACATACAGAGATTTGATCAGAAGCCGACAGAACTCTTCTAACCTTTCCGATCGACTGAACGACCAATCGGCATGGCAAGACAAATGTGGGGATACTCCACACACGATCTGGAAATCGTACGAATCCTTTGGTCTATGACCAGCTTTAGGTAGCTATATGGTTACCTTTACATTGTTCTGTTAGGCTGCCGGCAGGGGCGGAGGGAGGGGTGATATCACTACAACTTGCAGTACAGCAGTAAATAGTGACCAAAGCTTATCAGAGCATGTCACATGACTGGGGGCAGCTGGGAAACTGACAATATGTCTAGCCTCATGTCAGATTTCAAAATTAATTATAAAACATCTGTTTGCTCTTTTGATAAATGGATTACAGTGTAGAATTCAGCTGGAGCAGCACTATTAACTGATGCAATTTGGGGAAAAAACCTTTAAGAAAGGCTACACCCCTTCTGTAGCTAAGTAATCTTGTACCATATAAATGTCACCTTTTGCTTCCATGTTCATTAGACATTTTGCAGTAATTATGTAAATACATGCAGAATTATATTCAATGTCTTTAAATAAATGGTAAACAAAGCTCCCAACATGACTTATTTTATTATGGGCTAGCACTGAAGTGGATTCTACAAGGATTTCTACAAAGGGGGTGTGTAGTGTCTAGCTAACGTGGCATAGAGATGCTATTTGCCCCTTATGGGTGAAGGAACAATAATAGCATGCTACATGTATAGCAAACTCTATTGCTCTTAGCCAACTATCGCCTCTGTGCGGGGTTACAACAAAAGGTGACAACCCCCGTAAGAAGATGCTGTAAGACATAGCTGTCTGAGTCAGCAGGGGCTGAAGGGATCTGTTTCATGGTTATGACAGCTGTGGGAGGGAGGCAGTGAGCTGTTAATAGTCCCCTTATACAGTCAGTAAAAGCTTGGTAAGCTGTTGCCTTACTGCTGTGCTAGCCAGGGCAGAATGACCCCCTGAGCTGTTAAGAAGAGGGAATTAGGGTCAGGTATTTTTGGAAAGGAAGGAATAACTCTAAAGGCAAAGATACCACATCAACGACTGCATTTTGATAAGGGTCCCTTATCACCCTAACTGCACCCCCTGTTTTTTTTAATAAAATGTTCCATTAGCAGCACTGCTTTCCTTTTTATTGCCAATTGCTTCCAAAGAAATCACCTAAACCAATCTTTAAATGCTCCTTAGTTTCCTGTCCTGCAGCATTCCTGCCAGTGAACCTAAGTCACATGTCTACCCAATGCAAAAATATAACAAATATTGTATTTTTTTTTTTAAACAACTAATTGTTGACAAAGATTAAGTTATCTGGATATGCCATACATGGCTCTTTTCTCTTGAATCTTGTTGCCTTTAAATGTATAGTACAGTGTTAGCAATATTTTGTTGTTTTATTGAGTTTTCAAAATATTGAGGAACTACATCTTTATGTTCAAACCAACAAGATGTAGTTTTAACAAAAAGTTCCCAATTGGTGGAGGAGTTGGGAAGAGTAGTGGAGTATTAGTATTAGAAAGGGCAGTGTATGAAGGGAGCTGGCACTTCAGCATGACAGAATCTTACATGGTTTGACCAGTGATAGGTATTCTTGGATGGGGGGCTGTTCTGTTGGTTTTTCTCAAGGTTCTGTCATGGGACCCTTATTATTCTCCCTCTATACTTCCTCCCTCACAAATTAATGAACTTGTATGGTTTCCACTACCGCCTCTATGCTGACGATACTCAGATCTATCTCTCCTCTCTTGATCTCAGCCCAGAACTACTAACTCGTGTCTCCTCCTGCCTGTCCTCTATCTCTACTTGGATGGCGCAACACTACCTTAAATTAAACTTCTCTAAAACAGAAATGTTCTCTTTCCTCCAACTAAAGATGGCCATAGACATAAAGATCTGACTGTAGGAATACTTGTACCAGTAACATCCTGGAAGTATCCATCACAGCTAATAACTCCACTATCACCCCGTCTCCCCAGCCTCAGTGCCTTGGGGTTATCCTAGATTCTGCACTGTCATTCACTCCTCATATCCAGTCACTTATAAATCATGTCACTTCCACCTAAGAAACCCATCCAAAATACGATCATTTATCACTGGTGATGCTGTCAAAATTCTTATTCAATCTTTCATCATATCACGTCTGGACTATTGTAACTCTATTTTAATTGGCCTTCTCCACCAGAGACTGTCACCTCTCCAGTACATAATGAACACTGCCGCAAGCCTTATACACCTCAGCGACCCGCTCCTACTCTGCCATTCTGCTAATCCCTGCACTGGCTTCCACAACCTTTCAGAATTAAATTCAGATGAACGACCCTGACATTCAAAGCACTTCATAGCTCTGCCCCACCCTACATGTCTGAACTCAGGCTCCGCCTCTGCCATTCTGCTAATCCCTGCACTGGCTTCCACTACCTTTCAGAATTAAAGTCAAATGAATGACCCTGATAATCAAAGCACTTCATAACTCTGCCCCATCCTACATCTCTGAACTCATCTCTATATACTCACCCAACTGCTTACTACGCTCCTCTACTGACCTGCTACTCAACTCTTCTCTCATTACCTCCTCACATGCCCGCATTAAAGACTTTGCTAGGGCTTCACACCTCCTCTGGAATTCTCTCCCACGGTCTTCCAACCCAACCTTTCTGCTTTCAAGAAATCTCTTAAAAAGTACTTATTTAGAGAAGCCTACCTTCACTCTGCTTAACTACCAAATGCAATACCACATACAGTTCCACATCTCTCACCCACTTAATTCTTTCTGATCTTGCCCACTCCCACACCTTGTGTATTATTCCCTTGCGTTTAGATTGTAAGCTCTTTCTGCATAGGGCCTTCCTGACCTTTGGTACCGGTATTGATTGTGATGTATGTAACTCCATATGTTCTATGTATATAATTCATGTGATTTAGTTGTAGTTATGGAATTCCAAAGTCCTATTTGATGTATTAACAAAGGTGTTATAGGCATATACTCTCCCTTGGTGCTTGGTAATCTTTTCATTCACCTCCCTGGCAATAACAAATTATATCATGGATATTGATGGATATCAAGCAACACCAGTGACAAATGACAAGACAGACATGAACTGCACATTAAGCCATAATCATTACATACAAAGAAAGAAGGCCTGATACCTGCAAGAGTTGTCTTGGAAGGAGATGTTTAAGTCCCAGTGTGCCCGTATCCTGTAGATAAATAAACAGATCAATTAATGTACATTCACCAAGATGGATAAAAAGTATAAGCCTAAACTCAAAAGGCCAAGTTATTCTGTAAATGGTCATAGGGTTTTGTGGCAACAATAAGAGGTAAATAGTTGCCAATTGTATTTTATTTCTATTAATAACATAATAAACACAATAAAGCTGCATTTTTAACAGCCATGCTAGTAAAACACCAGCCTGGTGTTACTTGATAGAAACAATTGACACCTCAATGCTAAAATGAAAAGGGATGCTTATAGCAAAGTGACAATATATTCATTTTTCCATTTTAGGATACCATGCATAGCAACAAGGCACATTATATCTCATTTTAAAGTCTGTGAAACAGAAAATTATTTTCAGATGTTGGCAACTACTACATTTTGCAACTTTTTAAACATGCTGTTGATTGCAACCTAAAGCATTCATACTTGAAAACTCTTTAATGATGGTGTAGATAAAGGGGCTATATAAAAAAAAGTGATTTTGCTATATCAAATGGACAATGGTGCAGCTATTTAACATTGGCTGTTACCTATAAATTACATTGATTGTATATAATGGTAAATGTAGGCTAGCATGATTATTTTGTGTTGCTGTATGAATAGATTAAGTTACGTCCACTGAGTTGTAAAAAATCTTATTACACCACCCTAATCTGGCGACAAATACATTCATTGTGGGAGACTATGAAATGTCCATACCAATATTCCCACTAAAGAAAGAGAATTGGGAAGAAGACCTTGGTCATGGCTATACTAAAATCTCTATTAAAGTAGAAAAATGTAATTCCAACCTCCTTGTCCATTTGACTGAGCCTTTGATCTTGTCTGACCTATAAGGCCAGATATGGGGGCAGATGAATGTCCACTTATTGATAGTAGGGTTAGAAAATACCTTTAAAAACGGCATTGTGCAAGGATCTCAACGCGGTATTTGTTAGTAAGCTCTCCTCATAATGTATGTACAGTTGGTTTTGTGATGTACTGAAGTACTGGCATGAGAGAAGTATTTATAGACCATGTTCCCAATGAACTTGCCCTGAGGGTTTGGTGCGCACAGAATCCAAGGCTCTTTAGGCCATGGATTATCATCAACCTGTGCTTCTAAGCTATTAGCAAACGCTGCGGAAATGATGGTGTTCCCGCAGCAAATCACTTAGAATTAATATCCATTAGCAACTAAAGGGACTGAATTGGACCACCCCAAGTCTATAAAGCCTCTTTAAGCATTCCATATTATTATTTTTCAAAGAAAATGCTACCACCAGAGTTTGGGGGGGGTCCCTTCATGTGAGATTAACAGTAACACTAGTCCAGGTGGGCCGAGAGAATAATATCCCCCCAGGGAAAGATGAGGTAAGATGTGATGAGAATAAAATTGCATTGCAGCAGGCACCGTCACTTTCCATCTATCAATTTTCTCACACTGGAGAGCTGTGTGAAGCTGGGGATCTGCCGGGCTATATATAGAGCTGCTCGCTGGTACATTCTGTACTTGCCCCTTTTGTGGGAGAAATGCAACTGCCGCTTTATGTGCACAAAGCAAGGCAACCTTGTAAACAGAGCTCTGATTGGGCTAATGGACTTTTATGCTGCCGAGTGATACATTTACATACAAGGCTTTCATTTCCGGCCCTTGCATTAACTCCCAGGGAGATGCAAGAACCTCATTCAACTTCATAGGCTCTGAATATCATTTTATCAGAGCAGGTGCCATCTGCTCCCCTCTCTGAGCTCTTGTAAGAACTCTGGAGAAAGGGAATTCTTCTGCTGTGAGCAAAATAAAGCTTCAAAAAAGGTCTTTTCAGAATGGTTCAGGTCAGAGGTCTTTTACATGAATGTGGACATGGCTTTAGCATGGCACACTGTCATACTTTGCAGGGAATTCAGCTTAATGCCTATTGACGACAGCTTGACAGTCATAATTTCATGCTGAATGTGTTTTCTGGTTGCTGGGCATTGCTGACCCCAGTTATAAAGGGATATTTTGGATTTCAGATAAGAGAGGCATAATGTAAAAAATAACCCCAAGTCATAAACAAAAAATAAAACCAAATGCAAGTTTTCTCAGAATGTCAGTATCTATTTGTTCCTTTAATCAGGGGTATTACAAGAATTGAAGCAGACCCATATGCTTCTATTCATATTAGGGATGCACTGAATCCACTTTTTTATATGCGGATGAACCCCCGAATCCGCTGTGAAAGATTCAATCGAATACCGAACCAAATCCCAACCCTAATTTGCATATGCAAATTAGCGAGGGGGAGGGTAAAACAGAGCTGCGCAAGAAGTGCACGACTAAAAAAATTTTATTTCCTTGTTTTGTGATGAAATGGATTTGGATTCAGTTTGGCCAGGCACAAGGATTCAGCCGAATCCAAATCCTGCTGAAAATGGCAAAATCCTGGTCGAATACTGAACGAATCCTGGTTTCGGTGCAACCCTAATTCATATACTGCAAAACAGATCATCTTTTTGAAGAACTTGGCTGATGAGGGGGATGAGGGGCCAAAAAGGTCAAGTAAATTTGCTCCTGTGGTTAGTATAATAAAGGCTCCCAGGCCATTCCCACTCTTTAACCCAATGTGGCATAGGCTGTTCAACCAAGTACATATAACATCTTCTCTAAGATCAATCCTTTTGGAGGTGAAAATGTTAAATTAGGAATACCCATTATGGATGCCTGGAGGCTGTACTTCCTACCTTTCACTTGCTGAAAATTCCAGGAAAGATCAACAAGCACAGAAGTGGTGTATCACGCACCAGGGTTCCAAACCTCACAGGAGCAGGCTTGTGCATGGAAATAGCAGCCGTGTGCAGCCAGGGTCACGTACAAGAACTAGCAGTACGATCACATTACCATTGCTATTTAATGGCATTGTGCATCTGAATGTGCAAGTATCTGGATCGAGAATGTGACTGTCAACAGGAAAAGAGCAGAAAAGGAAGTGTGAAGACAGTCTGCAGATAAACCTCTTTGCTATTATTCTGCTATCTCACTGGTAGGGCAGCTCATTCTCTATTTTAATTGACTGCAACTCCCACCATTCCTTTACAGTTGCTTAGACAGTCCAAGAGTTAGAGAGTCACTGTTTTAAGAACTCTTGGGACAGGAATTACAAATATAAGGTCAGACTTAGAGAAGTGGTGGGGGCCTATAGAATTGTTCACACACTAACTCTAAAAACCCCTAAGGGTAGGGACAGACAGGGAGATTCGGGGAGATTCTGTCGCCTGGGAGCACAGGGAAGACAGAGTATGGCACACACAGGGAGCACAGGGAAGACAGAGTATGGCACACACAGGGAGTATAGGGCAGGCAGAGTATGGCACGCACAGGGAAGACAGAGTATGGCACACACAGGGAGCACAGGGCAGGCAGAGTATGGCACACACACAGGAAGCAGAGGGAAGGCAGAGTAGGCACACACAGGGAGCCTAGGGCAGGTAGAGAATGACACACACAACAAGCCTGTGCACACGCTGCGCGGCGATTTCCGGAATCGCCCGAAGTTTCCTCACGAAGTATCTTCGGGCGATTCCGGAAATCGCCGCGCAGCGTGTGCACAGGCGCTGGCGCTTTATCACTTATACTAGCGGCAGACAGGGAGAAGGAAATTCGGGGAGATTGTCGCCTGCTAAAAACGACAGGCGACAGAATCTCCCCGAATCTCCCTGTCTGTCCCTACCCTAAAGCTCTGTCCTGTCAACACCTCAGAAAGTGTCCATGTTGTTCACCTGTTCACAACTCATTTTAACTGTTGGAGGGGCAGCAGCAGCATTATGTCACTGTATGTAGCAAACTATGAATGGTGGTAGAGTGGTCTCCTGCTGTATTCTGCCTTCCCCGTGCTCCATGTTTGTGCCATACGCTGCCTGCCCTATGTTCTCTGTGTGTGCCATACTCTGCCTGCCCTATGCTCCTTTTGTGTGCCATACTCTGCCTGCCCTATGTTCTCTGTGTGTGCCATACTCTGCCTGCCCCATGCTCCCTGTGTGTGCGCCATATTCTGCCTGCCCTATGCTTGTTGTGTGTGTCATTCTCTACCTGCCCTAGGCTCCCTGTGTGTGCCTACTCTGCCTTCCCTCTGCTTCCTGTGTGTGTGCCATACTCTGCCTGCCCTGTGCTCCCTGTGTGTGCCATACTCTGTCTTCCCTGTGCGTGCCATACTCTGCCTGCCCTATACTCCCTGTGTGTGCCATACTCTGTCTTCCCTGTGCTCCCTGTGTGTGCCATACTCTGTCTTCCCAGTGCTCCCTGTGTGTGCCATACTCTGTCTTCCCTGTGCTCCCTGTGTGTGCCATACTCTGCCATCCCTATGCTCCCTGTGTGTGCATATTGTGGATCTTGTTTACCTTAGCAACAGGGCAGTAATTTCAATGAGAGATTGGAAAGATAAGTCATAAAACATAACAATAAATTTATAGCCATACAGAGCGACAGCACAATTGGCAGCTGGCAGGGCACCTGCCTAGTGTGTAATGAGTCTTGTGCCTACCCCAGGCTCTCTTACTCCTAGTGTGCCCCCCTGCACTTGTTACGGCACATGCAAGAGCGTAGTGGCCAGATGGCCGGTTGGGTTGCCTAATGTGCCTGGTCAGCTTGGGCCACACCTGACTGTTGGATTCAGTGACCCCTATTTGAAAGCGGGAAAATGTAGTAGTTACTAGTAATAGGACATTCTATAACATACTAAAAGTAAACTTAAAGGTGAGCCACTCCTTTAACCTTATGTTGAATGAGTAAACACCTACCACAGCTGGATATTTCTGTATATGCTGAAAAGGTTAATAATGTTTACAGCTTTTTCAATATTTTAATTAAAGTTTTCTACCCATGTTTGATGCCCTCTTTGCCCTACCATGAAAAGAGTGGCAAAGAGAGGGTAAGATATGGCAATCAATACAATTCCCTACACTCTTTCAGGCCATGCAAGTGGAACAGAAAACACAAAAAAAAGTCTTATGTGTAAGACAGAAGCTTAACAGCCATGCCAGCTACGTCTAAAATACACAGCTCTCGGTCACCTGTTCCTTTTGCAGTGCACCACGGCACACATCAAAGTTGTACATTTACGTGCCTTTCCTCTTGTATTTACACACAGGAAAGGCTTGTGCATTCTCACTGTACAGACAGTAACCATTTCCTGACCAATAAACCCCAGGGCCTGGCAGCTCTTCCTGAGCAATGGCAACCATCCTGCGGATCTCTATCTGCTGCAGGAAACTGAGGTTTTGACGTGAAATGACACCAAGACATTTTGCAATAGAGTCCTTTGTGTCACAACATAAAAAAAAAAAGTCTGGGGTTTATAATGGTCAGGGCAAGGAGAAAAAGAGGTTTATGTAAAAAAAAAAAAATGCTGTAAAAGAGAGGATTTAGTGCAGTCTAGTTACAGGCTTATGCCAGCAGCTGGACTTTTATATAAGCATTGCAGCCTTTATGGCGGGGACGCAATTCTCTTGACTGTGGTAGAAGTTTAATTATTTGAAGCCCCAAATGGGGGGTTAACTCGCCAATGATAGCAGCTTGTTGCTGAGTAACCTGTACGGAGGAGGAGATCAGTTAATCACATCCCTGTATTTAAAAGGTTTCACAGCAACTGAGGACCTTACACCTAACCAATTAAGACTTTATTAAAAAAAAAAAACTATTTCTGGCTGTCTGATTTATTTTTCGGTAAGATGAATTCCTTCCCCAACTGCCATCAGTGGCATGGAGGTCAGCTTTTATATTTACTCATTGGTTTATATACATTTTTAAGTAAAACCTTTAGGGACAGATACATAGTACAGTATCTCTTTGTGTTACTAAACTTTTAATAAGCCCCACAAGAAAAAAAATATTCCATGTTTGAGTTTTCAAAAAAAGTATAATATTATGAAAATGGTTCATTTACATGAAGCAGGGTTTTACATATGAACTGTTTTGTGCAATATCTTTTTATAGAGACCTACATTGTTCGCGGGGTATAGTTTTCCTTTAAATAACATTATATATGCTTTTTTTTTTTTTTTTAAACATGTTTTTATTTAGTTTTCAATTCATCATAAAGTAAACAACATAAAGGAAATTGGAGGTACATATAAGGATTTCCATACTTAACACCTACTTTACAAGATTCTAATCTGAACCAAAAATACATGCTAGTATAGCCCACATCAGTAGGGTGATAGACATTAATCAATACTTCCTTCATCATTATTAAGGAATATTACTACATGTATGTAGCATCCAGTTGATTTGGTGACTCCTGGGGGGCGATCGTAGATTCTGGTCCCTTGATATATATGCATTTTTAAAAATGTATATCTGTGTGTATAGACTTCCTGTTCCTGACACCCACATTGCCCTGCATTGTAGATATGTCAATGGTAACAACATTATTAACAATACTGACTATTTTGGTTACGAGCCTGCCCCAGAAATGGGCCATAGTGAATACTACTTTAAAAGATTTTGTTCTCTCAAAGAAAGTAGGGTTTTTCCAAGAACCATTAATGATAATATGTTAGAAATAAAAATTATATATTTATGTGTGTGTGTGTGTAAATAAAGTTAAAAGAAAATGATGTAAGCAATTAGGCTACTACATGGATTTGAAGGAGTATTTTAAGTGATTAATTCTTCTTAAAATGAGCAAAATGAAAATCTGTACTGTCTTGGATATCCAATCTACAGCCCTGCAGCGGTTAGACTACAACTCCCAACACTAGCTTGTGTTGTTGCTGGGTGCTAGAGGTTGAACTGTTTCTACAGACAATCATCAATGTATACCGGTGTCTATTTGGAGTCCATAAAATCAGATCAATTTGTATTTGCTGAATCAGAGACGCTATACCACAAATTGAAATTAATCAAAGCATGTGTCTTAGGTGTCATAGATATTTCAGGACAGACTTCAGTAAAAAGCTGTAGTATGTTAGGAATCTGAAGGTCATGTAAACCATGCAGTCTAAGCACTACAAGACCTTTTTAATGTGCATTGGCTGCAACACCAAAAACTCCCCTCCTTCTGTAACTTGGGGTAATGAAATAAAAGGTGTCATGTTTGCTCTAGTAACCTATAGCAACCAATCATCTGGTAGTTTTGAAAGCAAAAATCTGGCTTGTTGCTAAATTTAAAAAAAACCCTTAAAGCATCATATTAAGCAAATGACGCTAGCAAACCTCCCAATGGTATCCATTTTCATTACACAGTTCAGACTGCTAAAGGGGTGGTACTTACTGAAGAGTGAGTGGGGGATTGGGGAAAATGTAATTAAAATAATTCCTAAATATTTTTAATAAACCTACAAGTGCAGATTATGGAAGACTGTCTGGCTAAGTAAAAAAAAAAAAGTTTGCAGAGGCTGTAAATATGCTATAACCATTCTTCATGCTACAGATATTTCCCCCAGTACAAATTCTGTGCTATCTGGCATCTAGAAACCGTATTACTCTTATGGTCTGTGCATCACAGTCCTCTCCAAGGAAATGCTTATTGTTATCAGTGAGACAGAGGCCACGGCCTCCCAAAGGAGGTTGCATGAACCATGCCATTCTACTAACAGAAACATAAAGCACCCTAAATTTGATGATGAAACCTTTGAATTGCTGTTTTAATGGCCTATGGGGAAATACTTTTAGTTCTCTCTTGGGGGCATCAAATACAAAGAGTTGTAAGACAGACCAAGTTCCCAAAGCAACTAGTCAACACTCATGTTCGTGTTCTATATTGAACTTTTTAACCCACAAAATAGGCAGCAATAAATGTTTAAAAAACAGAACGTCAAAGTAAGTCCTATGGTTAAGCAAAGACAGAGGACAGTAGGTTTCTTATCAAGCAATATGAATAAGCATTGTTTGTTACATGGATCAATACTGATTTCCAACTAATAATTTCTTGTGAAGTCACTAGCACATGTATAGGGCAGTCTCACTGACCACTAGTACATGATTAGGACTCAGATATCAGTTAACTAGGAAGGCTGCAAAACTGACAGACTGTAAATGTCATACTCTACTGTTAGGCCGTTTGTGATCTGATTGCTGACCAATATTTGATTTGCCCAAACTGGCCAAACACCTGGGCAGCCAATCGAGAAAACCTCTGCTTCTTTGGCAACCTAGCTAAATAACCAGATCTTCTAGTGTATGGGAAGTGTCAGCTGCAATGAAAACATCAAGCAAACATGCAATTCTCTGGAATTTAGTAAAAATGATGAGCGTCTCTTGTATTATGTGCTTCTAATCTAGTGAATAGTTGTGACAGGGATATAGTGGGAGAGCTCAGTGTAGCATTTATGTGTGTGTTTAAATTCTTGAAGAATGTGTTAAAGTCTCAAATGCTACAGAATTCTTGGAGATCTTGGTAAAGAGGGTGAAAAACATCCGAAGCCTGGGTAGTGAGGCCCCAGAAAAGTCCAAGTCAATGTAGGGGATCCAGGGAGCAATGGATTACTCAGAGAAGTGCTAGATTACAAAGTGTTGGTGTAGGATCACAATATAGATTTAGGGCTATTGGGTTAGCAATTCATTCCATGAAAAAAAGATATGCCTGAGATTGGTAACACTGGCACTTTCAGCCTGAAAATGCTGTAGTGAACATTTTTAAACTCAAATTCAATAAGAGGCATCAAGAGACAATGGTGGGTGAAAGCTGAAGCCTCCTGTGCCATTATCAGTACGGTCTGTCTGGTCCACTAGAATGAATAATAATGTTTCAGGAACTTAACAGTTAAAAGAGAAGTGTGGCCTTAGGGTAACCTCAGGTTCAGTCACAGTCTAAAATTCCAGACTGCATGACATCTGGAATGTGTCCAAGTAACATGTCTGAGACAAGCAATATATTTGTTGTTCACATTAGTTTGTTAGATTATTCTGCCATCCCAATGTGGAAGATTATTTTTGCCTGGTATAGTTTTGAGAATCACTATACCATTCATGCCTTGGCCAGTTGTCACATAAAATAGATACTGTTAAGCTGAAAGGTAGCTGCAACCCAGCTGGGCCCTTTGCCTTCCTGAAATTATAGCAGAAGCAGTGGCATGCTCACAGTTGCCTCCCTCATGCTGGGATAGGATCAGTGAAAGCAGCAGGTGCTGTACGAAAGGCATGCACAGATCCTGTTTCCATGAAAATGTTGCCAGCATGAAGGAGGGAGCAGCCAAAATGAGCCCACACATGACGGTTCTTCAAAGCCAGTACCCTCAGGGCAAGGGGAGCTTGTAAAATGGAGCGTCTCGTTAGGACACGTACCTTCTTTTCATGATACTGATATGCAGATCCTCTTCCAGTTTCACAGACGGGTGTTCTCCATTCCCCTTGGGAATATCCTCCCCTATGGAGAAGACTGAGCAAGGTTCCTTTTTGGGTAGCCTGCTTGGTGGCAGAGGAATGGTCCTTTTCTCAGCTAGACGACCCCGGTTCTGAAAAGGAAAGTTTTGAAATGAAGGAACTCCCTGGAATAATCATATAACCATAGATCATATATATAATAATGATGTGCATTGTCCTATAGTTTCAGGTATATACTAGAATAACTAGACAATAAGCAAAGATTTGCCTTTAATATACTCTACTTGGACTTCAAAGTAGGCCGCTTTGGAAGCCATTGAATTAGAGTAACAACATATGGATTGGTTTGAAAGGAAACCAATCATATATATATATATATATATATAGAAAGCCACAATGGCACAATGGCACTCACCCTTTAGTCATTTTTCGCCGGGTGCTAACCAAAAATAGTCAACAGGACGGCTCCATGTGAGCCGAAACGCGTTGATACACCATGTGTGAATAAACTGCTTTTCTACACTATCAATGGACCTGCCATGAGTGCTTTCGTTTGACATAAATATATATATATATATATATATATATATATAATAAACAAACTTGTATATACCATTTATTTATATTCCATATTTGCCATATTTATCTGATGGCTTGACTAAATCTACTTGTGTTTACATAAAAGTAACATTGTACAACCCAAATGTGCAAAGCACTCACAGAACAAAGAATGGCAAATGTTATACACTTTTCCAACATTTCCATACAGGCAGTTGATTACCCAGCAGCATTGATATAATAATCCAATGCAGCAACACATTGAAATCCATTCCTGCAGTAAATATATCCCATAGAAGAAATAATACAACTAGTCAGAACAATACATACTTTCCTTTCAAACCAATCCATATGTTGTTACTCTAAGGGCCCTTACACACGGGCGTTTTTACCTGCGCTCCCCGTTCTGTTTTGCTGCGTTCAGCCGCAGGTATAGACGCACTCAATTATTTTCAATGGGGCTGTACTCACACGAACGCATGTAGGCGCCAAATGCAGGAAAAATGCAGCATGTTGCGTCTGAACCTGCGTTCGGCGCTTACACGCGTCTCGTGGGTACAACCTCATTGAAAAGAATGAGGTGTGTCTAGACCTGCGCTCCCCTGCGGCTGAACGCAGCCAAACGCAACGCAGGGGAGCGCAGGTCCAAAACGCCCGAGTGTAAGGGCCCTAATTCATTGGCTTCCAAATTATGTTGGGGACCTTAGAGCGGCCTACTTTGAAGTCCAAGTAGAGTATATTAAAGGCAAATCTTTGTTTATTGTCCAGTATATACCTGAAACTATTGGACAATGAACATCATTACATGTTTTTATCCAAGTAACCTTGTTACTGATATGTCTCTGCTCTAATCAAACTCAAAAGGGAAGCTTAATATGGGTCATGACAAAAGAGTGGCATGTTACCAATATAACCACAAATTTTGGGCCAAATGGCATCCTCCTCTCAGCCCTATGTAGGCTGCAAACTGTTTAGACCAACCCATAATGTAAAAAAAAACACAAACCGATGGTCTAAGCATAAAGGTACACTTTGAACAAGGACAGAGATATCTTTCCATGTGTTCTTGTTTGTTCTCACTTCTGTTCATTGCAACAAGCTCTTAGAACATATCTACCGCTCTTGTGCCTGTCATCAACACTTGTTCTGTCTCCTTACCACAAGTAGAGCTGCTAGCATGTAAAGACCTGCGCATCTTGGTGGTGCTCTACAAGCAAAATGATAACAAATGCAAGGTCATGTGCGTTTTCTCTTCCACCAAAAAACGTGTGCAGATTTCTACATGCTAAGAATTAAATACTTCTTATTGTAAACTATAAGTGTCACACCAAGAGTATTCCATTCTATAAAAAGCTACCTTTATTTAGGTCTTAAAACCTAAGGTGATACATATCCATCAATCTGCATTTCTATCCCAAGGAGGCCTTGGGGGTGCAGTACTGTATTTTATGGAACAGAGGTTCCCAAATGTTTAATTTACATGGTGCCATTACTTGTTCCTGATAGGGTAAAAGATAGGGTAAAAACAATTTTGCCATTCACACATTTATGTGGTCTAGACCCAAGCCGTAAGCAACTCCAGTGCATGAAAATCCATTATGAAGTATTCATGAGCTAAAATCAGTAGTTTCCTCATTTCCCATCTTTTCTTTTTGTAAAAAATGTACCTATTTTGTGCCTAACATTAAGAAATGTACCTCTTTTTGTATTTGAATTCCCAGAACCATATAGATTGCCACATTTTAGCCATTCTTCTTTGCTAACATTTTGTTTGGAGACAATAATATGTGTACAGGTGTCTAGACTTTGTTCTTTAACAGAAGATCAAAACTTTACTTTTAAGTTTTTTTCTGGGCCAGAGTAGACAAAAAAGGCAACTGTATAGGCCACAGCCATTTTTGAAAAAAATTATAAGGGACCCAACTGCAGAAAATGTTTATTGTGATTTAACTGCCATATTTATGTCCACATCCAATGAAGAACATTTTGTTTCTCCTCTCCCTTCTTGTGCAAGTTGCTTTGTGTCTGCCACTAGTTCTGGCAATGGGTAATAGAGTGGTAGTACTAAGGGCCAGCCACACAAAATGCCCCCCTTGTCTTAGGTTCCAAAGCTCTTTGAAAGGTCTTACTGTGCCACTATACAGTAATGTGTTTTTAATGCTGAATTATGTAATTAAAGAGCACTAAAGGCTCATTCAGATAATCAGTGCAATTACAATATCTACAATATAAAAAATATACAGAGAAACATGATGAAAACTGGGGGATTTCTGGATAAGTGAAATGCATTTCCATGCTAGGCATGAAATGAGTAGGATCCGGTGTGACTGAATGTGCATCAGAGAGAAAGTATAGCAGTCGGGATCATAAAAAACATTTATGGCTATTAAGGTGCTATGGGGCAGTTAGCAGCAGTAAGCCAATGTCTAGGGACTCATGATTAATAACAAGAAAGGACATTCAGGCATATACCAGTCACACCAGAAGGTAAGGGGGCTATTCTTTAAAGCTCTTCTTTCATGCTCATGCTCGCATGTGTATCCCATCAGTGCAAGAAAGGCATTCGGAGCTCAATAACCACACCTGCCTTTTAAGCAACTCCTATTACGTAAAAATACTTTTAAAAAAAATCTGGAACTTTCATTAAGGAAAGCACGCAATCATCCCTTGAAAGCTGGAAAATATCACCAGATGGACATGTTCAAAGAGCGGTACCTCATACTTGGAAGAAAATAAAATTAATAAGTAATCACTTGTATTACTGGAGGTCTATTCTCAGGATGCCCAGCAATTCATTTGTCTAACCTTGCCTCACATGTGCCCCACCAAGGGGTCAGACATTGCAGAAGGGGAACAAGACGGTCTCTGGGTGTTTATTGCTAGAGCTACAGTTAATATATCATAAAGCCCTCCCAGCCCAGCTCCCACCTCCCTGGCTTGCAGGAGGAGGTCAAAACAGCTGCATCCCCAGCTGTGACATCTGGAGCTGGGCTGAAATGGAAAGGCTCCCCAGTCAGGGCTCGTCAGGCTTTAATTGATCCCAGCGCTGCACGTCCCTCATCGGCAGCAAGCTGTGAAGAGCGTGCGGAAGCACAGAAAGGAAAAATAACAAGCCAAGCACTGCTCCCATGTTAACTCCTACACTACCGGGCATCATCTGCTAGTGCCATAACAGAAGCCTAAAAAGAACTTGCTATCAGTACTGAATATCACTGGGGAGGATCATTACTATACTCTTTGGAACCATGATTTTTTTACAGATACTTTCCTGTATCTACAAACATATTCCATCTCGAATCCGGCCAGATATCGATCAGTAAAGCCCATCAGAGGGCCCCATACACGGGCCAATAAGCTGCCGACTTGGTCTGTCGGCAGCTTTTATCGGCCTGTGTATTGGCCACCTTTAGACTCATCTGGAACTAGGGGTCATCCACATCCAGATGTTTAAAGGGGTTGTTCAAGTTAAAATGCAATATGATATAGAGAATTACATTCTGAGACATTTTGCAAGTGGTTTTCCATTTTTATTATTTGTGGTTTTTGCGTAATTTAGCTTTTTATTCAGCAGCTCTCCCATTTCCATTTTGTAGCTTACTGGGGTCCACATTAACTTAGCAGCCATGCAGTGATTTGAATAAGAGACTGGAATAGGAATAGGAGAGGGTCTAAATAGAAAGCTACAATACATTTGTAGCTTTAGAGGGCATTTCTTTTTAGATGAGGTCAGTGACCCCCATTTTAAAGTTGGAAAGAATCAGAAGGAGGCAAATACATTTAAAAAAATTAATTTCTCTGAACCAATCAGGTGGGAAAATACCAACATCCCATTTTATAATAAAAATAAATTGGAGGTCCTTTCAGTGGAAACTAAACCCTGTGACTTTCTTGCTATTTCTGCACTACATTTATTCCCACAGCCAGCACTTAAAGGACCAGTAACATCAAAAAATGAAATTATAAGTACTCAAAATATAATGCAGTGTTGCCCTGCACTAGTAAAACTACTGTGTTTACTTCAGAAACACTACTATTGTTTATATAAATAAGCTACTGTGTGGCCATGGGGGCAGCTATTCAAAGGAGAAAAGGCTCAAGTTACACAGCAGATACACTCTGTAGCATATAATGGTGTTATC
Source organism: Xenopus borealis (assembly GCA_024363595.1). Lineage (NCBI taxonomy): Eukaryota > Metazoa > Chordata > Amphibia > Anura > Pipidae > Xenopus > Xenopus borealis. Next base: position 91,268,626 of record CM044443.1, read on the forward strand.
TGTTATCCACTATTTAACCTGTGCCATATAGTCTTTTTTCTTTTTCCAGCATGCTACTCAGCAGCTTGTTGAACTATAGTAGTGTTTTTGACACAAACACACCAGTAAAAGATGGACCACTACATGTATTCCCACAGCCAGCACCTAAAGGTGGATCACTACTCTCTGCACTAAATGTATTCCCACAGCCAGTACCTAAAGGCGGACCACTACTCTGTATTGGACATCTAGGTCCACAGGCCAAATGGACAGAGACAAGGGACCTTACACTGTATGGCTGCCTGTCAATTGTTCTATTTGTTCAGGCAGACAGTCAAAACAATTAGAACAGCATGAAGCAATCCATGTGCTGGCCAACATGGTTCCTCTGACATTTTCACCACATGATACAATGGTACATAGATATTGGTTGTGGTCGCCCCATAAACATACTCAGAACTACATAAAACATATATGATAACGGTATTTTGGTAAGCCATATAGACCATCTTCTATATGGCCAACAATGACGGATTATAAAGTGTCATTAGACCTGCTTGGTCACTCAACATACAGAACTTGGCTTGATTTCCCTATAGAAGGGGACTGTTGCTCACAAATTACTTCCAACATTACAGGCTGCATTGACTCCCTACGCTGCTTCCACATCATGGTATCCAGTTATGGGTTATTAAAGGAAGAAGCACATTTTCTCAAAATAAGGAAATTTATTATGGCAGATTTCACATAACAAACTTTAGGAAGACAACACTTTCATACCTGAGTTACCATTTTTGTAAGAGGAGGTCCAAAGGCTCTGCAAGTGGTGGTACAATTTTTTAAGTCCCTCAACTAGAAAATGTATGGTGGGGGGGGCTATGAGTCAACATTTTCTGCCCTTTCTGACCAAGCTCCCTCAGACAGAGCTTTATTTTTTTACTTAAAGGAACAGTTCAGGGTAAAAATAAAAACTGGGTAAATAGATAGGCTGTGCAAAATAAAAAATGTTTCTAATATAGTTAGTTAGCCAAAAATGTAATGTATAAAAGCTGGAGTGAGTGGATGTCTCACATAGCAGAATACAACACAACATCCTGCTTTTCAGCTCTCTAAATCTGAGTAAGTCAGCGACTTGAGGGAGGGCCACATGGGACATAATTGTTCAGTGAGTTTGCAATTGATCCTCAGCATTCAGCTCAGATTCAAAAGCAACAGTTTTGACCCACGTGGCTCTCCCTCAAGCCATTGATTGGTTACTGCCTGGTAACCAGGGTAACCAGTCAGTGTAAACAAAAGAGAGCTGAAAAGCAAGAAGTAGTATTCTGTACTGTTAGGTTAGACTTGCAGTCACTCCAGCCGTTATACATTACATTTTTGCCTAACTAACTATATTGAAAACATGTTTTATTTTGCACAGCCTATCTTTTTACCCAGTTTTTACTTTTATACTGAACAATTCCTTTAAGCATTGGCGAATGAGCTGCTGCTGTGTATAGGCACATTTAATCAAGTTGGTTAACAAGTCCTATATAATTTTCTGTTACAAGAATAATAACTGTATTATAATTGCCAGTTTATGGCACTGATTAAAAATACTTCCATTTATGAAACCTCATCATGAGCTACGAGAACTGCTTGAGGGGGTTGCTGAGAATTATGGAGAGCAGATGAACAATCATATGACAAATCACATTTAGTATCTTGGTTTGGAGAAAAGGTTTTTCTGAGCTTGGTAAAATTATATCACTTTTATTCAAATACTGTAGTCAAAAAAATGTAGAACTACAAATGGCTCGAACTGGTAGTGAAGTGGTTAAGAGGGCTGGCCAAATGCCTATGGTTTTTGGGATTCTTAGAGGTCCCCTGCATTTACTTAGGAAACCATGTCCTGGGGTGAGAGTTAAAGAAAAAGCCCTTGTGTATCCACTACTGGGAGACCCAAAACATTAACCTTTTCCATATGTGACGGAAATCCTGCAATCCAGACTGGGATCTTTCACATCCCCCACCCATTGACCCAACCTGTACTTTCTCTCATAGATAAATGATAGTTTCCTCCTTGTGAAAGCTACGGTTGTCCTTTTATATGTATTAAATAGGGATATTATTTTTCATCACACGTGGAACTATCAACAAGCAACACAAAATGAAGGAGAGATCAGTCTTTGGAATGTGAAGAATTAACTTCACAGCAGTAATTAATCCAAGATCAGCATTCAGCTCTGAACCTGATCTATTTCACGCATGAATATATGTGGCCTCTAGGGACCAGTTGAGAGAAGAGCAGATACTTTGAAAGGTATCACTACATATATTATTCACTCCTAATAATTTTCTTCATTTCCCACCCTAACGAGGTACCCAAAAATGTTGGGAGGAAAAGTCTGTGCAAAAGACACTGCAGCAGCAAGTAGTAAAAAAGCAATGCGCAGAGGCATTTTAATAAAGTTGTGTAAAAGAGTGGCACTGGAATACAATACAGATATGGGATCCTGAAACCCATTATCCAGAAACCTCCGAATTACAGAATGGCTGTCTCCCATTGACTCCATTGTATCCAAATAATTAAAAATGATTTCCTATTTCTCTGTAATAATAAAACAGTAGCTTGTACTTGATCCCAACGATATAATGAATGCTTATTGGAAGCAAAACTAGCCTATTGGGTTTATTTAATGTTTATATTTTTTTTCTAGTATGAATATTAGGGATGCACCAAATTCACTATTTTGGATTCGGACGAACCTCCGAATCCTTCCCGAAAGATTCGACCGAATACCAAACCGAATCCGAACGGAAAGGGAAAACATTTTTTACTTCCTTGTTTTGTGCCAAAAAGTCACGTGATTTCCCTCCCTGGCCCTAATTTGCAAATGCAAATAAGGATTCGGTTCGGCCAGGCAGAAGGATTAGGCCGAATCCGAATCCTGTTGAAAAAGGCCGAATCCTGGCCGAACCCCAACCCGAATCCTGTATTTGGTGCATCCCTAATGAATATCCATATTACGGAAAGATCCGTTATGCAGAAAGCCCCAGGTCCCAAGCATCCTGGATAACAAGTCTCATACCTGTACAGATATTGCCACATTAATGCCACAATACACAGTGTAAAATCATGCAAATTTATAAAGATGTCTTATACTTTAAGCAAATGAGCAGCCAAGCATAAGAATAGGGCATAAAAGAAGTGTTAGCTTTAAAAAAAAAAGGCCATGCAAAAATTGGCCAGGTCTAGAGTGCTGTAAAATAAGAACATTATTTTCTGCAGTAGTCTGGCACAAAAAGCGCAGTACAAAAATGCCAATTAATTCTTTGAGATGAAATACTGTGATTACAATGCATGGCATTAATTCACAGTTATGAACAACATTGAAGTTTTATCATATATATTATATTTTACACCTTTTTGTCATAAAAATATTTTACACATCTATTTAAATATGACCCAGAGTATCAACTGTGATTATTGTTTCTATCTAGCCAGTAAAGTAGTGAGTTATTTTGCTAACGCTATAGCTAATAACTAGATTTGCTTCCTTCATGGTTTAAGGCAGGACTGATATGAGAAAAGATTTCTAAATGTAAAGGCACTGAATAGAAACTGGCAATCCAATAGGAGGAGAGGCTGTGGGTTAAATCTTGGCATCTCACAATAAATACAATTTTTCATCATTTGCACATGGTACTAGCATCCTGATATTTATGGTTTATCCACTCCATCACCTATTGGCCCAGGGTCGTACACCTGTATACTCCCTATATACTATGGGAAGATGGACAGATTCAATTCAGTGAGAAAAGGTTATCTCACGTAACGGTTTATCACATGAAAGGTAGCTATGCACCGAAACCACTATTGTGGATTCAGCTGAAACACCGAATCCTTAGAGAAAGATTTGGCTGAATACCAAACCGAATCTGCATTTGCAATTGGGGTGGAAAGGGAAAAACATTTTTTACTCCCTTGTTTTGTGACGAAAATAGGGATGCCCCAAATCCACTATTTTGGATTTGGCCGAACCCCGAATCCATTGCAAAAGATTCGGCTGAATACCGAACCAAATCCGCGGAAACCCTCGGATCAGCCCGATATCGCTCACCTCAATGTGGGCATATTAGGGAGAGATCCATTCATTTGGCGATATCGTCAAAAGAGCAGATATCCCTGTCTATGGCCACCTTAAGGGTAAAACCAGATGGGAAGATTCGAGGAGATTTGTCGCCTGTCGACTAATCGCCTCTTCTTTGGGGAGACAAATCTCCCTGAACCGCTTTCCCCTGTCTTCCAGCGTCTTTAATGAATAATCGCCTGCGCCTATTCACACACGGCGCTGGCTTTTCCGAAGTCGCTCGAAGTTGCCTGATTAGGCCTGCGGGAAAGTGCAGAGTGGCGTGTGAATAGGCGCAGGCGATTATTCATTTAAATGGCTGGAAGGCAGGGGGAAGCGATTCAGGGAGATTAGTCGCCGTCTGGCTCAAGCCTAAGATCTACCAGGGAGCTGCTGGTTGCCTTCACATTGTTCTGTTGTTAGACTACTGGGGGAGAAAAAGAAGGAGGTGATAGCACTCCAACTTGCCATACAGTGACTGAAGTTTATCAAAGCACAAGTCACATGACTGGGGGTAGCAGGAAACTGATCAGATCTCAAAATTAAATATAAAACAATTGGTTTGCTTTTGAGGGAAAGGGATTTCAGTGCAGAATTCTGCTGGAGCAGCACTATTACCTGGTGCATTTTGAAAGCTGCCCCTCAATATTGTCTCTGAGAGAGGCTTTTCCATTGATTTAATTAAGTAAAATTCCCATAGTGCTTTTGACCTTTAAGATATTCTACTAATCAGTCCACGGGCCCAACAGATAGAGTAGATCAGGCATGTCCAAAGTCAGGCCCGGGGACCAAATGCGGCTGGCCCTTTCTCAAATTTACACTGGCCCTCAGCTTTCTTCATGAAATTAATAATAATGCGTTTCTATTGTGAACACCTTCAGCACACAGGCAGCAGTATAGACCAAGTGGCAGTTCATTTCACTAATGTGGCCAAATATTACTGCTACGGTACGAGATTCCCATCGGCAGATTTGCCAGGCGGGCACCTTTAGGCCGTGCGGTCCTGCGCTGAAGCACAAACACTGGAGCAGCGCATTCCTGGTGCTCCCCATAGAGCGGCTGGGTGGCATACCTCCCCTAAATATTTGCTGCCCAAGGCCCGGGCCTATGTGGCGTCGCCACAAATCCGGACCTGGCAATTCCCTGTTTAAATGAGTTAAATTATGTTAATGGTTCAAAGAATCTCAGGCTGAATGGTCAGCCCCCACACATTTTCACCTCACCAAATCTGGCACTCGTTGCAAAAAGTTTGGACACCGCTGCAGTAGATATCATGTGACTAGCCACACATGTTAATGAACAAATACTATTGTTCATTTTGGCTTAAATGACGAGATCTGCAGTAAGTAAAGAGAAGCCAGGGCTCTTTTCAGTTCCTCACCAGCCAATGCACCTGCCACCAAGGTGAATTGTTACATCTGGACAGGGCTGGGCCAAGGTGTAGGCAGAGTAACCATGTGCCTAGGGCACAAAACTGGGGGCACCAGGCAATATGCTCTGAAGCCTACCCCACATCGGGCCCCTCACTCCCCATCGTCTTCTTGCGGGATGACACCAGTGTGCCAGCGTCACTTAGAGCATGTGCGCGCTCAGCTGGCGCCAAGGCCTGCCGTGTTGCCTAGGACGCTTGACCGGTGTGGCCCGGCTCTGGATAGTTTTCAATTTAGACAGACCAACTGCAATCTAATTAGGCAGAATACATGACCAGACAGGGGCAGTGTGGTCTAAACCTGCCAAACTGACTGACCAAATTTGTGAAGTTATGACCGGCTCTAGTGTTAGTAATTTTCACATAAGGCGGCCATAGATGTAGAGATCCGCTTGTATGGCAATGACGCCAAACGAGCGAATCTCTCCCCGATATGCCCACATTGAGGTGGGCGATATCGGGCTGATCCGACTGTGGGCCCTAGGGCCCAATGATCAGCTCACAATGCATCCGATACTGGCAGTCGGATTGCGGGACCGCATAAACTCACAGATGCGGCCGCTATCCAACAGGATTTGTTTATCTACCTGATCAAGATCTGCCTGACTTTCAGCCAGATATAGATTGGGGAAGCCCGTTAGATGGCCCAACACACGGGCCAATAAGCTGCCAAATTGGTCTGTCGGCAGCTTTTATTGGCCCATGTATAGGGGCCAAGGGTACAGTCTGTATTGTAATTATGCCACAGCTTATCAGTTTTTCTGATACCTTTTTTCCTCTCTGCAGTATTAAAAATCTGGATCTAAGGATAAGTGATCAGGGGGCAGCACTGTAAAGCCTTGGGATAAGGTTGGGTACAGGCTTCCAGCAACAAGCTCAGTGCCTGCACAGCCTGCCTGCCATGGTTCACACACAGAAGAGCAAACAAAACTTAAGCAAACAGAAGTCTGCTTCAGCAAGCAAGGGACAGCCCGGCACAGTAAACAAAGTCTTCTTTCCTCCATTATAATCAGAAACCCTAATAACATGCGGTGCTCTGCTCCTTGACCCTTTAATCATGAGACTTGGCAGTGATTTCTATCCCCCCAGCAATAATTAGAATACACAAAATTGATGTATGCTGCAGACATATTAATGTGACCAGGCGTATATCAGTATTGTGATGTAATTCTAAAAGGTTGCTACAGAATTAAATGTATGCAAAAATGCCTCTGTGCCTAAATGTTCATTTGGCCAACTTATCCATGCAGCCCGTCCAGCAATCCAATCAAAACATCATCACAGATTTTTCAGGTATGCTGGTGCCTCCCCCTGGGCATTGGCAACTCTCTCCTAATTTCTAGTAGATTGCCTCTTTAGGATCATCTGCTTATAAATTAATAAATTATAGAAATATGACCAAATCTTACAGTGACTGTGGGGAGAAAGTCACTTGTGTGTCATAATACATTACCATTGCAGCAGATTTAGATAACATTAGCAATAAAAACACCAGACACAGTTTTCCCTTATGACCAGACCCAGCACAGCTCTCAAGGTGCCCATGACGTTGCTAAATGAGGAGGGTAAGCGACTCCCTCTTTTATATCAGCCGCCCTTAACCAATCATTCAAACACCCCCACCCTCAAGTAGCCAGGCCAGCGTTTCCTCTGTTCCTAGCACCTCCCCACAGTCCTGGGAACCCTTAATTCGCCACTTTGGTGCCATACTCTCCAACCATTTGGCCTGTGGGTTGGTTGAACAAACATCAAAAGAAGGTGACCTCTTTAAAGGAGAAGGAAAGCTACCGAGACTGTTTATTGCCAATAGATTAGTCACAACAGTGTAAGATAGAAGGCCATATTTATTCTATAGAATATTTTACCATTCCTGAGCAAACAGCTCTAGCAGCTCATTATGTTGGTTTAGTATAGCAGCTGTAATATTAGCTTGTTGTGCTATCACTTCCTGCCTGAGGCTCTCCCTGCTTACTCATAGCCCTGGGCTCAGATTAGAGCAGGGAGGGGATAAGGGAGATGGGAAGGGATGAGGGAGAGGAGCAAACTGGGCATGCTCAAGCCCATATCCTGGATGTTTAAACTGAAAAAAGGAAGTCTGACACAGAAGCCCATTTCACAATAGAAAGAAAGAGGTGGTGTTTCTTTTGACAGAGGACTCAGAACAGCATCACTTTTACTGGTGTATTTATATAGACCTTTCTGATAAAGCTTACTTACTTTTAACCTTTCCTTCTCCTTTAAAAAAAAAAAAAACGAATAAAGTAAATTAATTATGCTTCTGTCTGTATGTACAACAACATGCCAACCCAAGTCACAAATGCTCTACAAGAAAGTCATTGCTTGCAAAACTACTGGATGAATGATTTGTAATAGAATAATAAAAACTACACCAGAATAAACAACACCGATGGCATAGGGTATTGTATAAATATATCAATAATATAAATTATATCATATACTGACCTCCGTTATTCTTTACCTCACCTCTAAATGAGCAACAGAAATAAATGACCTTCTGAAAACTTTATTGACTCGAGTGGCGTTGCGGTTTTTGCAAGTTAGTGTAACGTTTATTAAAAGAGCAACATACGCCTACAATTTCCTGCAGAATTGTGTTTAGTACAGAGGAATACCTTTGTTGGCATATGTTATTGCTATCTCACTGATTATGGGGGTTGATTCTGCTGGCAAAGGAGAAAATAACTCTACTGTGGGAGGTGGTAAGGAAAGCTGTGGCCAGTCAGCTTGAGAAATAAGATTAAACTAACCCATTTATAGAAACATAAAATGGGCATAGTGGCTCTTTAATTCTCAAGATGTTCATTATAGCCTTTAAGCACAGGCCTTGACACTCTAGGCCTTGCATGGTTCCAGGGAGCATGTTTGATACGGACAGTGAAAGAAAAGCTTTTGGTAACAGTGAAATATAGCTCATTTTAATATTCACAGATTGAGTCAGGCTGATTTGTACTGTGCTTTGCAATAATTCACAATGAATCTGAGTTATACACACAAAGCACTGATTAATTCCCATGGTTTCAATTTAGCAGAATCAATGAGCTCTTTAAAACACGTCTGATTCGCTGATCCCTCTTGCAATAGGAGAGTTAAGGTAATGCATTCAAATTGGTGAGACCTAGCGGAGACACAGAGGCATTTCCCAGCACATTTATGTGGAGAGAAGGCTTTATATATGGCTTGAGAAAGAGCTTGGAGAAGCCCAATGCACTGCTTTAGGGGACTATACCAACTATGTTTCATAAATAACTAGGGTTGCCACCCAGCCAGTAAAACACCTGCCAAGGCCGGTATTACAAATTTACCGGGAATGTAGTTGCCGGTAATTGGTAATAAACTTTAAAAAGCTCTTGGCCAGCCCCCATTGAGCTCAAAACTTACCTTTTTTCCCCCAGGCTTCTGGTCTTCATCTGTGTTTCTCCGCCCCTTTTGTGTCTGGATGCATGGCTCCTCCTCCTCCCCTATTTGCATCATCGCCCACCCCCACTTGTCATCGTCCACCCCCTTTTGTTTCCGCCCCCCACACCGGCTGGTAAGATTTTTTAGCAAAGGTGGCAACCCTATGAATAACATGTTCATAGGGGCATCAAGTGGCAACGCTAAAATACTAAAATATAATCTTTATTAGGGATGCACCCAATCCACATTTGGGATTTGTCGGAATCCCCAAATCCTTTGTGAAAGACTCAACTGAATACCGAATCGGACACCTAATTTGCATATGCAAATTAGGGGTGGGAAAGGAAAAGGTGTAAACTTTTTTCATTTCCTTTTTCTGTGATGAAAAGTCATGTGTTTTCCCACCCTGCCCCTAACTTACATATGAAAATTTGATTAGGTTTGGCCAGACACAAGGATTTGGCTGAATCCTGGCCAAATCCCAATCAATGCATCCCTAGACTTTATACAGCCGATATGTTGCTATAAAGAGCACACTGCTCCCAATAGCATCACTATAAGACACAAACCAAGGCCCAATGAAGGTAGACGGCCCCCTATGAAGACACTGGGGACAGAACGTCACGGAAACCCGATTTGGAGATGCCACACAACTAGGGATGAGTGAATATTTTGCCACGCTTTGCAGGATAAAAAACACCCATAGATTCTCATTACAGTTTTAAAAATGTTGTGCGCCGCACAAAAAACTGCCTGTTGAGTCCAACTTTTTTGGCAATTTGTTTGCTGTTTTGAGAATTTTCGGCACATTGAGATGGGTCAGATTCGCCCAGTATTGTACACAACTAGGAGAGTCTTGAGCTGTTCTTTTACTATTTGTTATTGTAGAATAAAATGTTTCACCAGGCTGACACTCTTGCAGTGAGGTAAAAATGCACAACTGAATCTTTTTGGGTTGTAAAAAAGGCTGCCAGTTCCCTTTATCCACATTGCTGTCACAGATACCCGATTTAAACAAAAAATAAAACCTGTAAATTAATAAATGATCTCCATTGTGGCTTCTCTAGCAATAGACTAAATCAAACGAACTTCAAGACTCAATTCTCCCTAAAAATGGCCACACATGGGACATGAGCAGGAGATCAAGTTGGTTATCCAGAGGGAAGAACAACTGGTTATTGATCAGTTTGCCTCAGATCATTCAATAGAATTACTGGGAAAAGTAGATCAATGATTTACTAACTAACTAATGATCCCCACTAGCCCCAATAGCAGGACAGTACATCATCTTTGTCAATGACTGCAGAAGTACATTATGGGTACAGATGGACATTTCCCAATCTCCCTGGGGTTTTGCAATCCTGCAGAATTTCTTATTCCCTGTGCTTGAATGGCTGCCCCCATAGCTACACAGCAGCTCCTTTATATAAACTGTACAGGTATGGGATCCCTTATTCGGAAACCTGTTATCCAGAAAGTTCAGAATTACGGAATGGACATCTCCCATAGACTCCATTATAATCCAAATTTTTAAAATGATTTCCTTTTTCATTATAATAATAAAACAGAAGCTTGTACTTGATCCCAACTAAGATATAATTAATGCTTTTTGGAAGCAAAACCAGCCTATTGAGTTTATTTCTCGTTTACATAATTTTCTAGTAGACTTTTCTAGTAGGTAGGAAGATCCAAATTACAGAAAGATCCGTTATCCAGAAAACCCCAGGTCCCGAGCATTCTGGACAATAGGTCCCATACCTGTAGTAGTCTTTCTGAAGCAAACAGTTTTACCAATGCTGGACAACAGTACATTATATTGTCATTCCTCTAAAACACTTTTTTTGGTGTTACTGTTCCTTTAAATACAGATAACAGATGTGTTTAAAGGTGCAGTATACTACTGTTAGTGTTTGCCTATTGTTTTAATTGCAAAATATTTATGTTATCCAAAAATATCCATTATAATGTTCTAATTCCTGTTCTTTTGAGTCAGTGTTTGAGTAGTAAAAACAAATTACCAGTCCACAGATAAGCCCCCTGTATAATGTAGCTAGAGGACTGGAGGGGTTTGTTTATACAGATCTTATTCTCCACATTGGGGAAGAGGTAGGTGGCAATGTTCCATTAGTACTGTATAATAGCAAATCAATATAAAAATCAATTGATTTCATAACAAGAATAGGCAAAATACCTTTTTAACACAATATTACTCATGTTAGCATAAATAAGGCCATTAGCACAAGGGAAGAGACCTTAGTTTACAGAATGTTTGTTTTGCTTTTACCCTACGGATATCTTCATGGTTAGCTGGAACTCATGGCAGCTCTATGTAACAGCTGCATCTCGCAACAAAGTCCCATATTAACTAGCAAAATCTGATTTCAGGCAGAGATAGGATGCTGTGTGTTTAGTATTCTTGCAGTGTTGCTTGTGGCCTCTAAGGGTATATCTGTAGCATAATTTAGTCTGTGCCACGCGTGTCATTAAGATAAGACCTCTCCCTTCTCCTTCCCAACTGAAAGCATGAAAGGATTCCTGACACACCTAGGGGATTTTCCTGCAAATTGCATTAGTTTATTTGGTCAATTTGGCCGCAGATTGATTTTCCTGTGCAAATAATGAACATTTATTGTTATTTTCCCAGCAGACTGTTTTATTTTCCGTTGGAAAGCAGCACTGAGACATGTCCTGCCCTTATCATCTGTCTTCCTTCCCAATGCTTGATAGGTGGGTGCAAACTGACAACCAATACATAGCCCAACCACAAACAGCCTGCAGCCTAACTATTAGCTTAACTATTTCACTGCCCTTTCTGAACATCTGTCAACAAATGCCAAGAACTGGTCTTCTTAGAATACAAACTTACAAAACAGAAGGTCAAATATAAGGAAAAAAATGTGTGTGTGTGTATATATATATATATATATATATATATATATATATATATATATATATAGGTATGGGATCCGTTATCTGGAAACTCATTATCCAGAAAGCTCTGAATTACAGAATGGCCCGTCTCTCATAGACTCCATTATAATGAAATAATTTTCTCTGTAATAATAAAACAGCACCTTGTACTTGATCCAAACAAAGATATAATTAATCCTTATTGGAAGCAAAACCAGCCTATTTGGGTTTATTTAATGGTTACATGATTTTCTAGTAGACTAAAGTTTGCCATACATGGGCAGATAAAACCCAGTCGTTTAGACTGATATGACAGCTTATCTGCCCATGTATGGGGGCTTCCGACGGGTCTTCCCAACCGATATCTGGACACGATATTGGGAAAGTCGGATTTTCTTCTGACCAAACCGTTGGAAGTCCATTGCGCTTCTCGTAATCCGATAGATCAGCCATAGGGCCGAATGTTCAGATTACCCCGATATTGCCCTGCCAGTTAGTGGCATATCGGGGAAAGATCCGCTTGTTTGGCGATGTCACCAAACGAGAGGATATTTGCATCTGTGGCCAGCTTTAAGGTATGAAGATCCAAATCACGGAAAGATCTTTTATCCGGAAAACCCCAGGTCCTGAGCATTCTGGATAATAGGTCCCATACCTGTATATAAGAAATATGCGAACTAAATGTACCAACAAAAATAATAATACAATCATCCTCTGCATAGGAGTCTTCTAAAATCTTGCTGTTTGGAAACTTTGAAAACACCTACGATGGATCATTATTATGCTTGATAAATAGACAAACATAATTGGAAAAAAAGATATCAACAGCGTGCAACACTCATAGGGTAATATATTAAGGCACACACTGTGTATAAAAAGTCTTACATCTAGTAATCCACAGCCAGCAATCAAATTACACTTTTATGCACCGTTTACTAGCAAGATTAGGTCTAAAATTCAAGCATGATCAATAAACACACACACACAAAATTCGGAACAGGTGGTGGGACAAAGCCAGTGACGCAAGTGCAATTATACAGAAGTGCAAGGTATATATACAAGGCAATATACTAAAGGCTGTACAAACACAACTGCGGCTTTCGCCAAAAATGGCCCCTATTAGAGTTATATTTTTAAAGGAAAACTATTCCCCTGTAGATCTGCTTCATCTAAATAAAGATTTAAATTGTATGTGCCGTAGGTTAATCCTAAACAAAAAAGTTCTGTATTTTACTCCCACACTTTTTCCTGTTACAATAAGAGCTGCATTATTTCTGGTCAGGTGATCTCTAAGGCGGGACACAGACTATCACAAAATGGTGGGTGAAGGTAAGATATGTGAATGGGCAAAATTTACTGATGTTTAAATTCTAATTTGGCAAGATTCTTTAATAGGTCACTTAATATGATATAAATAAACGGTTGGTAAACTATTCAATGTGGGAGTATAGTTTTCCTTTAAATGCTTCACACTATTTACCATTACCATCAAGCACAAATAGATTTGAGATCTCCGCAGAACCATCTGCTGAGGTCAAATATAACTAAAATAGTTACAGCATGAAGCGCATCCCCCAAATGCACTTTACCCTAATTAACAAGCAGAGCCCACGTTACTTTAGAATCCACAGATACCGACCCCACGTGACTTACTATTTGACCTCTGAACTTATGCAAACATTCATGAAATAAACACTATTGCAATGACAAATTCCCGGCTGGGCTGTTACCAGGGACCTTATGAAAACACTGACAAGCACTGAGTCATACTATCATAGATGTGCCAAGGAAAATGTGTGGGAGTGTGGGCATGTGTGCAGTTGTGCAGGTGTGTGACCTTTAAAGGAGCCCAGAACCATGGCCTAATGATTCTAATGGTGTAAGCCAATTATATCAGCTATTTAAGGACATATCTGGGCACCTCGGGTTCTGAAAAATATTTTGGATGAAATGGGGAATAAGGTAAAATGATGTCTGTTTATGGGAAAGTGGGTGGTTAAAGGGAAAATATGTGGTAAGCTGTAAAAATATAATATGTAGTTTGACATATTAGCTTAAAGTACAAAGTTCACAATCAAGCAAAGGTGCACTGACCAGTTAAAAGACCACATTGCAACCTTTGTACATTGTTCTCTAGGTGAAGCCTCAGCATTTCCAGGCTCCTCTGATTTTGGACTGAAGGCAGCTGCAAACCTCTAAGACATTGAAGTTCCTAACACACTGTATATCTGGTTTCCTTAGTGTTTAATTGTAGGAATAATGTCAGTGACCATCACCATCCAACAAGTTAATTTATGATGTCAATGCTACACTCAAACAAAATCTCAGAAACTGAGACAATCGGCCCTGATGAAGAGCCCCAGTAAATGCTTGGCCACCAACCAGGCACAAATAGCATATAGCAAATTGCAAAGCATAGTTAATCAGTTACATATACTGAATATATAATCAGTTTTTGATGCATGTGGCAAACAATGGTGTAGACCATATAGAGGGTTACAATCTAATTGATAATGAGTGATCTATGAGGGTCACAAGGCACTTGCTTTGCTTCCCAAGTTGCCTAATGTTTACTGAACCAAGTGCTAGGCTGGACAAGTGGCCTCCTCTGCTTGTCCAGGTCAATAAAATCTCTTCCACACACAGTACATGTATCAGTCCAGCTGCACACACTGATAACCCAATATTTTCTTTATTTCCAAGACTAATGCTAACAGCTTGAACTTCTATGTACTATACTCTGTTATGACAGCCACTCCTATTGTGACCACAGAAAACGACTTTCCAGTATATATGTATTTAGGCTTGTGATTGGGCTGTTTCTATTGTAAGTAATTATGACAGGTCCAAAAAATAGCAATGATGCAGTAAATTTATAATCACTCACTGCAATTTTTCAAAAATACCATAGCAAACAATATGGCAGCTGCCACTCAGAACAAATGTTCTTAGCAAATACGTCTTACTCTTACATTGTAGGTCTGATCAGTAAAAAAAAGTGCCTAAAACTAGTTTGTTATAATGGTACAGGGGGTGTTGTGAGCAATATCACAGCACTAGGCATTTCCAGAGCTTATTTGGATCACTGATAAATGTTTTTTAGAAGCACAGGCACAGAAACGGTCTTCAATGGGAATCAAACCATAGAGACTCCTGGTGACTTGCAAACTAGAAAAGAAGGTAAAAGTCTGCATTTTGTACACCCAAACATTCACATTTCAAAAGCCCACGTGTGCCCAGCATTAACCTCTAGATTCTTCTCTGAGAATACTTGCACAATGTGACTTTACTGTGCTCTAAAATGAGCATCCGCCAGTTCATCAAAATCTAGAGTTTCAGTATTTCGGGGTGCAATTCTTTAAATTTGTAAGACTTCACACTGGCCTGTCACTGCAATGTGTCTGCTTCAACCATGCATGCCTTAACGAACAACCAACCAAGGTTATCTAATGGGAAGTGGGGTGATGAATGAATCTATATTTGGTTACAGAAAGTACAAAGACTGTCTGCAGATTACAGATTCCAATTGAAGGCTACTCTGGCAGGTACAGCAACACATTGGTCACGCCAGTGCTGATAAAAGCTGCTTTTATTATTGGATTTTTATAAACACCAAGGGCCCCCTTCTTTTTTCTTTATCCTTCTCAATAGTTTTTAGAGCCCTTAAAAAAAGAGAATATGCAAAGGAAATAACCATGCTTTATTCTCTTCCGGTAAGAGTAGAAAACTCTACAAAGAGAAAAAACTGATCAATGTTTACAGAGAAAGTGGTTAGCACCTCCTCTGGTTCTGTGGTATTCCCCTGTTTTGAAGAACCCACTCTTGTGGTATATATGTGTATTTTTATAAGTGCACATATGTGAGGGAAGGTGGCACCACCTTGCAGCAAGTTGTATGTAAATGAAAGCAGGGGAGGCAGACAGTAGGGGATTCTCTGACATTGCTCCTTCCGGGTAATGCTCACAAAACCACAAGCAGAATGAACGGAAAGAAAACTGTAAGTGATCTCTGCAGGCAAGGCCCATGAAGTGGAAGCTTAAGCACTCCCAAACCAACAGCCTGGCATGTTAAGCAGAATAATATAGGCCAATGATTTCCCAGATGCAGTTATTAATCGTAGCTTTTATTAATTACACCACAATGTTCATCTTGGCCCCAGTGGAGTTGTACCTGTCCCTGTTTTGTGTGCTCCTCTCAAACCAGGATAACTGATAACACTAGAATAAGCATGGGTTTAGCAAAATATTAATGTGTAGCTTAATGCCAAATGAATAAACAATGTCTAATTAAGGTGATCAATATTAGTAGCTAGCACAACCCATGTGCAGCAAGCTCGGCAATCGCCACTACTTGTTTGCTTATTGCTTTTTATTCTGGCAGGACCATGTTTAAGTGTGGAAGAGCCTGGGGCAAAACAGATTTGAAATAAGGATATAAAACAGATTTGAAAGAAGGACAGTGAAGTATGCATCCAACAAGACTTCATCATTCCAGACAGTGAACTATGTATTCAACAAGACTTCATCCAGAGAAAAGTTACCAGGGATATAACCAATGAATGTAGGCCAGAACAAGAACAAGTCTATGTGAGCCATCACTGCTTAGCGTATAGGTGTACAGGAGAGGTAAAACTAAGGCAAGCCTTTGAAGTGGTGATGTCAAAAGTTACTTTTTACTCTGGGTAACGTTCTGTGGAATCAAATTGTACAGTAATAAATGGTAATATACCTTAAAAGTAAAAGAAACTGGCACAAATCTTATATAGGTAATACAGGTAGTCTGGACAATTTTTTGCTTCTTTCACGTCCAACAATACAAGGTCAACTCACTGTTCTTGGGATATACAGGGCACACGTGCACAGTGAAACAGAGAAACCTAGCAACCCATAAATCCTGTAGACTTTAAGTGAACTAGAGATGTAGCAATTGGGGTTCTGTAAGAAGGGCATAGAGCACAGCTGCTCATCATGCAGGACAGGATGCAAAGAGCTTTGGGTCCAGAATTAATAAATGACCCTTTACATGCTCTGTTCAGCTGTACTGCTATGCAAGCCTCTAGGGTGGCAAATGGGTAAAATATACTGATGTATTCCCAAGCTCTAACCACAGAAGTTCAGGAAATGATCAAATTCTCCAAGGGCACTGAGGAAATATCCCAGATGTCCTTTTGAATTAGACATTCACCTCCTCACTGTTGGAGATGCAGTTTCAGCGGCAGAAGCTCCTCAAATCCCCAAAATGAAGAATCTACAAAAGATTCCCACAGTTGGAGACAGATGAAGACTGACATAAAGGAAAAACTTCCTTTTTCCCAGCTTAACCCCAGCAGTGCCACTACATTTTTCAACTATTTACAGCTCAGTATTACTGCTTGCATTGCATATGGGTTGTTGGTTTTTTTTGTATGTAATTTGTATGTTCAGTGTTTACTCCAATATATCTATTTTGGCACTTAATTATGTATATGAAATGGCATCTATATTGGTGAAAGAATATACTTAGCACTCTCAAGGAGGCATCCCCCTGCTGAACAAGGTAAAACAAAAAGGAAAAAAAATGGCTTCTATTAAATGTAAATACATTATCCCTCAGCATATAAACACATTTACATGTGAAGATTACATTTAGATGTAGTGGTTTAGTGTTCCAAGTAACTTTTATTCCTCCTTTTTTACTTTCTATGATGAGAAAGTAGTTAGAGTATGATGTTCTGCTGCTATAGATGTCTGGTAAACTGAATGAGTGCTTTATAAAGTACATCCAAAAATATCTAAAAGCACCACGCCAAATTGCCTACCAAGTGGTAGACCAGTACAGATGAACACAATAGACAACAGATCAGTAATAACTTAGTCCACTTAGAGACCCCAAGCAAAAGACTCCTGTTCTCGCACAGAAAAAGACTTGTCAAAATTGAACATTCTCCTACTTTGGAATATTTACAATATTAATTGTACCCTGGTACGAACATTATGTCAGTAGTCAAAGGAACTGCGAGGTTTCCAAATCCCAGCAGTTATGCATATGTTTTGCCCTACCGAATGAACACCAGCACTTATCTTTCACTTACCTCCTTTTCATACGTTAAAGAACAACTCCCACTAGTAAAAGGCTGCTTCCTGTATCCTCCACAGGGACCTACAGTATATCTTTATTTGTTTTTTTAATATCTCTTATAGAGACATCAGGATCACCTACTTGTCATGTGATACCCACAGTTTTAGCCCACACTGCTGTGTCTTACTGCAGTGCAGAACAACTCGAATCCTGGGGGTTGGCTGCCACATAGTGAAAAGCACTCAAACATCATCATTTTCGCTGCTGGGAAACTAGGGAAATTCCAGCATCATTTTTGTTTTCCCTAATAGTCCCCTATGCAAAAATGCCTCCTCTTGAAGCACATCAAAAGAAGCCAACCCACTCCAGTGTGTTTCAAAATAACCACATGGGGAAGCCCTGCCTATACGCTAAGCCTTGAACATGGTGCTCCTCATGGTGGACCACAATCAATACAATGTACTGGATACAAAATTAAGGGATTGTGAATCAATACAATGGAATGTTCCCCCTGGCAGGCACATTATAAAACCCAGTGAAGTTGTGGGATATGTTTTCTATAGTCTATATTGTGTCTGGGTTTTAGTGCAAGCAACAATGCAGCTATTATGAATTTAGTTATGGCTACCTTGGACCTCCGTTCTTACTGCTTTCTAATAACAGCTCTAGGGTCACAAGTTAGATGTTGTATGCTGTTACTCAATACAGCTATGGGACCTGTTATACAGAATGCTCGGGACCTGGGGTTTTCCAAATAACAAATCTTTCCGTAATTTGGATTTTGATACTACTAGTCTACTAGAAAATCATGTGAACATTAAATAAAACCAATAGATTTGCTTGCCTCCAGTAAGCATTAATTATTTCTTAGTTTGGATCAAGTACAAGGCAATGTTGTATTACTACAAAGGAAATGGAAATAATTTTTAATCATTTGGATTATGTGGATAAAATGGAGTCTATGGGAGATGGCCTTTCCATAATCCATAATGGTTTTCCACATAATATGGCCTTTGTAGTTTAATCTGCATTTATTCCAAGGAGTCACCCTGATGATAGTGACCTAGGGAAAATGGCATCTCTTCCCTATGCCAAATTCAACTAGGTTTATTAATAAGTGCTTGCCAGTTTTTTTTTACTTTTAAAAAAAAGTCAGAGGTCACGTGGGAGTCAGGGGTCAGTCCATCACGCAGTCTACTTAAGACAAGTGGACAATTGACGCCTGTATCATTCACACTGTTATGGTTTCTTCTATCGCACACTATGAAGCCAAATTCTAGGGATTAATGTATTTATACTGCCTTCCTATGCTGTCCTGGTGTGAAAATGATAAGGAAGATACAGAAATTCCGCTATAAAAGAACATAGCGGTTGCTCATTTTTCTCAGCTAACAGAATTACCATAATAACTTCTACGGAGAGAAGGCAGGAAATGGCATTTATATTTCTTGAATAATACTAAAAGGGAATAAAAGACAGGCATGAAAGCAGAGGTTGAGCCTGGGGAGCTGGCGCAGCTTCTACAATAGGGAGTGCCATGGGATAAATAATCAGTTTATTGAATGTATCAATCCATCATTTCTGGGAGGAAAGCAGGGGCAGACTATGAATCATCAATAACTGTCAGGTCAATCTCCTTCATGTTTTTTGGGGGTGGCTTAAAACTGCAGGATTCAACATTTTATGGCAAACAACCTACCCTTCTTATTTTATTCTATGTTCTATGTTTCTGTTGTATGCCATGTAATAAGTCCCCTGGGCAACTGTGCCCCATTGTCCAGATCCTTCCATATTGTGTGCTGTGAGAGACCCATTTCTCAAAAGCACACAAGCACAAAATACAATTGCATAGTTTTTACACTATAAACTATAACTACTCTCTGCCTACAAGTTCTTCATAACAAATCACATGGTGGGAAAACAGCCAATGTATTTTGTATATACAGACAAGCAATTTAAAGATAAGTGTGGTAGTGTCTTCAGGCAAGGAATCTGGAGTCAGATGTTGTAACAGTCTAAAAGGTGTTTTCCATGGCATGGAATGTATAATAAAGTGGATAAATGTTCAGACAGTGATTTCAGGCTACAGACTGAGATAGTAAGTCTGTGTCTACTGTCACAGAAAGGTGATGGAACGTGGGCTTATTTAATGTTTACATTATTTTTTAGAAAAGTATAGAGACACAAATTATGTAAAGATGCCATATCGCTAAGTCCTGAGCTTTCTGATGAACAGGTCCCATGCCTAGACTACTTACTAGGTTGGCACTCTGTACCTGCATTAACTTAATATATATACTAGCACAATTCTGCACTTTGGTAGTAAAATGTATTTGCCTTATCATAACCTGACTAAGCGCTACAGCAGCAACACACAGAATGTGAGCGGATAATTAGACCGACAAGTATTGTACGTTGGTTAGATTTGGCAGTTCAAGTCATGGGTTTTTGAGCCTGGCATTACACCTGTCCCATAAAGCAACCATGCAGTGACTGATGGCTGTTGAAGGATGACGGGAGATTTTTTTTCATTGAAAGATAGAGCAGTACAGTTTGGGTTTCAATATAGAGGCCCTACACAGCGTATTTTGATCCAGAGTCCCTCCACCACTGAAGACAAACCTGAGAGGGACATTTGAAAATATATTCATTAATGCCAAGGCACAGAGGAAAGGAAACATGTAGAGACTCTGTAATATATAGGTTTTCAAAGTTGGCCGCAGGGGGTTTTCATCTTGTAATTTTGTCTACAATATTTGCACAACCAAGGCTACGCACATGCTCAGTGTGGTCTGGACTTCAGGTGGGAGGTTATCATCATAAATGATCAAAACAGCACAAGACAAATAATATCTGCCATAGAAGCCAAAACGGCAAGACTGATTAATAATCTAAATATACAGACTGCACTGGGTCTGTAGATACGAATCTCTACACAGTTACTGACTACTCTACAGGGAAACAAGATAGATGAATGTAATTTCTCCAATAGTATACTTATGTCCAGTTTGCTCCAGTAAAGCGCCAAGCAGGTTGTTGACTCACATATAAGGAATGATAGTTGTTTAGACCCACGGCTGGCCCACCTTTTAGATTTCTAGAGCAAGCACACTGGGAGGAATGTATTTGCGTGATTAAGAAGCTACAAGCCTTGACAAAACAGACTCATAATCATTAATTTGGAGTATGATGACCTGATCCTCCCAGCCTCATTGCCTGCCACCAGCTGAGGAGAAAACATCAGCTCTAAGGTGGAAGAAAGTACTAGTTCTGTTTTCTGAACTGTGGTTTAAAGGAGTACTGTCATCCCTATGGTTGCAATTATTGCTATTCAGATAGCTAACACATAACCCAATTTCCTAAAGACATTGGGACCCCTAGCAGAATCAATCAAGTACAACTAATCAAGGACTTTTTCTAACTGTAAGAGACAAAACTGGGACTAACAGCTTCATTTTGTAACTATTAAAAGCGCAGTGCTAGTAGATGCCTGTGTCACCCAGAGGCCCCATGCTCACTGATACCTTTGCTTCATCTAAACACACTAACATTAGGAATAATAGTATATGTTTTGAACAGGCAAATAGGCAGGCAAGACATACTTTTAGTATTATTATTATTATAATTATTGACACTCAACAACTAATGAAGAAGAAATATGGGTCGGATTATAAACGGTATCTGCAAGACTAGCTGGGTAAAAATACAATTTATGTGAATGCCTGTTTAAAGGCAAAATGTAGCCTTATTTTATAATTCACTTTACTTTTTAAATGTATTTTCTGTTATGTATAAAGCACCAACATCTTTAAACCGAGAACAGTCATCATTTTCATTAGTTCATTAGTTCCTTCCCCAGTGGAGCTTACAATCTAAGGTCCCTATGACATTCTCACGTCCTAGGATCAGTTTCACAAGATGCCAGTTAATCTGCCTGTATGTTTTTGGAGCACAGAGAAACCCACACTTTAAATAAACTGTCCGATAAAACATGCTGACAATTTGTGCAATTTTTTTATTGTAAATTTTTGTGTTTATATGACTGCTCTCATCAGCAACCTCATCCAAAAATAAATTAAATGGTCTTCTCTGTTGGTTATGTCTTAATGAAAAATGGTGAAATGATTTTTGGCTTTATATGGGGTAACTTTCAAACAAATAAACTATCAATATACAGGTATGGGACCTGTTATCCAGAATGCTCAGGACTTTTCCGGACAACGGATCTTTGCGTAATTTGTATCTTCATACATTATGTCTATTAGAAAATCATGTTAACATTAAATAAACCCAATAGACTGGTTTTGCTTCCAATTAGTTATATCTTGGGATTAAGTACAAGCTACTGTTTTATTATTACAAAGAAAAATAAAATCATTTTTAAAATTTGGATTATTTGGATAAAATGGAGTCTGTGGGAGACAGGCATTCTGTAATTCAGAGCTTTCTGGTAAAGGGGTTTCTGGATAACAGATCCCATACCTGTAATAGAAAAAAAGAAAAGCTCTCGAAAAAAATATGTATTTCTCTGTAATAATAAAACAGTACCTTGTACTTTTCCTAACTAAGCTGCATGCGTCTGTATTGGTGGCAAAAAATCCTTTATTTCAGATTTAAATGAGTTTTAGCAGATTTACGTTATGGAGATTAAGGAAAGATGCCTTATCTAGAAAACCAGACCCCAGGCATTCCAGTTAATAGATCCTATGTCTCTATACAGGAAATACATACCATACACAAATGCATACTGTATACAGGAGATGCTTGTATAGTACTGTCCACCAACTCAACTGGTCAATAGCCACTCAATAAAGTGGTGGTGTCCATGGTTTAAAGAACACACGTAGGCATGTCTTGAGATAATTAGGTATTTAAGATATATTTTAAGTGGAAAAGGCAGGTTTTTAAAATTGCATAGATGCAAAGACTGGGACAAAGGCTGGTGTAATAAGATGACCCAAGAGTGATTATAGTTTGTTGCGCTATTTTAGAGATAGAAGAAGTGTTATTTTTTTTACCTTGAAGACTTAGTTGATTACCCTTTAAGTACCTGAAGGTGTGAAATGGATTTTTTTATACATACTATTTTTATTCTTGCACCTAATGATGGGAGCTTGTGCTTTAACCTCTATGAAGATGGCCTGTCAGACACGGCACAGTGACCTATAATTATCTCCTTCCATCTAATATCACTCTATTACCAGAGCTCTAGACAGTGGGGAGAAGGGATGCCTGCCCTCTCCTATCTCCAGGCAATATCTTCGGTTACCGTGGCAACTAGGCCGAGGCAGTTTCCCTGGTACCACACAACACCTATTGCAACCATTTCCAAACTGAGAGTTAGTGGCCTGTCTTCAGCTGCACTGAGAGTAGAACTGGTGTCACAAAGAGAGAGCATAATGACTGCTCAGACTTGCAGGGTGAGTGACAGCCAGTGTGTGCGTTATACAGGAACAATGTAAATTCTTACAGGGTTTAGTAAGCCTTCATTATAAATAGTCCCCCATCTGTAAGGGTCCTGGAGAAAAAATACAGTTAGGGGCATATTTATCAATACAGGAGACAAACATCACTGGTGATGTTACCCATAGCAACCAAACACATCTTTGCTTTTGTTTTCTACTTTGCAGATGAAATTGAATTGCTGACTGGTTGCTATGGGCAACATCAGTGGCGATGTTTGCCTCCAGTGTTAATAAATATGCCCCTATTGTATAGATTTTAGACTATTATAATTCCACATAAATGCATAGATCTCTACAGATGCAGATGTTCTATGTCTTCTCACATGGTACAGCCTCTCCACGGTAGTCTTGGTAATCTGCAGACATGGTTGGATATTAGGAGTTGCAACTGGAGTGCCTGCTATTTTCAAGCTGATAAGGTCTCTTGAAAATAACAGTGTAGGCCAGTTTCCAATGAAACAAACTATTCCTATGATTTGAATAAAGTGTCATGATTCACTGTGCATTACAGCAAAACACTGTGAAAAATATTAAGGATGAGTTATTATTATTATTATTATTAACATGTATTTCTATAGCGCCAACTTGTTGCGTAGCGCTGGTTAGTGCTGTGGTTGGTTGGCAAAGCAAGGGTTAGCTCTTGATGGCTACAGAAGTACAGGTATGGGACCCATTTTTCAGAAACCTGTTATCCATAAGGGCTGTGAAACACTAGGCTATTGCGAGGCAACTTCGGAAAACGAATCGCCGCGTATGATTAGCACTGGCGATTTTTCATTTAAGCCAGCGCAGTGAGGGAAGGCATTTGGGGAGATTGGTCGCCGCAAAATCAAGACGCCAGGCGACTCAATCTACCTATATAGTCTAATGTGTCACAGCCCTAAAGCTCCGAATTACAGAAATGCTGTCTCCCATAGACTCCATTTTATCCAAAAAATGTTTTTCTTTTTCTCTGTAAAAATAAAACAGTACCTTGTACTTGCTCCAAACTAAGACATAACTAATGCTTTTTGGAAGCAAACCCCGCCTTTTGAATTTATTTTCTAGTGGACTAGAAGGCATAAAAATCCAAATTAAAGAAAGATTCATTATCCGGAAACCCCCAGGTCCGGAGCATTCTGGATAATAGATCCAATACCTGTAATTGCATGCCAGCTTAAAAAGCCTTACTGGTACATCATCTGGAACAACTCCTGCCATGTGTGGCTACCAGTGTATGCGAAAATGTTGTTTATCTGCATTAGACCAGCGCCCGTAAGAGCTGAGCATCTGGTTGATCATGGAATACACACATTACATGTCATAAAAGTAAACAATTTTGTCATGCACAAATAAAATTATGATATTGGGTAATATTTCAAGCAGAAGATAGAAAAGTTGAAAAAGCTTTCCATCTTAGCATGGCACATATTGCACCTTGTAACGCAAGTTACATTTTCAGACACCAAACTAAATTGATTTGGCACCCACTTTTTTCCATCCATATAGCGTTAGGTCAATTTAAGCATAATTCTCTATACCTCTTTAATGGCAAGGGTCAGTTTTCTAGCAGAAACCCAGCTTGCTGCACATCTGCCCCCACTGTATCCCAAGCCTTGGACCCAGAAGCCTCACATCACACGGCACCACTGACATCCGCGCTCTATAAAACCCTCACTTATTCCTCTCTCACATGGATCCTTATTACTGTCTCTAAAAGCTGCTTCCTCCCAACTTCCCTCTTATCCCCTTCAATTATCTGCTGGCTTCTCTGAAACTATCAACCACCCCCCTTCCTCCCCACCTTCGCCCTCGCCAAGTAATTTCCTCTTCAAATCAATTCTCCTAATCACAGAAAACCCAAAAAGGCCACATGAACGGAGCCTCAAACCAGAGCACAGACATTAATTAAAGCCCCTCTAGCCTCCCTGACACTACAAATTGGATACGACAGGGGTGGGCTGCCTATTTGCAACGGTTAACCCTTTGCAAGGGAGAAGACGGTAGATAAGAGAGCGCACTGAACTACAGGGATGAGAAGGAGACTGGAGATTGGACCCATGCCAGCCGGAGCCTGGGACTTACACGTTCTCCTAATAGCAATTATTAAAAAGAAAGCTCCCTATTCATCTCAGGGATTTGGCAGCAAAGCAATTTCCACACTCCAGCACATAAAGCTGACAGTTTCTTGGTCGTGCTAGAGAGAGAAAGAGAGAGAGAGAGAGAGAGAGAGGGTGGGAGGTCCCTGGCAGGGGAACAAGGTGCTTATGAAAGGAGTCTAGGCTTCCCTCCTGCATCCCCTCACCCGCTGAGCACCATCGGCGTGGGCCCTTGTGCCCCTGACATTGAAACCACAGTCAACAGACAGAAGGAGACAAGTCCTGCCCATTTCCTGAGTACTTTCAAAGGGGAATTGTTAGCCGAATATCTGTGTGCGACACTGACAACCTCACTGAAGATCGCCTCCCCCAGTAGCACAGAGAGATGGTTTATCTGACAGCTGTGAGGTCTGACCGCATGGGGAGGGGGTGATCAGACCGTGCTCAAGTGCAGCTGGGGAACCAACTTTTCTCTTCTAGGCAGGGGGTCACCCAAGTAAGGACACGGTCACCAAATAGGGCCTGCTTTATGACAGGGAGAGAGGACATTTTGCCCAGTGACCCAGCATGTCAAGGTAAAAGAAAATGTATAATTGTGCAACCTTTATTAGATACTTTTAACAAACAAATCTGTGATATCCATCCTATACCAAAGGCTATTAACAGCGATGCTAAGAGTTGTAGCTGCCCAGCATTTGGATGGTTGCAGGTTGGATATTCCAAAACATCCTTATTTTCTTCCCTCAGATTAAAGGCTAGCTTGGGGACTGTAATGAGCCAAGTTGGACTGAACTTTAATGTTTAATTGCTGCACTTAACTATAAAAAGTAATGAAGACCAATCAAAAAGCTGCTAAGAATAGGATATTCTATAACTTACTAAAAGTTAATTATTTAATGAAAATATTATGTGAATGAAGATGGAATTATAATTTTTTTCCTAGCATAAGAAATTCTGAATATGTACAGAGTTCTGGGCCAGTTGTATTGCCTGAATAATTTAAGACAAATTGCCACACCCCTAGAAAAAGACATGCCGTTGTTGTGGCCCTAACAAATATCATCTTCAGAAGACCCTTGCTTATCTCCTGCACCAGTGCTTGTTGGGCCTCAGATGAAAACCACCTGCAGCCAAAATCATATCGCCCCCTAGGTGCCATGGAATACATAAAAGTATACATACATATGCACAAGCCTGGTGAGGCAATTTTGAGCAACTTTTAAAATCGCGTCGCGGCGTGTGAATAGGCGCAGGCGACTTTATGTGTAGCGGGTGTGCACTGCTACCAAGCTATTCGGGGAGATTTGTCGCGGCGATTAGTCGCCAGGCGACAGATCTCCCTGAAATCTCCCCGTGTGGCCTTACCCGAAGGATAGGGGCAGACAGGCAGATTCGGGGAGATTTGTCACCTGCCGACTAATCACCTGTTTTGTGGGGCGACAATCTCCCCGAACTGCCTTCTGCCTGCTTGAATGAGAAAACAATGCACTCGCTGACGTTCAACTTCGGGCTATTTCGGAAATTGAAGCACCACGAGTACATTGCACTGGTGTTTTCTCATTCAAGCAGGCGGAAGGAAGAAGGCAGTTCAGGGAGATTGTCGCCCTACAGAAGTGGTGATTAGTCGCCAGGCAACTAAATCTCCCCGAATCTGCCTGTCTGTCCCTACCCTAAAGGGCAAGCATTCACAAATACATATACAGTATTATACTTTCTACTGTAGATACAAGATAATGCACAGCTGATTCAGCAACGATAGAGCTACACATTGGCCTGTTTAAAGGGGCAGTTAGCCCTTTATTCAGCAAGAGTTAAATGAATAGGGCTTGTGCTGAATATTCTTTTTTTTTACTGTTTCAAGAAAAATCTATAGTGCAGGGTGGGATTGGTGTACCTGGGGACCACCAGAGAACCTCAACCCAGCGGCCACCAAAAACATCAGCACAACCGCTGCACCTCACTGCCCACAGATAAGCAGGGCTTTCTCAACAAATTATTGGGGCTAGGGTGAAAGTGAAGCTTGGGTCCCAAAAAGAATACATTGTGCTTAGCTTGTCCTTAGCATTTTATGCCCTTTGCCACAACCCATGAAGAGATTAAACCAGACATGCCGATACGGTCACTATCCATTGAAAATTGATAAAAAGCACATTAACCCCAGACATACCAGTTTGTTTAAATAAGAAAATGAAAGCACATTAACTACAGACATGCCAGCAAGATCACTGCAGAAATAGACAATAAGCATATTAACTCCACTCAGCCTCCTGCATTCCTGAAACTCCAAGGAAAAAAAATAAAGATGTTTATTCTACAGTGAGATGCAAGGTCATCTTTAACTTTTTCACCTCCTTCCAAAGCAAGGAAAAAGCATTTTGGTTCACAATGCCTTGGCCACACCCAGGCCCAGCAGGACAACGTGCAGGAGGTGGGGCCCAGCATATAGGCATGTGGTCAGGAGGGCCAAGTGGGGCTCTCTGCATCAGAAGTTAATACTACAGAACATTGCAGAACTGCAAATTCAGAAGATGGCAATTCAGAAGCTTTATACGTCTTCTACTGTAGAGGGTCCTAAAGGAGTAGTCAATCGTTTTTACATTTTGCTACTTATAGGTCAACCCTGACCCTGACAGATATGATGATGCCTTTTCTATAACAGCTGTTGACAGGCCATGGCCAACATTTTCGTTGTCAATACTGCACTTCCTTTAGCTGTAGTCCATTGGTTATCAGTCACTTTCTTTAGAGATGGGGAATATTCACAGAGCTGCGGCATAAAGAGTTACACATCCTCCACCCATTGTGCCCCAACGCTGTGCAAAGGAATTATGCACTACTTTTAGCCTATATAAACTTTATAAAGAGCTATAAGAGATATAGTAGATATGCATGAGGAAAAGTGAGTAATCATTTTAATGGCAATTTAGATAGCATTTCAGTTTTAGGTGGGCTTGTTCTTTAATGCAAAAGAGAAAAAAACATAAAGTTCTCTTGGCTTCAAATAGCAGGGCACAGGTGTCAACCCATGCAACCCAAGCTGTTGTTGTACAGGTATAGGATTTGTTATCCGGAAACCCATCACCCAGAAAGCTCCAAATTGTGGAAAGGCTGTCTGCCATAGACTCCATTTTATCAAAACAATCCAGATTTTTAAAAATGATTTCCTTTTTCTCTGTAGTTATAAAACAGTACCTTGTACTTGATCCCAACTAAGATATAATTAATCCTTATTGGAAGCAAAAACAGGCCTATTGGGTTTATTTAATGTTTATGTGACATTCTAGTAGACTTAAGGTATGAAGATATAAATTACTGAAAAGATCCGTTATCCGGAAAACCCCAGGTCCAGAGCATTCTGGATAACAGGTCCCATACCTGGAGTAATATCTGATATTGAATATATATATATATATATATATATATATATATAATTAATCCTTATTGGAAGCAAAACCAGCCTATTGGGTTTATGTTTGCATGCTTTTCTAGTAGACTTAAGGTATAAAGATCCAAATTAAGGAAAGATCTATTATCCGGAAAACCCCAGGTCCAGAGCATTCTGGATAACAGGTCCCATACCTTTAGGAATATTCTGATTTGTTGTTCATCTACAACTGAAAAGCCACATATAAATAGATTTGACAGATACATTTAATTTAGGATTCGAGGAAACATGAAGCATAAGATTTCCCTGTATGGCTCCACTTAAAGGCACAGATGCATAGTGTCTAAATTCAGCCAGTTGTTTTTAGAACTCCCACAATTCTCAGGCAGTCGCAAGCTTGCTATAAATGATAGGAATTGCAGTTCTGGATCATCAAACAGAAGCTGGACACCAACGGTCTCAAACAACTCTTGAGCAGGTAGCCAGCCTAAACAGCATGCGGGCAGGTATCCAACAGCTCTGCACTGTTTAGCAAATGAGTTACAATGCTCATGGCTGAGAAATGCTACAGTGGATCCAGACCATTGGGGATATATTAGAGGAAAGAGGAGCACAGCTCACATAAAGCTGCATTTTAAAATCTAAATTTATATAGCCGTGTAAGGCACATTGGCGTTAGGTAATAAAGCAGGATATCAATGAAAGTGCCATTTGATCCACAAAATTGTCTTTTTGACTAATTTCTTCCGTCTGCCTATAGGATTTCATTGATTTTTACTGTTCTTCTCCATTAATTCCCTCTCGTCGTCTATTGCTTTATCACCTTCAGCGCTTGCAGCCTGGTAGAGAGGGAAGTTCTGATAAAAGCCACAGATAAATCCGTAGGACAAGACGGCTCCAGGTTATTATGGACAGGAGGAGAAGGCACTGGCTCCGCATGTTTAATTCAGAGTAATAAATTATATGGCCATCTATGAAATGCAATATGCATATACTATTCATCTGTTTGGAGACATGGATTTGTCTGTATGGCCAAAATAGAAATCTTGGTTGGGACAGAAATCTAGTACTAGGGATGCACCAAATTCCTATTTTCATTATTCAGCTGGATCCAGCTGTTTTAAAGGATTTGGTTCTGCTGAACAATAAGTATTAGGCCGATTCCAAATCCTGCACAGAGTACTGAGATTTGGTTGAATCCCAAACAAAATCCTGGGTTCAGTGCTACCCTTTAAAACATTTCTTGCAGGCTCCAAAAACCATTCTACAGGTCTACAGGCCGTGTAAATGGAATAACGGGAAAATCATTGGTACTCATTTTGTCACAGAAGGCTGCAGATGCCTATAGGGTTTCCAAATCTAGACCGTTTTCTGGAATGGGCATTCTAAAGGCCCCCATAAACGGGCCGATAAAAGGTGCCGACAGACCGAGTCGGCAGCTTATCGGCCGGTGTGTGGGGCCATCCGACGGGCTTCCCTGATCGAGATCTGGCCGAAAGTAGGGCAGATCTCGATCGGGCAGGTTAAAAAACCCCGTCGGATCGCAGCCACATCTGCAAGTGTATGCGGTGCTGCGATCCGACGGCCCGTTTAGGATGCATTATGATCTGATCGTTGGGTCCTAGGGCCCACGATCGGATCAGCCCGATATTGCCCACTTTAATGTGGGCATATTGGGGAGAGATCTGCTTGTTTGGCGACATCGCAAGATGTTTCTAAAATGAACACCTATTAACTGGACTTCACTACAAAGAAGCCAGCAATTCTTTAATCTGAGCTGCTGTACCCCCCCCCCCCCCCCCCCCCCCCCACCACTACCCCATACCACCACGGCAAATAGTAAACCATTAAAAATGAACCACTATTCTGAGTCAATACGTGAAAAGTCTGCCTTAGCTATACAGTTCACATCAATAAACATTACTTATTCAATAGCGTTACTTTGAGAATATTGAAGATGCAGTCCCTTTAAAGCCCATTTATAAAAGATAAAACAATATGAAGAGTATTAGCATTACTCTACTTTTTTTTAGATGCTCTTCATGTATGTACGTTTGGCCCCATTTATGCCAAATTTATTTAAGTGGAAATATGAGTCACCATGGAATGTGTAAATGTTGCCATTCCATCCAGTTGGATGCAGCCAAACTTTGCTGCTTTCATGTAGTTTTTCTCTCTTTTTTTCTATTCTGAAGGAAACTGATAATTGAAGCCAAAAGAGACTGCTTTTGTAGTAGCCAAGGAAGAATCTCTGGCGCAGGGACAAAGCAATAACATCTGCCAGGCAGACGGCCCATGCACCTATTGACGACCCCAGTTGCAGCAGGACCTCTCAGCCCAAACACTTGATCATATTGGTGATGTAGAAAGAGTGCCACTAAAACAGAACAATAATCTTACCACTGGAGACGATATTCGACACCCAGGGCAATCACAGATTGGAGGATGTACCTGCAAGATTCCTTTGGACATAAGAGTCTTCAAACTTTTCCCTGGTAGCAGCATATGGAAGAGAGAAGAGAAGAAACAAGGTGAGGACCAAGTACAGGCATATGGCAAGACATCAAGAGAGAAGGAAGCAGTCAAGTGATGCATGCCTTCTGCCAACACTACTCACTATTGTAAGAACATGGTGACAGTGAGTCACTCAGTGCCAGTTGTGGGGGGGGCACTGATACAGCCCCAGCATGCACTGCCTACTCTCACCTCATGCATTCACACACATACCTTGATCCTAACTATGAATCATTGCAGCCATACTAGTAATGGGCTTAAAAGAGAATGTATGGAGGAACCCAAACTTATCAGTAAGACATAAGGTGCAAAATATGTTTAAGGGTAGAAAGAATTAGATATAAATAAGCAAGCAATGGATAAATTGCACATATATATCCCTAATCTATTTTAATCAATGACCCTCTGACATCCAGTAAAGTATCGGTATGTAGGACAGAGGAACGCACTGTGTAAATAAAGCCCTCCTGTCAGCTCCAGTGTCACGTACTGGCAGTGCCCACTGACTTCACAGTGCAGTTTCCCAACCATATAAACAGACTTTTCTCCTGTTACACTCCTCCCCCCTCCCCTCTGCCTGGAAGCTCTCTGGGGGGTTAATGACCTCTCATTAGTGCTGCCCTGTCTCACCCCCCTCCTGCTTGGCTCCCACCTCCCATCAATACTAGACACACTCCCTGTCCCTCTCTGTTAACTGCCTCAGTGCCACAGAGTACTGAGCGACACATGCTGCCATAAGGAATAAACAAGTGCAGATCAAGTAAATGTAAAGCTCGACTATGTGTTGGAATACAGGCTGAAAAATTCACTGACTGTAAAAGCAAAGTTAACACATTCATAACCACCACCACCCCCTTCCGCAGATGAAGTACAGGAACATACAAAATGGTAAGCAGTGGTGTCATTACTGGTTGTGCTTAGTGACACAAGGCTATCCCTATGAAATATGGGGGCTCCCAGTGTGCAATACTTAAAGCTCAACAACAGCAGGAGGGCCCCGGGCAGGCTGCACATTCCTGATCTCCATAACTACCCACCAATAATTCAAATCTAAATGCTCAAAATGTCATTAATTTACCATCAAATCCACCCATCAGTTTAGCTGTGCTGCATAAATACACATAAAGAAAAATGCTAATAAATTCTGGTATAATGACAGTTGAAAGTGATATAAGGCTATGCCTAGGAAATAAAATTCTGTAACACTTCCCTGCACCCCAAACTCCTATACACATATTCCTTGGTACCCATGTTATGGAAGGGTGTGGCAGCGGATGCACCAACCCCTCTATTTTACCTCTCCTACCCCAGCAGCTTGCTCCTCAGTGCCAAATCTCCAGCCTGAGATATGGGGTCACTGAAGAGAGAGGGAAGAGGAGGGAGGGGAGGCGGGAGAGAAAATTATGTGTGTGTGTGGGGGGGGGCACAGCGTTGGTTCCTGTCACTCTAAGCACCAGCAGCCCTTGGAGTTTCCCATAACCACATTTGGATATTACCCACGCCCCAGACTCCACTTCCAGGAAGAATGCATTTGCATTAACCCATTCTATGACCAGTGATAGCCAGAAGTTAATTCTTCCTCTACAAACATAAAGAGTTAACACAGACTTAGACTGGAGGATTGCATGGGCTCCAAGTAAAGGGCAATGCAGTATTATCTAAACATGGCTGTGAGGGAGAGTAAAAACCTCCAAAAGTAATAGAAAGTATATCCTTTTATTAGCTATAGCTGAATAATGATTGCATTAGAACCCCGGGGCATGGAACAATCAAACAGAATTGTGTTTGGCACAGCGAGGCTCTGAGAAGCTTCATGGGACTGTGTGCTCTTCATGGGTAAGCACATCGTGAGCTCAGAGCAGTTTAATAAAGGAACCTCTGATGATGGAGACTTGGGAAGTTTCAACAGATTCCACCCAAACAAACTCTCTCCCCATGAGTAATGTGAATGGGTATTCCCGGGCACAGCTGCCTCACTAACAGCAGCGTATCTCCCTCTTGTCCCCTGATACTCACTGATACTCACTGATACTCGGGTATTACGGAGTATTTCCTTCCTTCAGCTCTCCATGCACACAGCCCCAGCTACTAACCATATGCTGCCTGATGCCCCATTAACCTTTAGATTAGACTCATTTACAGAGTGCCACGGTTAGTTACATGGGATAATGAGCTTTAACCGCATCCGGCATCCAACGAGTTAAGAAAAATAAAACAACTAAATTGCCTCATTTCCTACTGCTGAGACACTTTGACAAATGCCCTTTCAGTCCCAGCAAATGCCCTAAAAATGATCCCATCGATCACAGCCAATCCCCTAATAAATATGCTATCAAGCCTAACAAATAACCTGAAACACAGCCCCTTATCAAGGCAAGCACATAGCCCTTAATAAACGGACATATTTGAATGTACAGAGTGTATGCTGAGAGGATGATAAGAGGCTAATAAATAACCTACCTAGATTACATCCCAGCCAGAACAGGATCCTGCTGCCAGACACACAGACTCCCTAAGAATCCCAAGCATTTCCCAGGAGCAAGACAAGTGGGCTTGTGTCAGAGCTAACCCTAGTGACGGGCAGTTTTGCCACTCCAGCTGCTGCAGAACTACAACTCCCAGAAACCACCCAGCCAATGAAGCCACCCGGTATACCCCAATGAGCAGCAGTGCGGTTCTGGGGCAGACTTTTCCTTAACTTTTCCCTGTCTCCCCGGTACCTTTGTGCCTGATGCTCCGCTTCCAGTCCTTGGCTGTCTCCCGGCCGCTGACAAACTGGAACTCGTTAGGGGTCAGCCACTCTCCTCGGTATCGGATGGAGGGCCCTTTGCTCCCTTGGCACAACTTCTGGATGTAGAGCAGAGCCTTGTTCTCCCCACACTCCACCTCAATGCACGGCTCCCCCTGATCAAAGAGCGGCTGGAAGTCCGGGATGGAGGAGAACCTCTCCAGCATCATGTCATCGGGCAGCGGGGGGTGGTGGTGGGGCTCGGGCAAGCCCAGGTAGGCACGGTGGGCGTGGGGGGAGAAGAGGTGCTCGTAAGCTGGCGGGTGCGGAGTCACTACCGGGATAGCAGCTGCAAGGTAACCCGGGATGGTGTCCATGGGCTGGTTGAAGGCTGCAAGGGCTAGCTCCTCTCGGTCCGGTCTCTCTTTCTTGATCGCCGGCATGGTATCCCCACGTTGCCCCCTAGTCCGCGGGAATGGCACCTTCTGCTGGAATTGCCCCCGGAGGGCTGCAGCAGCGACTTTGTGCTTTCCAGGTAGCGGCGACTTTTCCTCTCAGCGAGTGTGGGGCTTCAGTGCAAGTCCTGTGCTGATGATGTGCAGCTGCCTGAGACATGACATGCTGGAGAGGGCTGAGCCGCCGGAGACATCGTGTTGCTTCTGGAAATTCTTATTGATCCCTGATCGACCTCCGCCAACCCGCCCCCCCTCCAATGTTGAAAAGTGCACTGAGGGGCCCAGCGGCCCCGGCTCACCACCTCCCAGTGCCCTTATGCCCCTTTAAGCTTCTCTTGCCTTGGCACGCAATGTCCCCTCTGCCCCTCCTCGCTGCTGCCCCTTGGCTGACCCTGTGGCCAGGGAAGCAGTTTCGGCTAGTGGCTCCGGATCCCCCTTATCCACCTGCTGCCAGGCTGCCTTCCGCTTGTCTGCCTAGTATTAATGAGGAGGAGGAGGAGGATAATAATAATGATTACATGTGAGTAGCGTGCTATCCCTGAGGGGGTGAGGGAGCTGCTTCCCCTGTCTCTGCTCTGGTGCTTAGTGGCTGCTGGGGGATCCCTTCATGCTACATGTCACACACTCAGAGAGTTCACACACTCTCTGACCGAACAAGATTTGCCTTCTCCGCTGCTTCTCCCAACTTGGCCCATTTAAACATCACTGGCGGCAGCGGGAGGGGACGGGGGGAGACGAGGGGGTTGTGTGACGGACGACATCCTCCGCGATCACACGGCGTGGCTGCTGCTAGTGACAGTGGCTACTTCCTCATGCTAGCGACGCTCCGCGCGGAATCCCTAGTCTCTGGGACGCGTTAGCTGGAATAGTTTGGAAACTTCCAATTCTCCTCTCTCGCGAAGGGGGGGCTCTCCCAGGAAACTCATCAGTGCATGTGCGCAGCCAGTATCTATTTACCCGGAGTGTGCTCACCTCAACGTTACCATAGACAACGCTGCCGCCCGGGCTGCCCCATGCGCTGACACTCTCCCACAAACACTCCTACTGTCCTAACTTCCGGAAAGCACCACTCAGTCAGCAAGCGAGGGTACAGCTATAATGACTTTCACTCACTCACTGCCTGGATGGCTGACACTTTGCTTCCCTGGACCTGGAAGTTGCCATTAACTCTTTCCCTGCCCCCACATGCTTGTCTGCTGCCAACGAAGATACTGTCTTCTCTGTCACACAGGTCGGAGAAGGGGTTAATGTATCTGTGAAAGAATATTTGGATGAACATTATTGTGCGCGATCACCTATCGACATAAGGGCGCTTATGCTTCCACAGCGTTTGAGACGCACCTAACGAATGATCCAATATATTCCAGATTATTCTGCCTGCTTGTACCCACCAGCATTCTGCCTTTTAGCAGTTTCACCCCAGTGCGTTTTTAAGACGCAAAATGTTGTGTTTTATTTGCGATAAATATACATGTATGTGTTTTTTTTTACAATGTGTTCACCATTCATTTGATTCAATTGCCTGTGAGTAGTGGACAGAACTGAGATTATTAACATGCAATTAAATTGCGATCTGTACAGATACTGAAACTTACCATTGCCATGATCTAGGAATCTAAGCCTGCCAGTCCAGTATTCTCTTTTGACTTCTTTCTGGCAAGGAAGCGGTTACAGAGAGGCACTGAGTGTGTCTACTATTGACATGAAGTGGGAGCCAAGCAGGAGGGGAGAGAGACAGGGCTGCAGCCGCTGCACTAATGAGAGGTCATTAACCCCCTAGAGAGCTTCCAGTCAGCAGGAGGGGGGAAAGCAGAGCTGTCCTCAGTCATAGCGGGGCCAATATATTGTGTGTTTAACTCCCTTATATATAATGCAACCTGCAGCTTTCTAGATGTTATTGAACTGCTGCTCCCAGTATCTTCCATCAGCGGGGCCAGATTTACATAACGGGCACCCCTAGTCCCGCTGTCGTTTGTCGCCCCTGTCCAGTGGCGTAACTACCTGGGGTGCAGAGGG
>CM044443.1:91308313-91322903 GCA_024363595.1 Xenopus borealis
GTGTATGGCCACCTTTAGCTCAAATATATCTTATAGGGGGAAGCTTCTTTTCCTAGCAGATGTGTTAGAGCTCACTCAAATAACTGATTCCAGTAAAAACAAAATCTAACAAAATAACTGCCTTTTGCACAAATTCTGCATGTAGAGAGACAATGGTGATTTTAACAGTGAGCTCTACATCTTCTAGGCAAAAGGAGCCCCCCTGTAAGATATATTGGATCTAACTGTCAATGATTATCTGACACCCAACTCCTGCATGAGACAGAATGAAGAAAAACAGATGCTGAGAGGAATAGTGAAGATAAAGGTGATTATATCAGAAACAGTACAGCATTTTAATTGATTGGATTTAGAAAGTTTGCTGAATATTACATTTTCACAATAGTTCCCCTTTAATAGTCAAATTGCCTTTCTGTACCTATTATGGTACAGCTTCTCAAAAAGAGATAAAAATGGCAAGTCAATGGAATTTCCCTACTTGCAAGTGCTACTTTGCCTTTGCAGGGCGGTGTTTTTTCTTGCACTCCAGGTATGGGAGCTCATAGTATAATAGGAGTCCATAAATCTTGGGGGGAACTGCAATATAGAACCAGGGGCAGTAAAAAGCCACTTCTGGTCATTTCAAAGGAGACATTTTGTGTAAAAAATAAGAATGTGCCAGTGCATTATACTCATTTAGATATAGAAGAATTGTGCTTAAAAAAGTGTTTCAGGCTGATTTATTGAATATTTCTGCAAAAACCCTAATAATCCCTCCCTTCCCTTCCACTTCTTGCTTCCTGAATTCCCAGGCTGTGCAGGAGAGCCAGCAGGTCTCAGCTCACTGCACTGTAGGACAGGAACCAATCAGAAGCTAACCGGACCTGATAGGGAACTGAAGCCTGTCTTTGCTTGTAGGGCTGTGATTGGCTGTCCCCCTCCTACTGTGCTTCTGTCAGGGACCGTTAGGACTCGCCCACCCCTCATTTGAAACACAGACTGGGAACAGAGAATATCTATACAGAGCTCCAATAAAGGGGATATTTTTGAAAGATATTTATATTTAGCACCATGTAAAAGCAACACCATATATTACTTATAATTTCCTACAAAATTAGGGTTTTTTCATTTATCCTATATGTCTCCTTTAAGGGCAATGGCACATGGTGGTAAATCTGCACTACCACAGACGACAAGTCTCCAAAAATGCCTTGCCCATGCCTAGCATTGTAATCATAATCAAGCTGATTAAGAGATTTACCCT
Organism: Xenopus borealis; assembly: GCA_024363595.1. Classification (NCBI taxonomy): domain Eukaryota; kingdom Metazoa; phylum Chordata; class Amphibia; order Anura; family Pipidae; genus Xenopus; species Xenopus borealis. The sequence continues at coordinate 91,309,557 of CM044443.1, forward strand.
GTGCCATTTCAATATATTTTCATGTTTTTAACCAGAAATTAATTTATTTATGTTTGTTAAGAGCTGGTAGGTTACTCCCTAAATGTACTTTAGTTTGTGCTCCCTGGGGTTATGGATGCAATCAGCAACACCTAATTTGCAATAGGGGCATTTCAGTCAGTTGGCATAGCTCTGCAGTTGGTTGCACATTTTTTTTAGGAGTATATTATCACTTTAATAGGAAGAGGAGGATCCACAAATAGGATCCATGAGCCCACCAGTAAATACAAGGAGATGTAATGCGGTTTATAAATGGAAGTGTCCAGCAATAACTTTGGGTCCAGGCAGACATTCGCTAGGGATCCCCAACCTTTTGAACCTGTGAGCAACATTCAGAAGTAAAAGGAGTTGGGGAGCAACACAAGCATGAAAATTTTTCTTGGGGTGCCAAATAAGTGCTGTGATTGGCCATTTGGTAGCCCCTATGTGGATTGTCAACCTACACTGAGGTTCTGTTTGGCAGTACACCTGTTTTTATGAAACCAAAACTTGCCTCCAAACCTGGAATTCCAAAATAAACACCTGCTCTGAGCCCTCTGGGAGCAACATCCAAGGGGCTGGAGAGCAACAGGTTGCTCATGAGTTACTGGTTGGGGATCACTGCGCTAGACCATCAGTAAACAGTGTTAAGATAAATGTTGGCACTTGTGTGATCCAACATAGACAAAGATAGTTTATTAAGCATTGCATAGACCACATAGAGCCTCACGTTTCATGCTTTTGTTGCACTTAAAAATGCTGAAACATATGAGCAGCTTTTTAAATTTTATGCTTTATCAAAGCTATATTTTATGGTTTGGGGCCTATTATCCAGAATGCTCTGGACTTGGGGTTTTCTGGATAAGGGGTCATTCTTTAATTTGGATCTCTATAACTTATTTTGATTAAAATGGAGTATATAGGAGATTGGCATCCCATAACTCAGAACTTTCTGGATAACAGGTTTCCACATAATGGATCTCATCACAGGGATCGTTGTTATGAGTTGTATTGTTCAACTTCCGATGAAGGTCCATGTGGATGACTGAAACATTGAGAGAGAAAAAAAAATATATATATATATATATAAATATACTCCAATTTAGTTGCTCAAGTCTAAAGAAAGGAATGGACTCTTGTCCTTTTTTCCTTTCCATGGGGCAAAAGATCCACAAATATCTGTCTATAATGTTCTCTAATGTACTTGTACAGTGTAATCATGTTGCCTCACAAGAGTTTTTTCTCCAGAGAAAATAACTCCATCCTTGACAGTCCTTCCTCCATCCCTTTTTACTAGTTTATTTGCACTCTCTCCAGGTCAGTAATATTCCTGTTAAGGGCTGAGGGCCTGAACTGCAATAGTGCATACTCAAGGTATGCCAGGGACTAACAAAAAGGCAAAATTATGTCTCCATTCCTCAAGTTATTCCATGTTTTTTTTTTCATGACTGTACTTTATTAGCTTTAGTGGCCACTGACTGACACTGCCTAAAGTTATACAGCTAGTTATCCACAAAAATCCTCATATCCTTCTCAATTAAGGGGGCCATCCGCACATTGTCATTAAGGGGCCGATTTACAAATTTCACGTGAAATGATCGAAGTTCGATCGAACAACGATCGTACAAATTTTTTGTGAAATCGTAAAGTGAAATTTGGCCTCTTCGATCATCGAATATTGAATAGATCAAATGATCGTATATTCAATAATTCGATCATTCGATGATCGAAGGAATAAAGATTTTAAAGTTATTCAACTGCCTACTTCGCCAGATTGAACCTACCAAATTGCAATAGAAGCCTATGGGAAGCTCCCCATAGGCTTCAGAGACTAAGTCCTGCTCGAATACCATTTGTACGATTGGAGCGTTCGAATCGTACGAATTTTTCGGCCTATCGAAGGAAATTTCACAATTTTTCCGTGAAATCGAACGATCGGTATCCGATCGTACAAATTCATAGAGAAATCTGATATTGAGCAAAATGATAGCCTAAAACAATTCGATAAGCATTCGATAGTCAAATACTTATCGAATTGCGAATTTGGTCGAGCTAATTGTGGGGAATAATAGTAAATTTGACCCTTAGTGTATAACTCACATTTATTTCTAACAAAGCGAAAGTAGGACTAGGGATGTAGCGAACGTCGGAAAAAATGTTCGCGAACATGTTCTGGCCAGAAAAATGATTTTAAAGTTGTTTAAAGGGTGCAACGACCTGGACAGTGGCATGCCAGAGGGGGATCAAGGGCAAAAATGTTTCTAAAAAATACATTGTTGACACAGCGCTGCGTTTTGTGCTGTAAAGGGCAGAAATCACACTACGTCACTCAGGTGATGTTTCTGGACACGGAATGTGAAAAAGCTCACACAGCTACGTGGCACTTGGTTAAAGACTGGGCAAACAATGCCTACAAGGTCAACGTATACACTACTACAGCAGTGGATACGGATTATGGAAAATATTATTGCTGCTTGAAAAACGTCACTCAGGATGGTGTTTCTGGAGACGGTATTATTATTGATATTTAGACAGAATGTGAACAAGCTCACACAGCTAGATGGCAGTTGTTTGAAGAACAGTAGATTACTAGCGAGCAAACTTACTATCAACTGTCCCTCAAATCACTAACAGCTCTCTCCCTACACTAGCTCTTCCAAGCACACACAGGCAGAATGAAAAAACGCTGCAGGGCTTCAGTTTATATATGGAAGGGGAGTGGTCCAGGGGGTGTGGGGGTGGTCCAGGAGGGAGAGCTTCCTGATTGGCTGCCATGTATCTGCTGGTCTGGGGGAGAAATGGCAAAAAAAAAGCGCCAGCTAAGGCGAACCCAAATTGGCGAACGTCGGGCGACGTTCGCGAAAATTCGGCGAGCGCGAACAGCCGATGTTCGCGCGAACAAGTTCGCCGGCGAACAGTTCGCGACATCCCTAAGTAGGACAGAACGGGTAGAGTTATGAGAGGAGAGAACATGGGGCTTGACAAAGGAGATAGTGGCATATAAGGAGTGATGTTGAGAGAGTGGCACATAGAGGACTAGAAACTGAAGTGGATGGCAAAGGGGGTATTGGAAAATAGTAACGCATGTAATTATTAAAATTAGACAGTGTAACAACTCACCCTGGTGGTATAGTGGTGTGGCGGGTACACCCTCCAGGCCACTCCTCTTCTCCTCTGGTTAGGGCATGCACTGCACACATCTTCTTTATTTATAGGGGCATATGCGCTGGCGTGACAGTGTCAAAATTTTAAAGTATTTAAAGAGAACTTTTGGATTTTCTCATTGCCCTATTAGGTTTTCCTCTTTGCGAGTTTCCTGGTGCCTTGAGCTCATTTCTGTTGTGACACCTGCCTGTTTGTGACAAATCCTGATTTGTGTATCTGTATCCCTGCTAACTGATCTCCTGGTTTGACCCTTGCCTGCCTGGTTCCACTTGTATACTGCTTGCACCCTTTGCACGTCCAGAACCCTCTTCTTTGCACCTCTCTTAATAAGAACTGGTGGCATCCAATTAGCTGAGGGCTCCTCCTGAGGTGAAAGGCAGCTGTTATAAGCAGAAACAAGAGCTGAGAACAGGGTGCTTAGCATTGGTTCTGGATTTAGGGAGCCGAACGTGACAGAGAGGCAATGAAGAGTAAGCTTTTTAAATGTAAAAAATACAAACTATTTTTTACATTTCTTTGCAAGTGTTTTTCTAAGCAAAAGTAAGGGTCTAGAATACTTGTTATCATGTTTAGCTTCAATGTCAGAATCCCTTGCAGAAGAAAAAATAATGAATGCCCCCTCCAAAGGTTCCCCTTACCCCCCTTCCTAAAACACATTTTTCTACCATCTGCTGCCCCTTGCCTCTTACTTAGGGGGATAACACAGACTAGTGCACTGGGGTTGGTGGTCACCATGTGTGAACATGTCTGGTGTGTGTAGGCACCCAGGCCTGTGTATAGGGTTGCCACCTTTTCTGTAGAAAAATACCGGCCTTCCTATATATTTATCTTTTTCCCCTATTAATAACATTGGGATCAACCATCAAAAATACCGGCCAGGCCTGTAAAATACCGGACAGGTGGCAACCCTACCTGTGTATAAATATGCTAATCTAAACAACACATAGGAAATTAGAAACATTGGCCAAAACTTGTCCGGAACAGCCTGTATTGCTGCAATGGTGACTGTCCAAAACAAAGTATGTTAGCTCAGTGGTTCTCAACCTGGGGGTCGGGACCCCTTTGGGGGTCGAATGACCCTTTCACAGGGGTCCCTTAAGGGGTTCCAGGAGCAGGTTCATCTCCCTCCCCACTAGCCCTTGGGCAAGGTTGTAGCTATCCGGGTGTTGGTGCTGGGAGTTGTAGTTCAATAACCTGTGTAGGGAAGCCAGTTGCACTACGACTTTCTATATCCCCTTATTAGGGACTGCCATACAGCTCTCCCTGCCCATTTAAAATGTGTAAAATTAACATGGTAATTGGGGTGTGGCAAAAAATTTTTGCTGCACTACGCACGGAAAACAAACCTTTATGCAGCCACACTGTCTCCTGTACTTTCCTAATAATCCGCTCTGGGCTGGCAATGAAAATATTTTAATATTTTATGGTTGGGGGTCACCACAACATTAGGAAGTGTATTAAAGGGACGAGCATTAGGAAGGTTGAGAACCACTGTGCTAGCTGAATACTTATGCAAAAGTAAGCTAACATAAAAGCTATTTTTCTGTAGGATTTGTTTTTCCAGAGACCTGGTCAAGGACCTGAATACAGTACTTTAGCAAGGTGACATATATTATAGGATTACTTAAGTCATGAGAGCGCAGATACCACTTTATCTATATACTAAAGGATCATGTACTCCTACTGTTATTTATAAGGCTATTAGAAGTCGCTGGTCAAGATTTCCATTTCCGTTGAATAAGAGTTATTATGCCATGGATTTAGATCATAGACTAGTTCTGTTTATCTTGTGCTTCTTCTATTTCAAGTACCGCACATTTCTATGTTCCAGCCCCAGCTTAAAAGTTGCCAGCCTTCACCTACTCCAGCTCCTGAAAACTAATAGGGCTCATCAATCAGCAGCAGATGCTACATTAGCACAGATTTCCTGCAGTAGTGCATCTATGGGAGAGAGGTGCATTGCCAATGTCCTGCTTCATGTAAGGACAGGCAGTCCTTGGGACACCAATATCCACTGATTTTCACTGTATAATTTACTCGGGTTGTCAGAACCTACACGCTGTGTCTCTCTGTATGAAGTAATTGAGGTGGAAATACTCACTGTCACACAATGTTTGGGGTACTAGTACACACTGCATCTCGTAATATAATATTCTTGGTGTGTCAATAGTGCTGCTTCTCACTTTATCATTTATTTCCTCTTGCTTTCACTTTATATAATGTGCCAGTAACAACTTACACTAACTGCATATAATTTTCTCATTCCATAACATGCATTAGATGCTATTGTCTATTGCAGCCACTAGGTAATGTGCTTGAGATGTGTATGGTTGATCTTTATGGGGATACCTAATTTTCCTTACTGAAATAATTGCAATTGAACAAATACATGTATTCATATTGTTTCAGCACAAAGGAATATCTCCATTAGGACAATGGGACATGGGACACTTTCAAGCATTTTTTCATTGTAGGGTTTGGTATCTCCATTAGTAAGGGACATAGTGTTTATAACCACCCCCATGAACTTGTATAGCACACACTTATTTGTCAGGCGATTGGCGAAACCAAGAGTGTACCCCAACATTTGAAGTTTAATAAAATAATAAACGATGCACTGCATGTTCCATTGACCTTACTTTTTCCATTTTCAAGAAATAGGACCTGACTGTTGACAGAAGTGATCATTTTGGTTCTCCCTGTATGGACCAGGTTGGTAAGATTCTTACTGTTGCTCAAGTATTCATTTTCGGGGTATAGTTTTCCTTAAACCACAAACAAGCCAGTAATGTTGAAAAATGGTCAATGTGTACTAACATGCCTGTAAAATCACTGCAAAATAGCTAATGAGCACTCCATTAATTCCAGACATGCCAGTAAGATCAATGCAGGAATTAATAGATTCAAAGCATTATCCTACACTTGCACAAGCAGAATACCAAAGTTTTTTTCCTCCTTAGGGCCCTTACACACGGGCATTTTGGACCTGCGCTCCCCTGCGTTACGTTTGGCTGCGTTCAGCCGCAGGGGGAGCGCAGGTCTAGACGCACCTCATTAGTTTCAATGGCATTATATGGCATTATACCCATGAGACGCGTGTAAGCGCCGAACACAGATTCAGACGCAACATGCTGCGTCTGAATCTGCGTTCGGAGCTTACAAGTGTCTCGTGGGTACAACCTCATTGAAAAGAATGAGGTGCGTCTAGACCTGCGCTCCCCTGCGGCTGAACGCAGCCAAACGCAATGCAGGGGAGCGCAGGTCCAAAACGGCCGTATGTAAGGGCCCTTCAACTTCTGTAAAAAAAAATCCATGAGGGACAGTTGGGAGGAATTGCTAACATTACTGCCAAATAGAAAGAAGCATAATGGTCCTATAGGTAGGTTATAACACTAGTTACCAAGACTGGGTGACTGGGCTGTTACTGCGGGTGAATGGGTGGGATTAAATCCAGGTGACTAATGAAAAATGCTGTTGACATGTCTTGTGGCCAGATATAACCTTTAATGGATTTTCCATATGTTACTGAACCCTTTGCAGTCAGTGTAACTCATATTTTCAACATTTATTTGAAGCAGCAAAAATGGTTCTTCACAGTGACGGCAGTGAGATTGTGGAATGCACTGCCGAGTTATGTTGTGCCGGCAGATTCTATTAATGCCAATAGAAGTATCTTGGATGATTTCTTGGACAAGCATAATGGTCAAGGCTAAAATGAAGAGTTAGTTTAGTATAGATATGTATACTGTATGTATTTATACATTCAACCCAAATTATCTATATCAATCTGGAAGAGGTGGGCTAAGTAGTATTGGCCCCTATGGAAATGACATAAGTTGCTGCCCACCTGCTTGGTAGCATGCCCACCCTCCCATCTGCCTGTGCTCTCACTTGTCTGCTACCTTATAGTACCCCAGCCACACCGGGTCATTTGTTAAGCTATTTAGCACTCAATACTGTTTATTGCTTTGATCCTTTTGAACTCTTCTAGGGTCTAAAATACCTGGCTACATAAACACCCTCCTCACTGACCGGACCTGTCAGATCCACCCAATCATTCTACCACTGTCACTTGGCTGTTTCAATAACCCTCAGAACAGAATTAAAACTGAAATTGCACTTTTATGCCATCCATTACTGAACCCTGATTTCACCTCCTGGTTTAGCCACGAAGGAAGGTGGGAACTTTAATCTCAGGGCAACCAGGCAAGCTCACATCTACAATAAGCCAATCACTGAGCAGACTGGCATGCTTCTACATCATCTCATGGAAGCTGGATTCAAAATGAGGAACAGGTCACTAAGCTTTTTATGGTGTAGGCTTCCACTGCCTACATTTGTTCTATCTAGGCTATAGATACAGTCTCCATGTTTCAGAAGATGTACGTCTTCACTACAACTCTTACGATGCATGGGTGTAAGTAAACATAATGCAAAAAAGAAGAGAAACTGTGCAAATATCTTATAATATTAGTACACATTCACATAACCTTCATCAAAGCCATGTGCTAGATACCTGCGTTATGACGCAGAATGGATTGGTTATACTACCAAGCTGCAAAATCAATATGAGCCTTGGATCTTAAAAGATATGTTTATTAAGGACAAAAAAGAGGCAGGATGCTGAGTGTTGCAGTTCACATGGAAGGAGGTTCAAGGTTTTAACTAGTGATGGATTTATGTGATCTTCCCAACCTGGCCAGCAATACTATTGCTTACTTAAACTTATGTGTGGCATACAAGGCAAAGATTACACTGATTAAAAATAATGTCACAGCATTAAAATTGTGTTGAAATTCTCTAGATTCCTCCTGCAGATATCCCTTCTTAATATATATTTAGTACGTAGTAAAATATTAACGGTATTACTTCCAAATGCAGCTTCAGTGCTGCACTACTGAAACAGAAGCCTACCAGTACAGTCAGTTCAGGAACACATATTTTGATGCAAAAAGATTATAAATAAGACATTTCTGAGCTATGTACATGACTGAGAACTGAGATTATATGAAATTACATGCACTGTTCAGATGAGATAGTAGCAGTATCTTCCTGGCATTCCTTCCTTTGTCTACTACTCCTGCAACTAGATGTTGCTCTAAGGACTCATAAACAGCAGAGACCTGGCCCTATGCAGTGTGATGGTTGCAGTATTTGGCAAGAATGGAAGGCTGGATAACAGGCCTTTCCAGGGTTTTGTGTATCTGTATTACTTTTTCTTTTTAAAGGTGCAAAACCAAATAAAGGATTTTTAATGAATTCATAAATCTGTTTAATTAAATAAGTGAACATGTTACACTATATTTCCCCTTTCTCTGTAATAACTAAATTGTACCTTGTACTTGATCCCAGCTAAGATATTAATCCTTGTTGGAGGCAAAACAATCCTACTGGGTTTGTTTAATGTTTACATGATTTTTAGGAGACTTAAATGGGTGCCATCCTTAGGGAATAAATGGTCAATGCTATATACTTATATATGGGGTGCTTATGCTTCTGTGGGTTATGGAAAATTTGCAGATTAGTTCTAGCTGATGTGAGCAATAAGGATTTATGTGTATTAATTACAGCTGCTGATAAGTGGCAGACCTTTTATTTCTGTCTTGTACATTGTACATATTTATTTTCTAGGGTGTTTCCTATAAGCTCTGCTATTTTCAGCCATCTATTAACTAAATAAAGCCCTACTAGGTCCATTGTGTATAAGCGAACCCTAGGTAAAACATACTCATGAATTCACAAGCACTTCAAAAAGAGATTATAGGCACATAATGTTCTCTAGCAATGGCGCAGAACACTTATTACTGTATGTTAAATTGATTGAGTGCAGAATGACTATTTATGGTGTTATCTTTTTGTATTGTAATTGGCCCTTTAAGAAAGTATACACTGATAAATGCATGAGAAGATTTTATAAAAAGAATAACATTTAGTATAAGAACCATATTCCTTTATCCTTCAACTACTATTAAAGAAAGAGGATAAACATATTTAAAGCACTGACTAAATTCATATTACAATTCAGTATTAACCTGGGAGGGATTAATACAAGAATACAAATGTTGCACTCCATTATCAAGATATGCAACAGTGCTTCCAGCTCCCCAGAATCAAAGAATCCCACTTTCAAATAGTGACCCAATGGTCCATGGTTTTTCTGCTTAATGCTAAACTAAGCTGTGAATATTTACCTTCACATTTATTTTTTCTAGTCAACAGAAGTAATAAAGTATTCGCCCAGGATCATAAACAGAGTCGGTTGCAGTTGGGCCCAGGTGTTTTAGTTCACAGTCCAGTGTTTTCAGCTCTTGCCATGCTCTTACTTCTCCGCTCATGAGATTTTTACAGATTGGCTTTATAAGTATTGACCTTATAATAAGCAGTTCTGCTTGGTAGGCGGCAGAGCTATTGAAGCCTGGTCTGCCATGGACGCTGGATTTCCACTGACACAGAGGATGGCAATGTAGGTGACTGCAAAGGAGACTGAATAAAAGTATGGCAAAAGAAAGGCATAGATTACTTTGGAATAAAAGATCATTCTGTTTAACTATGGATAACTGCACTGGTGAAATTTAGAATTCTAATGTATCAACCCCATAGCCTTTAAAACGTGTGCAATACTTGCAGTCTTTTGAGACACTCAATGCACAGCCTCTGTGTGACTCATTAACTGCTTTGGCTATCCTCCCGAAATGTAAAGCTGTAGCTGTGGCTGCATTGTACATTCCCCCAATGTGCTTAAATCTATAGATTTACTGCAAAATACTATGCCCTTTGTTGTAAATCTGCCGGAAGAAATCTCATCTGGAGCACAAGAGGGCTGTCAGTATGCCAGCAACACAGCCGTGCACCGGAGGAAAGCTGTCCATGTGTGTATTATAAATTTGCTGCAGTGCCAAGCAAGGTGCAGGAAAAAATCGGTTTTGACCCTTTTTGCAACTGCAGCTTTACTGTACTTTATGGTATTACAATACTGGATTTCATGGTAATTTATAAAGGGATAGTGTCAAGGGAATGTTCTTCTTTGCATCAGTTAACAGTGCAGCTCCAGCAGACTTCTGCACTGAAATCCCTTTTTCAAAATTGCAAACACATTTTTTAATATTTAATTTTGAAACCTGATATATGGCTGGACTAGGGTTGCCACCTGGCCGGTAAAAATTATGGCTGATCCCAATAAGATAAATATATAGGAATGCCTTTTTTCCAAGAAAAGGTGGCAACACTAGGCTAGACATATTGTCAGTTTCCCGACTGCCCCTAGTCATGTGACTTAAGGTGGCCATACACGGGCAGATAAAACTGCCGAGTGGATCTTATAGCCTATGGCCAGCTTTATGCTCTGATAAACTTCAGTCACTCTTTATTGCTGTACTGCAAGTTGGAGTGATATCGCCTACTCCCCACCAGCAGCCTAACAACAGGAAGGTAACCAGATAGCAGCTCCTTAACACAAATCAGCAGCTCCTTGGTAGATCTAAGAACAACACTCTGTAGTAAAAATCCAGGTCCCACTGCAGCACATTCAGAAACAACAGCCTGCCAGAAAGCAGTTCCACCCTAAAGTGTTGGCTCTTTCTGAAAGCACATGACCAGGCGAAATGACCTGAGATGGCTGCCTACACATCAATATTACAACTTAAAAAAGCAGAGTATTGGCAGGAAAGTCCGGACTGAGAATTGAAATAGGCCCTTTCATTTCAGCCCACACAGAGGCCCAAACAGTCCCCACCAGCCCACTAAATACTGATTTTCTATGGCACCTTATAGCAGCCCCTCTGGCTTTTGCCAGAACCCACAGATTGCCAGTCTGGCCTGATGAGAGGATTCAGTAGCTACATAATCCTTCTTTAGTTAGAAGCCCAGTCTGAAGTTCTGCATGAATAACCTTCCATAAATGACCCAGGTGATCAAGAGATGGTGAATGGGTCCATGCCCTATTATGCTGGGTATACACTGGGTATACATTGTTTGCTTTCCTCTGGATCAACATTAGGTTAATTGCAAACAGGCTGACCTTGGACCAATGTTTCTTCTAAAGTTTCTTAATTCAATATGTTCGTATTTTACGCCGTACCATATACTTTCCTACCATCATACCCTGACACATTTAGGCTCATGACTCACTGGGTATTTTTACCACAGCTGTGCTTGGGCAGGAAACAGCTATGGCCAGTATGGTTTGTCACCGCTTCCCATAGAGACATGTCATAAAAGCTCTGCCTAGGGCTCACTTTGGTGTTCCTGAGAAGTGGTCCAGCTGTCATTGTTTGGTCTGCCACATGCTGAAATTTGCCATATTAGGGAAACATTCTTACATTGGAAAAATATTTGTAATATTTGTTACTGTAATATTTTGTTACTGTATAACTCAAATTCCCATGCACGCATTAGTAGATCTGGTCCCAGTCTATTTTTCTTATTTTTAACAACGTTATAGTTTTCACATTTTCACTGGGTGGTTATCATTATTTGTATCATTGACATGCATTTATAAAGTGCCAACAAATTCTGCTGCACTATACAATAACTGAGTGTATAAATTAAACATACAGAATAAAAACACTTGCTCCCTCCTTTTGTTGCACCCACTCCTTTCATGAATGCCACAAAGGCATTCTGGTAGCATACCTCCCAACTGTCCCACTTTCAGAGGGACGGTCCCTCTTTTCACAGCTCAACCCGCCGTCCTTCATTTGTACTGGAAAATCACATTTTTCTCTGCACTGAACAGCCAGAAAAAGAAACAAAGTTTCTAACTTAGTTGGATTTTGGCAGAGAGCCCAGAACAGCTAACGGGTGCAAATAAGATGCTTTGTAACAATTTTGAGATAAACTAATAAGTAATTGTAACAATATAGGATAACAGGTCCCTTGGAAAAAGTTAGACTCAAAATAAAGGAATATTTTAAAACTTTCATAAACTGCCAAATTTTGTAAACTAAACATGGTAATTAGGGGGTGTGGCCACAAAAATGGGTGTTGTCTAAAAATTTCACAGTGCTACGTGCAGCAATATTTTTTTGTCCCTCTTTTTATTTCCAAAATGTTGGAAGGTATGTGGTTGGTACACTTTTTTCAACGGCAAACCTAAAGTGCACCAGGCCCCACTGCAAAACAATTTTCAGAGGGGCCCACCCAGTGTACTTGGATCCAAATCCTCCCGCCGACTTCCTTTCTCTGCCGACTCCCTGCCCGGACTCAGCCCCGCCCACTTCTCCGCTCCGTGCAGACTTGCACTCTAATATCCCAGCTGCAGGTAAGAGAGCTACTGGGGAAGGGGAGCGGTTTGTCAGCTATAGAGGAATCAGACCCCCAGGCTGTGGGGTCTGCTTCCTCTATAGTTATGCCATTGCTTCTTTTACTAAAAATGTGTGGACAACTGGTGAAAATGTTTCCATCATGCAGCAGAAAATGTTAAATTCCGGTGTAATGACCTGCAACAAATGCTGTGGCAGACAACAAGCACAATATTTCTTCCCCCCTTTCAGCTGTATTGGGGAACAAAGCAGTGATGCCCCCTCTCACCTTAAAGTGGAAGTATTAGCAATAAAACTGTCAATCAAATTATATTATGGGTTTTAAGGTGGCCATAGACGCACAGATAATATCGTACGAAACGAATTTTCATACGATATTCGGTGCGTGTATGGTGGGAAATGAGCCGACTGACATCGTCAGAGGATTAAGATATCGGTCGGCTGGTTGATCGGACTGGACGGAAAATTTTGATCAGATGCCTTTGAAATCTCCCTGAACATCGGCCATTGTTAGTGCTGAATCGTCAGATACAAGTAGAATTCTATTGTTTCTACCTGTATATCTGACGATTCAGCTCTACACGTGTGTGTTGAAACGAACGATCTTTCTTGGAAAGATCTTTTCCGAGAAAGATCGTAATTGTTACGTCTATGGCCAGCTTTAGACTAGGGACCAACTGAAAAAAAATAATTTTTAAAATATGGTGCCCTATTGCACCTAGTTAAGCCTCACACATACCTAGAGGCAGCCCTCTGTATAAAAAAATATGCAAACCCAATATTTGCCAACCTCCTAACTGTCCCATTTTACACAGGATAGTCCTGATTTCGACAGCTCAGTCCGCAGTTAAAGGGATCCTGTCATGGGAAAAAAAAATTTTCAAAATGCATCAGTTAATAGTGC
>CM044443.1:91323085-91349998 GCA_024363595.1 Xenopus borealis
CCCCCCCCCCCCAGCAGCCTAACAAAAGAAGAATGAGAAGGTAACCTGATAACAGCTCCCTAAAACAAGACAATTTTCAACTGTTTAAGATAAGCAGGTCTTTTGGGAGAACTGAGACTTACAGCTTCAAGGGCTATTCACCTTTATTAGCAAAACTGTAATAACATAAGAAATGGCCCTAAAACCACCAGAAATGCGTCCAAACTTTCCATTATAAAATGGACATGGTATTTAGGGTGTGTGGCAAAACTTATTGTCCCTTTTTCTGATTTTCAAATGTTAGGAGACATGTGTTCTAAAAATCCTAGACCTCAAGTTATACCCCCTAAAATTGCCACACTTAAGGGCAGATTTACTAAATTCACGTGAATAATTCGAAGTTTGATCGAATTTAAAATAAATTTGAATATTCTAATAAAATTTTATTTGAATATTCGACTATTCGATGGTCGAATTACTTCCCCTTTAAATTTTTATTTGACCACCTACTTCGCCAGAACCAAGCTACCGAATTGGGAATCATTAGTTTTGATCGAATAAAAAAAATTTGATCGATCGAATAAATAGTTCAAATCGATCGTTCGCTCGAATTGTGGTGAAATCCTTCAAATTCGATAGTAAAATTCGAAGGATTTTACTTCCCTTTTATTCATATGGTCGAATTTAGAATCTTTTTTAATTCGAAATTCGACCAATGATAAATCTGCCCCTTAAACTATTTCAGATTAGCAACTTTGTGCCTCTTGAAATCAAATATGTGAAGGACATTGTCAAAACTCTAGAGGAGTTTGCTGCTCTTAAAGGTGTCGTTCACCTTTGAGGTAAGTTTTAGTATGTCATAAAATGTCCAATTCCTAGCAAATTTGCAATTGGTATTCATTATTTATATTTTATAGTATTTGAGTTTGTTACCTTTTTTTTTGCCTCTTTCCATCTTTCTGATGGGGGTCTCTGACCTAATCTAAAAACAAATACTTTGTAAGGCTACATATTTATTGTTATTGCGACTTTTTATTACTCGTCTATCTACTCAGTGCCTCTCCTGTTCATATCCCAGTCTTCTCTTATTCAAATAAATGCATGGTTACTAGAGTAATTTGGTCCCTACCAACCAGACTGCTAAAATTGCAAACTGATGAGGTGCTGAGTAAACCGCTAAATAACTCAAAAACCACAAATAATAAATTAAAACAAATTACAAATTGTCTCTAAATGTGACTCCTTAGTCTACATCACACTAAAGGTTCAACTAAAGTTGAACACAAGCCCTTTAAAGGAGAACTAAACCCTAAAAATTAATATGGCTACAACTACCATGTTTTATAGACTAAAATTTCAGATTCTCAGCAGCAGCAATGATCCAGGACTTCAAACTTGTCACAGGGGGTCAACATCTTGGAAAGTGTCTGCGACACGCACCTGCTCAGTGGGCTCTGAGCAGCTTTTGAGAAGCTAAGGGGTCTTCAAAATGCAGTTGATCTGTAATATAAGCTGATGCTACAGGGCTGATTATTAAATTCCAATGCTAGTCACACTGGTTTCTGTGCTGCTATGTAGTAATTATCCATATTAGTTAGTAATCAGCCTTATATTGTGATATTTCTATTCTATGTGTACTGTATATTGTGAGTGGGTCCCTAAGCTCAGTAAGTGACAGCAGCACAGAGCATGTGAATCAGTGAATCAGTAGAAAAGAAGATGGGGAGCTACTGGGGCATCTTCCCTGCTAATGGTCTGTGGTTGCCTTGGGCTGGTACACATGCCCAAAACATAATGTACAACATTTCTAAACTACTTCTTTAATTTAACTTTCCTTATCCTTTAATCATGCATACAACTTTTTTTGCATCCTCCAGTTTAGGCACGCCGTGTAAGCTCAGTTTTCATTCACTCCAATAATCACTGCCCTAGAATAATTCGGTTCTAATTACTGTCCACATTCTATGTCCGTTGAAGACGAACAAATGACTGCAAGCTGCCTGACTTGCCTGTCTTCTGAAGAAAGAAAAATATCCCCACTTTATCTAAGGAATTATGGATAGATACACATGATACCCAATTTCACAGTTAATTTTAGCTGTAGAGAAATTAGTTCAATTGACGTTTTTACACTAGTAATACCGTTTTTACACTAGTAATACCTTTTTTACCCGTGAACCACATTCAAATGTAAAAAGAGTTTGGGAGCAACATAAGCATAATACATTTCTTTGGGATGCCAATAAAGGGCTGTAATTGACTATTTGGTAGCCCTTATGTGGACTGGCAGCCTACAGGAGGCTCTACTTGGCACTATACTTACCTTTATGCAATTCAAATTTGCTTCCAGGCCTGGAATTAAAAAATAATCACCTGCTTTGAGGACACTGGGAGCAGCATCCAAGGGGTTGGAGAGCAACATGTTGCTCACAAGCTACTGGTTGGGGATCACTGCCTTACTACATACAGACTTCACAAAATTTCCACACTGCACTTTGAAGAATGCCCTAAGTGTCATAAATTGCCAGCACATTTTATGTACATAGTTTGGTTTTGCTCTGGACCTTTACCACCAACATATTATAACTTATATAATGTACAACTTTTCTTTTAAAGTTATTTGTTTGATAAAATATATACATCTATTTAATAATGAGTTCCATAGTCCTTATATGTTTGTATAATTTGTTGGTGATGTTGGATCCTCCTGTGGACTTTTAAATGTAATGCATTTTCATTGATTTGATGGTGACTACTATAACCCTTATAATATGATTGGGCAATAAACCCACTGTCCATATTTGGCTTCAGTAATAATTGAATTGGAATAAGAAACTGGAAGGTACCAGTGCAGCAGTAGATAGAATGTGAGGGTCATATACACTGATGCATTTTATACATGACAGGGATATTTCAGATTTCTTGGGCTAATTAACATTATTGGATGAGGCCAGAAGACAGTACTGGGCCAGACCAGTCCCCTGTGTAGTGCTCATGTCTACCCAGCTGGCCATATTGCAGGAATTCAGAATGATCAGCTAATGGTGTGGGAGGGCAAGGGCCCATACTAGGGGACTAGGGATAGGTGGCAGAAAAGCTACATCCCTAGCACCCACCAAACCCACCCCCCTCCACTGTTGCACCTTCAACACGTGTCTCTTCTGCCACGTAGATACTTCTTCTCAAGCAGCATATTAAAATGCAAAAAAAAATTCAAATAATAAGCAAACAGAAAACAGCATATCTTTGCAGATGACCTAGAACACTGTGACATCTCTGAAAACTAAATGTTCTGACCAGCAGTGGTCATAAGTCAATGTCAACATACCAAGCTCCATAGCTCTCCTTATTTGAATGAGACAGGAAAATAATTAATAGAACAGAGAAACATAAAAAGACACAGACATTTCCTGCCCCGGATAATCCCAGTGCTTGATCCTGTGACCCCTAACAAATAGCCGAGCAAATACCCTTTGCATACCTAAAGACTTTTTCCATAAAATGGTTAATTAAAGAAACTGTAAAACCAAAAACTGAAAATGCATCAAAGTAATTAAAATATAATGTGCTGTTGCTCTGCACTGGTAAAGTGGCATTTGGCCATGGGGCAGCCATTCAAGCTGGAAAAAAAGGCACTGGTTACATAGCAGATAATAGATAAAACACCATTGTATTGGATGTATTTTATCTGTAATTTGCTATGTAATTTGTGCCTTTTTCTAGCATGAATGATTGCACCATAGCTACACAGCAGCTTGTTTATATAAACTATAGTAGTCTTTCTAAAGCAAACACATATTTTACTAGTGCAGGTTAACAGTATGTTATATGCTAATTACTTTAAAATGTTTTCATTTTTTGGTGTTACTGTTTACCTTTAATTGCTATGCGGTATGCAGTTCCAATGTAGAATATAGGGGCAGCATTTAAAAGAAGTGGAGATAGAAGTATTAGGCAGTTGTATTTGAAAAGGAAAAGATCTATATCTTAACTATAAAGGGATCTGACTTGTGTCAATAAATTGTCAATTTGAACCAGGAAAGAGGAGAGAAGAAAAGAAACCCCTTACAATTAGACCAGTGATTGTTAATTATCCTGATAGGATCCTACTTACTAGAGAACTACACATACAGTTGTGATCACAATAATTTAATAATAAATAATTTTTTAAATAAATCTTCTGTGAATATAAATGACCTCGAGGAGGTTATAAATACTCAGCGTCTCAGAAAAGCACATTTTACTGCCTATGAAAAAGCATTTGCGAAACGCGCGTGGGCACATGAAATATATCAATGTGGCCTGGACTGCTGCGCAAGTGGTTTTGAAAGGTTTGGGTTTATAGGGGTGAATTTGGTTGGGATGGGTGGTTTGAGGGGCATGGCCAGGCAGCCATAAGGGGCTAATTTTTGTAACTATGAACAGTTTAGTAAGATACAACAATGTGTTACTGTTACCCACTAGCATTGCTTCTAAATGTATGTGCTACACTGCCTTAAGGGAATGTAAAAATCCAGCAGACATGATATTCTGGTGATGTATACTAAAAGAGAGTTCTGTAGTTGTATGGGAGCTGAGTTAAGGTGGCCATACACGTAGAGATCCGCTCGTTTGGCGATCTCTGAGAGAGCAGAGAATATACAATATTAGCATGTTCTTAAGCCCATGGGGGAACCATGAAGTTATTTGGGCCTACAAAAAAATATCTTGGACCCCACAAACCTCACAATTAAATCAGCCCAGTAAGGAAAATCTAGGACTCAAAAAAATCCTCTCTCCTTAGTTATATGTGGATTTTTTTATTGCTGCAATTAGCCCTATATTATGTATATTTGATAGTTTGCCATATTTCCTTCTACGTGCATAATTTCTAATGAATGCTTCTGTATGACCCACACAAACCCCACAACCAATATTCACACAGGCCATGCAGAAGGATTTTAAGAATCTATAGGTACTCAACAGCCAGTAGAAAAGGATTTATTTCTGCTGAACTCCCCATGCATGGATCATTTGTTCATTTGCAACTGATAAAAATGCCCACACTACTGAATACAGGGGTATATTATATTTTCGCTGCCTCCCAGAGGCTCTGAGCTACCCCCACAGAACAAGGTAGAGGGAAAAAGATTTGCCACTATAGGAGATGATTGCAAAGGTAGGTGAATACCAGGCAATCAAGCAGAATAGAGAATAGAGGAGGAGATGGTGATCAACACTGACAGACAATGAGTTTGAAGAAAAGATACCATTGATTTCAGTCACCATTCCATAATCACCACAGGTTCTGTGAAATTACAGCAATCCAGATTTAATTTAACAGAAATTACATGCAACTGAAACATGTAATATGGGCAGCCCACATAAACTGGGGTGTTACTTATTATTTGATAAATATAACAGCAAAGCTTAGGAAAACAACGACCCAAAGCTTAGGAAAATAAAATTCAGATTTATTAAGCAGTAAGGGGACCTGTCACCATAATTTCAGGGTGTTTTTTCAAGCAAAATAAACTTCACTTACACTTTATAAATGAGTGAAATCTTGTTTCTTTTAGTCTTGGACTTCAAAATCACATGATGCAGGCAAGCGCGTTTTGTGGTCATTGCTATTAAGACAAGCTTTTCATCATGCCAAAATCTTGTTTATGCACCAGAATGGGGCACCTGATGCCCTTGTCCTTGCAATGGCTTTGGTGAGAAAGCGAGGAGAGAAGGGGAATGCGAGAAGTGCAGTGATATCAAGTGCTGAATGGAAAGTTATTAAAGTATGAGATTTTTTTAATGAGTTTATAAAGAGTATGGATTTTTTAATTAAAAAAATTATTTATGCTTCATTTGAAAAGTACTTTATAGAAACTGTCCCCTTCACAGTATCTTATCTGGATCAAGATTTTATGGTTTCTGTAATAGTATAGGCCAGAAATGTTTGGTTGCGTCCCCTGGTTCTTATGGCAATAGCCGTACATGTATAGCTGGTCTTGTGATAACAGTGGTATGATGCTTTCAGATGATGCTATCCTTACCAAATTTCAACCTCTGTCTTTGTTCACATGGCCCATCTGACAACTGATTTTTTCTACAATATGTCCAACACAGCAGTATATGGGGGTAATGTAACAATGTACAAAGTTTGCCACAAATCTATCTAGTAATAGCAACCACTCAGCAGTAGGGTTGCCACCTTTTCTGGAAAAAAATATCGGCCTTCCTATATTTATCTTTTTTCCCCATTAATATTGGAATCAACCATTCTTTTTACCGGCCAGAGGGCAACCCTAATCAGCAGGCAAAAATGTAGTCTCACAGTAGACATCTACTTTATTCCTAACTTTATTCCTAAAGATCGGTCTTACAACTGTGCACCTGGTAAAGGTATGGAATCTATTATCCAGAATGCTTGGGATCTAGGCTTAAATTGGTGGTTCACCTTTATGTTAACTTTTAGTATGTAATAGAATGGCAAATTTTTCCTTCTTATAGTTTCTGAATTATTTCTTCCTACTCTTCTCTCTGTTTCCAGCTTTCAAATGGCGGTCACTGAACCCATCTAAAAACATATACTCAGCAAATGTATTGTTAGTGCTACTTTTTATTACTCATCATTCTATTCAGGTACTCTCCTAATCATATTCTAGTTTCACATTCAAGTCAATGTATGGTTGCCAGAGTCATTTAGACCGTAGCAACCAGATTGCGGAATTTACAAACTGGGGAGCTGCTGAAAAAAAGCCAAAAAGCACAAATGATAAAAAATTTAAAACAATAGCTGATTGTCTAGGAATATCACTCTCTACATCATACTAAAAGCTACCTTTAAAGGGGATGTTCACCTTTAAGGTAACTTTTATTATGTTATACAATGGGCAATTCTAAGCAACTTTTCAATTGGTTTTCATTATTTATAGTTTTATAGTTATTTGTCTTTTTCTTCTGGTTCTTTTCAGCTTTCAAATGGGCGTTGCCGTCCCCTTCTAAAAAAACAAATGCTCTGTAAGGCTACAAATGTATTGTTATTGCTACTTTGTATTGCTGATCCTTCTATGCAGACTCTCTCCTATTCATATTCCAGTCGCTTATTCAAATTAATGCATGGTTGCTAGGGTAATTTGGGCCCTAGTTACCAGACTGCTTACAATTCAAATTGAAGAGCTGCTGAATAAAAAGCTAAATCACTCAAAAACCAATAATAATAAAAAATGAAAACCAAATGCAAATCGTCTCAGAATATCATTGAAACATAAAAAAACCCAATAGGATATCTGTATGCTACTGTATCTCTACTCCAAGTGGTACCTTAACTGTAGTTCAGTTCAAACTACTCAACAATGATTCAATAAAGGGTTGGTGATGATTGTAAGTTATATCCCTGTGCCTCCGAGTAAAGAAATATATATATATATATATATTGTGGCAAAGAGCTCTGTCCCAATAGGCTGCCTGTATATGATGGGAGGTATATAGCACCCAGCCTGATGTATTGGCTCCTTTAAATCTCCAGGGTAAGACAGGCTAGGAAGCATGGCTATGCAGTGTGTAGGTGAACTGTGAGTGAGAGGAATGCTCTGAACATACATGCTGTGAAGTTGATTTTGGACAAATACAAGAGGTCCTCTGCACTCAAACCATTATCAATATATTCAAGACATTGAGACATTTTGTGCATACAGCTATTAAAAAATGCCTTACCATATATTGCAATATATTTAAGTTGGCCAACTACGTCAAAGTCATCCCATATCTGGCCAATCCTACTCTCAAATTGCATCTGATGAAGCAATAGAATTCCTAATGAATCAGATGCAATTTGAGAGTAGGACTGGTCAGATATGGGATGACTTTGATGTAGTTGGCCAGCTTAAATTTGTGGTCACAGCCTCATTGCACCCCCACCTAATGGTTTTAAAAATTAGTGGTGAGCACAAATATATATATATATATATATATATGTGTGTGTGTGTGTGTGTGTATATAAAAATCCAAATGATAAAGATCTGTTCTCCAGAAAACCCAAGGTCCCGAGCATTCTGGATAACAGGTATCCTACCTTTATATATATTTACTCAGAGGCACAGGGATATAGCCTGCAATCATTAACACTTATCTTACACAGTATTACATTACTAAATTGCAGAGAACCATTCTACAACTCCCAACTTTGCTGTTCTATATGTGTCCATGACAAAGAAGGAATACATTTAAAGTCTTTGGCCCAGATTTAATTCAGTGAGAAAGGGTTATCTCATAGTTTATCATGTGAAAACTCATGAACAAGATTCAGTTGGAGGAGAAAAGACTATTCACTTAATTTAGTTCCAGTTTTAGTTCCCATAGTTGTGTTTCTGAATTGAATTGCATCTCAGACTGAATCTCACCCATTCATTTTCATGTGAATTTCACCATTTTTGAATGTGCGCTTTCATTTGATACAATGATCAGTTTTGGATCCTATAAAAATCCATCGTGACTTCTTTTCTCTATAGTCTTTTGACACTGACCCTGATTTCCTAAAGCAGGGATCATATTAATCTACAACTACCAGTATCCCGCCAATAACTAAAGGCTGTTAGGGAATGCTAAGAGCTGTTATCCAACAACATCTAGAGGACTGTAGCTTACATAACTCTATCCCAAGCAGTGCTCATATATATAATGTTATTAAAAAAAAGTTTTTCCTTAGTAATTCCTTTACGTCACAACATGAGAAACTGTCATGTATTTAGTAACCTTCCCTAAAGGGCCAGCTAAAGGGCTTTTGATAAACAGTTGCAATTAAATTGAAGCACATGAATAAATAGAAAGGTTGTCATTATTTGGAAAGTTGTTGTAATTTCTAGGGACGTGAAATAGCATTTAGGCAATCCTGATGTGAATAGCTGCTTGTATGGATCTGCCTGGTGCAATACAGGTAACACGCAAAAATAATAAAGAACTTATTTGATTAAAGAAATGGAAACAAAAAGTTTCTATTTCTAAAGCTTATCACCAAATCAGCTAGACAGCATTATTTGTAAGCCACTACATGAATATATTGTTTATTGTATATACATTGTATATATAAATACAATTGATAAACAGAGCTGGGGCAAGTACCTCTTGTATCAGCTTTTGCCCCTTTTGTCTGCCTATCATCCACCTTGGCAAAATAGCACTACCTACCCGTGCTATATACCAGTCTTTTGCTTGCCTCAACTGCCCCCCCCCTCGCCAGCCACTAACTTCCATCTTGCTCCAAGCACAGCAGGCTAAGCCGCATGGGCACCCAAGGCAACCTGGCCTCCTCCCCACACGTACCTGGTGGGTACTGTGCATAGAAGAGTTCACCGGAGGAGTGTCAATAGCGAAAAAGGGTCTGGACCAGGGGTAGTGTACTATAATGTTCAGCAACACTATTAGAGTTTATATAAACATGCTGCTGTGCAGGACTGGACTGAGAATTAAAATAGGCCCTGGCATTTCAGGTACACAGAGGCCCAATCAGCCCACATAGAGGCCCAAACAGTCCCCACCAGCCCACTAAATACTGACTTTCTATGGGACCTTATAGCAGCCCATCTGGCATTTGCCCTAACCCACAGATTGCCAGTCTGGGCCTGCTGCTGTGTAGCATCTCTGTAGTATACAATGGGATTCTTCAGAATTTATCTACTATGTATCTTGTGCTTGAATTGCTGGGCTACACAGCAGCTTGTTTATATAAACTATAGTAGAGTTCATGAAGCAAATACACAGCTTTTACTAATGCGAGCAACCATACATTATATTGTCATTCCTTTAGAACACTTTTTTGGTGTTACTGTTCCTTTACAGGTTGATCTCTGCTCAAAATCGCCAAACGAGCAGATCTCTACGTGTATGGCCACCTTAACACTTGTTTCTTCTTGAAGAAAAGATTAGGCACCAGTGCTTCTTAACCACAACAGTAACCAAGTTGACGTACTGCTCTGTATATACCGATGATAAAGGAATTTAGCAAAAAATCTGCAGTTTCACAAAGGCATACCATTATCTAAAGGAGAAGAATGTGAAGCAATAGTGTGACGTGACGACTCAAGAGCTCAGTTAAATGGATGGTTTCCGGTGGAAGCCATTCAGGGATGAAGGATAGCCTATGTCCCATTAAAGCTGTTGACTCTACTATAGGTGGGTGTTACTTGGAGACTACAAATTCAACATTACTCCGCGGGAGCTTGAAATGCTGCTTTTGCTAAACTTCCCTTTAAACTGAAAAAAAAGTGTTTGGAAGGTGAACAACCCCTTTAATTGATATACACTCAACCATACAAAGTTCAAGTTCATTCACTATTTTAAATGTAATCTATACTTTCAAAGTAAACTAGCAAATCTACCTGGCATAAAAAGAAAATGTTGTAGATCACAAGACAAATTACCCATAGGATTTGCAAGCCATGGATTAATATGTGAGCAAAACTGCAAATGATACAAAACTATCTCACAACAGAGAAATGATGATGAATGGGTTGTCAAGCCAGCATGCTGCAGTTGATGCCCTCCTGCAGTCAGATACGCTCAGTTCTGCTGTTTATAGCTGTGCATTGCACCTTTGTGCTTGAGTGCTTGCAAATAAGGGGTAGTTAATAATAAAGTTTAAATTAAAGTTTAAATTAAAGGGGCACTATACACTAACATTTTCCTGCTGAATTAGGTGTGCTTTTCGTGGAATACCCTTCATGGCATGTTTAAGGGAGTTTATTTTTAACAGTGGCTTTACTGGTATTGTTTAGCTTGTTGTGCCAGCAACTGGGAGCTGAAATTTTGAGTATTGGAGAGAGCAATGTGCAATAAACACTTTGAACAAATTATCAATTTGGCTGACTTCGATCCTAGTCAGTTTGGTTTGAAAGGTCAGACTGCATAAATGTTGTGGGTTTTGTATATACACATGCGAGTTCCCTATATGTAGGCCCGGACTGGCAATCTGTGGGTTCAGGCCAATTCCCGATGGGCCGCTCACCTAAAAATGCAAAGTAGGTCTGTCTTTGATATGTAAATGAGCTAATCACTTTAGAAATGTAAATGAGCTGTCCATAATAACCAGCTACAGCTAAGCTGATGCCTGTATTTGTTAGTGCACATGCCTGTACTTCAGTTAGTAATATTAGAGTTGCCTGCTATCTGCCCAATCCCTTATGATTAAGATAGGTATGTTGGCAACAGGAGGATCCATGCTCAGAACAATCAATCACTTGTATATGGAATACTGTGATATGTAGCATTAATTGCATGAGACAGACTAGTCTCCTCACACTTTGCCCTGTGATACACATGGTAATTCTAGTCCTCTTATCTGCCAGGGTACATGGTCTAGCTGGGGGCACACAAAGGAAAATTTAGAATATACTGTAAATATAGGGCCACTAATCAAACTTATAGAATATTTGGGATATAAACTAGGGTGAGATATTTGTAGCAAAGACCAGTTCCAGCACATAGGGTGTATAATATTGCTGGACATTATATGGTAATGGACTCTTAAAATGTATATGAATAAACACTAGTTCTAGTTAACCTTGGGGTTGGAAATATATATAATGCTTTGCATGCACGTGAATACATGGGCTGCTTCGATACTTTTGCCAGGGCTGCTTTTTCCTCCCATTCAGGCCCTGCCTATATGTGACTGTTCCTGTCTGCCTTTTTGCTTAACCCAAATAAGTAGAACTAGCTGGAAAGAAGTAGATTGCAGTCAGTCATATTGGTTAATAATTGCATTGGTCTGTGTATGATTATCGGTTGTATGCAGCTGAAAGACAAGGTCTGGGCCTGTGTGCTGGCCTTGTGCATAGCCATCAATTAATTCTGTCCAATTGTTTGATAAAGTCAAAATCAAGAAACATCATTGGAAATGCTGGGCTTCAGAACATGTACTGATAATTCTGTTTAATGCAACAGAAACCACACCACATTACATATAAAAATGTGCCATTTACAACTCAAGGGAGGTTGAATAAAAATGGTTTAGTACATCATAGCTGTGTTTTCCACAAGTAATGTCAGCCATTATTAAACTTAGAAACCATACCAAAAATGTCCTCCTATTGTAGGGATGCACCGAATCCACTATTGCCTTCATGAAAGATTTGTCTGAATACCGAACCGAATCCTAATTTGCATATGCAAATTAGTGACAGGAAGATGAAAAGTGGAAAAACAGTTTTTACCTTGTTTTGTGACAAAAAGTTACATGATTTCCTTTCCCTCCCCTAATTTACATATGCAAATTCGGATTCGGTTTGGCCAGGCACAAGGATTCGGCTCAATCCGGCAGAATCCTAAACTGAATCCTGGATTCGGTGCATCCTTACCCTATTGTGTGTGATGAAGTGAGGAACAGTATCCAAGACTGAAAAAAATTTAATTATATTACCCATTTTAGAACTATTTCCAGCCACTGCCTATCCATATGCATACACAACAGTATTTTCCAAAATGCATCCAAAATAACATGGAATTTACTATTCTGCTCCTCCATTTTAGTTTAGTTTTCTACTGCCTCCAAATCTGCCAACATGCTACTTTGCTTCTCTGCACACAAAATTTCCTTTTAAAGAAAGAATGAGTGTAGTGGCTCGCTGCCTCATGGCAGAAAAACCCCTGTATACAATTGAGTTGCCTTTTTGGGTAATGATGTGTTGGGCAATTCATAGCCCTTTGTCAGCTGAGCATTTTCTAACTCTGCTGGAGGGGGACAATACATTATAAATTCCCCCACCATCCTTTCAAAGTACTTTTGTCAGCAAGTCCTGTTTTTGTGGTGTATGTTACTAAGAGAGCATTAATTAACTGATTGTACAACCTTGTGCTGATTGAGCATCTAATGTTGGCAACAAATGACCAAATGAGAAATTATGTTAGTTTTAAGTTTTAATTGTTATGATAGGACTATGATAGGAGCATCATGCTTAAAAAACAGGGCAGTAAATATCATTTTATGCATATAAAACCTGTACTGTGCAGAGATCTGATTAAATCGCGTTTTTAAAACTGCCATTTAACTACTTAGGGGGCCCAGTCTTTACCTCAATAGTGCTGTAGTTTTGAGATGAATTTGTATTTGCTCTGTTAGCTATTACTTGACATATAGATGACTTACTGGTATTACCATATTAGTAATTACCATATTATCTGCTAGTTTGAGCTAGAGTTGTATGACCCAATGCTGGACAGCATAAAAAGGATTGAATGCAAAAAGGCTGGAAACCCTTGCAAATGCAAAGTGCATTGATATAGGTAGTTAGTTTCGGGAATTGGACTGCAGGGTTTTAAATAGTGGGACCTGCCACACAAAACTTGGCTCTTGATGTAAACACTGCCGAGAAATACTTATATTATGATGGAACTATACCATATAACTTGCAGTTCCTAAGATGTAGATAGAACTTATAAAATACATTAAATTTGACATCAAGTATTTCTTTGAGCATGAAATCCATCAGAATGGTGATCAAGCTTCCAAAATAACTTTTAAAATCAGTGTAGGCGGTTAATTTATTGGATTGCTATTGTACCTTTGTCATTGGTAGAGGTGGGTTATACTTATTTTATTCTTTGTTAGGATGCCACCTGGAAACAACAATTTGTTTAAGCAACAGCTTTCCAAAGAATTAGCTGGACATCTCTAAAGGTTCTGATATGAAGGACACTTTTCTGCAACAACTAGGAGTTCATCTGGAAACCAGCTTTCTGTTCTTGCTTTGAACATTTATGAGAATGAAAATGTGAACTAGTGAGGACTCCTCCTCAGACACTGGTTCTTCAGATGCCTTCCTGGTAGAAGTTACCAGAATTGATAGAGCAAAGGAAAATAAATGGAACGGCAACATGGCAAAAAAAAAAAAAAATAATAATTTTCTCTGAAAGCGTCAACCAAAACCTTGTTAATGATTGGACTAGATTAGGACAATCATAAAGGGTTCACTGGCTACATACCGTGGGCATGTCTGTCCTTGTGCCAAAAAAAGGGTTGTTTTTTTCTAATGTATTTGGTCCAGATTTTATAGAGAGCTTTAAATCATTTGGGGATTGTAAACCTTCACTAACAAGCTTTTCTATGATCAGGTGTGTGCAGTTCTCTCTTGGAGATTAACGGCAGGGTTTGTGTCTGGCACCTAACCCCCCCCCCAGCACTCTTACCTATCTCGTGACAAGGAAAGGGGGGACTATTGTTCTCTCTTGCACTAGAAGAGACAAATGTCCTGTTTAAAACAAGAAATCCAGGAGTGGGTTTTTGCTAACTTCTCACCTTGCCTGGTTGGTCCAAATGTGGAATGTAAATTTGGAGAATGTTTTTGTAAAGTACTGCAGGCCATCATTAGGCTGAAATTATGAAACAAACCCATAAGAAAGACAGCAGAACCATAAGAAGTGGTCAAATGAACATTATGGTCCATGTTTAAAAGCAATGAACAAACTGGTGAGCTCAGCATCCACACAAGATAACTGTACTAGATGACTACATAATTCTTTCCATGGTAAAGAAAAAAAAACCTCACAAGATCTAGTCAAGACAAGAACACTCTCCGGGACTAAGGCATATATTTGTCAGTGTACAATTAGGAGAAGATTTTATGAAAGTAAATACAGGATTTACCACAAGATACAAATCAACGGTAAGCTTCAAGTATAGAAAAACCAGATAAGACTTTGTCAGAACATTAATGTATATAACTGGCTCCAATCCTTGATCTATCATTAACTGATCAAGTGATAATTAGCATGGAACCATATATCTTCGAGCAATAAAATTGGCTGCAAAATAATGTTGAGCTGCAGGTGTGGTCCATCACCTTCAGCTCAATATACTGTGTGAGATGAAAATAATATCAGCTCCTATTGCACTCACCAAGGACGGCAGTCTTCTTGGGTGCTGTGCCCCGAATCCATAGCTTGAGGTTAGGATACAACCGGCGAAAAACAAGCACACACTCCTGGAGCCAGCCGAAGAAGTAAAACCGAAGTTTATTCCATATTACTAAAATTTACACATCCTAAAACATTTCATATCCACCAATACATAATCATAGGCTCATAGTGTTTAGTGCCTATAATTATGTATTGGTGGATGGGAAACTTATTAGGATGTGTAAATTTTAGTAATATGGAATAAACTTCGATTTGTCATATCTAAAAAAAAAAGCCTGCCCAGTTCTGGAACAATCCACTTTAGACAGATGAAACGAAGATCTACGTGTACCAGAATGATGGGAAATTAAATGCATGGATAAGGGAAGGGACAGCTCATGATCTGAAGCATTCCAAATCATCTATGAAACATGATGTGGGCAGTGTTGTAGCATGTAAATTAAATTGAACTGGATTACTAGTGTTTACTAATGACATGACTGCTAGCAGCAGCAACCTAATTAATTCTCTGATTTATTAGTTTATATTATCTGCTCAGATTTACCCAAAAGCCTCAAAATTTGTATTTTACAAGGAGGCACTAAAGCAACCTAAGAATTTTGGAGGCAAAGTGCTGGAATATGCTTTAAATGGTTAATACACCTTTAAATTAACCTTAAAGTGATACTGAAACTAAAAAAAGTATTTTTAAAATATGAATGTACATAAGGATTGTTTTTAGGGGTGGTATAGTATCAGCACTGTTGTGACTGTAAATCATTCACTTATCCCACATGCCCTCTTTAACACACTCTAACATAAACTAATATACACTTACCTCTGATCTAGGACATGTATAAAAAGGTAAATTAATGAAAAATATTTATACAGTATTTACATTTCTTATTCCCGAATTCATAACTTAGCATATCCATATAACAGATGTTTTTAAAAATTCTACTCTAGATTTTTTTGGCATACATGTTTGATCACCAAAACATTGCAGTGTTTATATATGCATTTAAATATAATGCTCTGTTAGTCTGCATGTTTCCCATGCATTCAGAAAGTGGAAGATAGCTTCACTGGGGTAAGAAAAGCAGCAGAGAAAACAATCCGTCTGCATTAGCCTTAACCTGGCCATACATTTAAATACCTATGCAACAGGAATGCATCTAGACGAGGACCACATCAAGCCAAAACAGTTCTCACTCTGAAAGGAT
Organism: Xenopus borealis; assembly: GCA_024363595.1. Taxonomy (NCBI): domain Eukaryota; kingdom Metazoa; phylum Chordata; class Amphibia; order Anura; family Pipidae; genus Xenopus; species Xenopus borealis. Next base: position 91,339,150 of record CM044443.1, read on the forward strand.
TTTGAAATCTACCCAATCAATATATGTCCCGTTGTCATCCAGATATTGGACAGGAAAACTTATATTTGCAGATACTCGATACACCTGTCTGATTTCATCTGGACAGAGTGCTTTTTGATTGGGCTGTTCAGGTGAAAATGGCCTGCCTGGTTTTCCTAATTTGGAAAGCCTGGCAGGTTCCCAAACCCGCTCCGCCCCCTGACCCGTCCTTGAAACATCACTGTGACATCATCACCCCTCCCAGAGTTACCTAGGGGAAAGGTGGCAACCCTATCCTGAAATGTAAATGTTATTGGTCCTTTTTTTTACCCGTTTTTCTTAAATATGAGAAGACAGAAGAAATTGTACTAACTAGATAAAGAATTCAGTTTGTGGGAGGAATACATTTTTTTTCTTTCACTCGAATGCAGAAGAAATCACAGCCATTGATAAATCTGTGCTGAAGTGTTAGGCCAAGGGCAGGTGGATTATTTGCTCATCTGGACTCAGCCTGTTTATTTTGTTCAGGCTGAGAGAAGCGGATCCACTCCGTGTCTCATAATTGGGACAACCACCACTCCACTCTGCTGCATGTGCCTGCATTCACGTGGTTCAGATGTGTGGAGATGGGGCAGAGAATGGATCCACTTCTCTCAGCTTGTAGAAAATATGGCCTTGTCCTCAGATAAAAATACTACATACATTAAAACACACACATCTGTAGTATATATATATATAAATATAAATATATATATCTTTGTTTGAGAATAAGGATGGTTATCTTCAGTCTATCAAATAATTATGGCAAGAGTGAGATCCCACAAGGAACTTCATGTAATCTTTCACAATCCTTTAGAGGTTTCCAACAAGGGAGATGTGAGTTCTTACCAGGCCCCCTGTGACATTTTAAGGGATCCTGTCATGGGAAAAAAAATTTTTTTTTTCAAAATGCATCAGTTAATAGAGCTGCTCCAGCATAATTCTGCATTGAAATCCATTTCTCAAAAGAGCAAACAGAATTTTTTATATTTAATTTTGAAATCTGACATGGGGATAGACATATTGTCAGTTTCCCAGCTGCCCCAGTCATGCGACTTGTGCTCTGATAAACTTCAGTCACTCTTTACTGTTGTACTGCAAGTTGGAGTGATAGCACCCTCCCCCCCCCAGCAGCCTAACAACAGAACAATGGGAAGGTAACCAGATAACAGCTCCCTAACACAAGATAACAGCTGCCTTGTAGATCTAAGAACAGCACTCAATAGTAAAAACCCATGTTCCACTGCGTTCTATTCAGTTACATTGAGAAGGAAAAACAACAGACTGCCAGAAAGCAGTTCCCTCCTAAAGTGCTGGCACAAGTCACATGACCTGGGGCAGCTGGGAAATTGACAAAATGTCTAGCCTGATGACAGATTTCAAAACTGAATATAAAAAAAATCTGTTTGCTCTTTTGAGAAATGGATTTCAGTGCAGAAGCAGCACTATTAACTGATGTGTTTTGGAAAAAAAATAAAGTTTACCCATGACAGTATCCCTTTAAACATATTGTATGTGCAATGGTTCCTTGTATTATTTTTCTTTACATTAAACTATGATATAATGTTGAGTATGCCAGTTAGTCCTCCAGTATAGACACTGCAGCACTGGCACCACACTAGACTGTTTCCATCATCTGTTGCTGTCAGTCATACTCATATTTGAAAATTCCTTAAAAATTGTGCAAGTAACATCTATTCATTACATAATATAGAAGGTGCATTAGTGCTGCTTCTGGAAGGGAATTTCACCCAGAAAACTGTGTAGGGCTTTGATATGACATTCCTGTTGTTTCGTTCATCTCAGCTCTGACTCCCTATACTGCTCATTGATTTGTACCAGACAGGAGCTGTGCACCCACATAACACCTTCTCTGTAGTTCCTGACTTATTTTCCATAAATTATATGTTTACGTACATTTCATATTTAAGCCCTGGGGCAATGCTGTAAAAAAAAGCCACCAAGAAACATGCAGTTTAGAACTGATTTAGCACGCAGCACACAAGTAATTAGCAACTCACCATTAAGGAATCTTCTGTAACAGGAAAGTTATGGTGTTTTCCCAGTGTTAATGATGTCCCTTTTTACCCATTTTCTTGTCAAAATGGAAAATTATATTAAATAATTTAATATATTATGAGGGTAAATGGAATATACAAACCCCTCTCTTAAGTAGGAATTATTTTACCTTATCCGTTTTTTCTATAAAGGGCCAAGCTGAATAGTTAATTTCTTCTATGCAAATTTGTTTTTATTTACATGAGCAAAGCCACCAAATCACAAGTTGTCCAAATGTTTTAAATATTTTCCAGGGACACTTTGGTACAGCCCATCTTAAGAACACTGAGCATCATCTACCATTTTTAAATAGGATGATTAGGCTAATGGCACATATTGAGTTTTTTTCTGCTGGCAAAAACACTAGTTTGGACCCCCTTCTACCCTATTTGTGTGAGGTTTGCTGCAGTCTGGTGTACTCCAGTCCTGTCAATGTACACATGTGATAGATTTTTGAAAATGCCTCCATGTATCTTCAGGCCTGATATATGCCCTGTGGACACAGAAGGACTCTAAGGGGCAGATTTACTAAATTCACATGAATAATTCGAAGTTCGATCGAATTTTAATTAATTAAATTCGACCATCGAATATTCAAATTCAAATGATTCGAATATTCAAATAAAATTTTATTTGAATATTCGATGGTCGAATAACTTCCCCTTTAAATTTTTATTCGACCACCTACTTCACCAGGATCAAGCTCCCGAATTGGGAATCATTAGCTGAGATTGAATAAAAAATTTTTTTATATGCGATCGTTCGACTTGCGCCAAAATCCTTCAAATTCGAAGGATTTTACTTCCCCACTATTCCCATGGTCGAATTTCCAAAAAAAAATTTAATTCGAAATTACAATAGTAAATATGCCCTTAAAAGTGCCTGAAAACAAATAATAAATATCTAATAACGTTTTGATTTTCACCTCTGGGGATAGCTCCCAGCTGGGCCACCTGGGTGCAATATGTGTGCCCTGAAGGCTATAAAAATACTTAAGTGAAATGCTTATTTACAGCCCAGTGGCACAACTATATAGGAAGCAGACCCTGTGAGGTGGTGTCTCAGATCACAGGGTCTACTTCCTCTATAGTTATAAAAATGTCAGGGGGAACGTGATAGAGCAGATGGGCGGCTGCAGGGAGGGCCAAGTAGGAGCTGTAGTGTGCCAGGGCCCTCTGAGTTTTTTTGTGGAAGGTCAGCATGGCATTGTTACATCACTATTGGATATTGATGAAACTATAGGACAGTGACTAAAATAGCTATTCTGAAAGTGATTATTGTGTAATAATATGGCACAATAAATCACATATTTATTGCCAAAGGTTCTCTGGTTCCCTGTCTGAAAATCCATCTAACTCCATATTTTGAAATGTTGTTACCTCTGGTACGCTACATTACTCTCTATTTCCCTCCCTCTCCCTGCCCCTTACTAAAAGAAATATCCACTAATTAGAGCATATATATATATATATATATATATATACACAGTGGCGTAACTACTCGCTGGTGGGCCCTGGTGCAGGATTGATACCTGGGCCCCCATATCAGGCTCTCCCCCTATGAATTTCACATTGGAGAATTCCTAGCTTCTCCTGCGGGCCCCCGAGAGGGAGCGGGCCCTGGTGCAATTGCACCCCCTGCTCCCCTGGTAGTTACACCACTATATATATATATATATATATATATTCACTATCAGATATTAATCCAGGTATGGGACCTGTTATCCAGAAAACTATGGACCTGGGGTTTTCTGGAAAACAGATCTTTCTGTAATTTATATCTTCAAACCTTAAGTCTACTAGAATGTCACATAAACATTAAATAAACCCAATAGGCTGGTTTTGCTTCCATTATCTTAGCTGGGATCAAGTACAAGCTACTGTTTTATTATTACAGAGAAAAAGAAAATCGTTTTTAAAATTTGGATTAATTGATTATAATGGAGTCTATGGGAGACAGCCATGCTGTAATTTGGAGCTTTCTGGGTAGTGGGTTTCTGGACAATGGATCCCATACCTGTACATGTAATCCTTGCCTATATTCATACCATTCAGTTGAACAGATACCATACAGTGAAAATGAAAAGTTACTCACGTGTGAATATTGTGCACAGCTACATATTCCTTGTAGATATGATCTCTTTATCTGTAATTGACAATTTAGTTGTCTATAGAAAAGTTTAGTTCATATATTGAATCCATAACAAAATATTGTTTATTGTTTTGTTCTTGAGGTTTATTGTATGATTATTCTCTTTTCAGCTGATTAAATCCAAATTACATAAATATACCTTACCCAGAAATCCCCAGGTCCCAAGTATTCCATATAACCGATCTAAGTGAACTAACTTCAGTTCATATTTGATTTCATTTAAGAATAAAACATTTAATTTTTTCTAACAACACCACTGAATGAAGCTCGTTCAACAAGTGTGTATGTATATTCACTTGGTTTTACTCACAACTATTGTGCACGGTTTTTTTTTTAAATAATAAATTTATCAACGGTGTTGGTCCAAATAACAAAGATAATCAGCCATAATAACCAAGGCATTTTTGAAGATACTTTTATCTCCATAAATTTGATATAGTTGCTATGCCTTTAAAAATGATTGTTGGTCATTCTCTCACCCATAAAAAGCAACAGTAGGGAGCATCTGTCTTTGGTCACAAAACTCAGAATTATGTAGCTAAGCAGTGCTGTGCCAGTCTGTGTCATTTTGACCTCCCTTGTTTTCTGACTGATCGGTGGTCAAGAACCAAAAATCATGTGCAACTTAAAAAGTGTCAGAAAATAATAGAACACTAGTAAAATCTAGAAAAAAATTCAAATGGAAGTATAACAATTAGTAATTGTATTTGTTCTTCAAATGAAATGCTCTATTTATACAGAACCAATATTTTTATACAACATAACAGCATCTATCTGTGGCAGATTTTGTCTTTGTACCATGCCTTTCATAAATGGAACCTTCTGAATGAGGAATAAGCAGTGTGAAAATAAGATTAGTTTAATAATAAGGTTATGTAGCAGTATGTATACACCCAGTGACCCTTCTGTTGTACAGTATATATATATATATATATATATAATAAATAAAACAAGTTAGGGACCGCCATTCGGGGTTTACCTTGACGTGGTATGGTGGCTTATCAATTTTATGATCATAACTTTGTAACAAAATAACCCCTGTTTTGGGTGTATATGCATTAGCATTTATTATACTTATATATACTTTAAAGCCTTTAGAGTGCTCCCACAACCCCCCTGTTTTTGATATTATATATATATATATATATATATATATACACTTGATAACATTTGAACTGCTAAATCTACACTTTTCTCTGCCTTATACATGAGGAATTGAAAACAGATATTCCCATGTGGAGTTACATGTAGTGTCAGAAATGAAGGCATAAATCTTTAGTGAATGGCAGGAGGGTTCTTTTCCTTTTGTTCCCATAACTGGCAATGCTGAGTAGGGAACAATAGGCAGCAAGATGGCATGTAATACAGTTATAAGCACACAGCATTGTGAATATTAGGTCCCCATAATTGGCTTGGGTACCCTGATTTGGGCCAGCACACTAGCAGTCAAATCAGGTAAAATTCTGCTCTGGTGGTTATCTCACCATTAGTACGTTATTGTGTATTCTCCGCTTTATAAAAGGGGTCCCTGGGTATACAGAAAATACAGAGGCCCCCAATATGAGGGGGGGGGAACAGTGATATACAAACTGTCTAACCTTCCAGCTCTTAATTGACATAAGTGCTCAGCATCTCTTCAGGAGCCTTCTGGCAGGTCCGGACTGGGAATCAAAATAGGCCCTGGGATTTCAAGTACAGAGGCCCAACCAGTCCCCCACCAGCCCACGCCACAGTGAGTGTCTATGGCATCTTACAGCAGCCCCTCTGGCATTTGCCAGAACTCACAGATTGCCAGTCCAGGTCTGCCTTCTGGTACTGGTTAATTCTGATAGATTAACAAAATCTGGAGCACTGTAGGTTAGACATCCCTGATGTATATACTAATGATAGAGTAAAACTGAGATTCAATAAAACATGTTGTTTGTACTTTTATCTATTATCCCCCCACTACACCAATAACAAGCACCAGTTACAACCAGAGGGGTAGGGGGATTGGAGACTGTTTGCAAGAGGTAATGAGATTTTACTATTTTTATGTGTCCTTAAATCCTAAATTATCTTATATTTGGCCTAAAAAAGTATATACTTGCACATATATATATATATATGTACATGATCTGGTATGTGAAAACTAAATAGGTAAATGTAGAAAATGTAGGATGTAGAAAAAAATGTTCAGTTGAGGTGCTTGCAGTCTCCAATAAGGTCACTCTAAATAAAAATAACCTATAAAAACAGTTGCCATAGAAACTTACCACTCGGGAGAGGAAAACTTGACTTTGAAGGGGATATTCACCTTGAAATGGTCTGCCCACTCCAACCCATAATTAAGCACTGTGGGAGGCAATGCTTGTTGGAGAGGTTCCAATGGTCTGGGTTCACAGGGAAACCATGTAATACTCATTGACACAGGCTGTGAGGGGTCCACAATATCGGGACAGGTTGTAAAGTACAAAAAAAACATGGATTTGGCACTTTGCACCTTGCCCCGCGTGCAGTATTCCTGAACCTCCCAAGAAACTGTGAAGTTTTATAGGCTGCTTTCATTATTTTAGTAGGGGATGGTAGCTGAGAATCAACCCATACATCTTATATATACCAATACACGTATGGTGTCCTGGTATCCTGACTGTTCAAGACAAGGTGTCTTTTTCTGTTATTGGGATCACCACACTTCCCGATAGGATTGTTTTGCCCCCAATAAGGATCCATTATATCTTAGTTGGGATCAAGTACAAGGTACTGATCTATTATTACTGTCACGGTCGGCACCCAAACCAGAACTGATGCCAAGCACCCTGGTCTCAGCTCGTGCTTCACCAGTAGTGTGACTGCCTTTGGCCTCGGGAGGAGCCCTCAGCTACTCAGATGCCACCAGAACTTAACTAGAGGTGCAAGGCGAAAGTTCTGGCTAGCAAGGGGCATGAAGGTAAAGCAAAGTCTTAGGGCAGAAGGTCACAGGACAGGACGAGCCAGACAACAAGGTCAAAACAGGCCAGGTCAGAACAGGCGGAACTCAGACAGGCCAAGGTCAAAACCAGGAAGACAGATCAGAATGGTCAGGCAGGCAGGGTCGGATTACAGAGTGTAGAATAGTCAGGTCACAAGCCAAGGTCTGGATCACAGAAGTCAGAAGTAGTCAGCAGCCAGGCAGGGTCACAACCGGAATCAGATCAAATAAGCACACTAGAGACAAGTTCAAGGCACCAGGAACACAGGAAACTGAACCTATAACGGGCAATGTGTTTTTGCAGCAAAGTCCATTTAATACTTTGAATTTGGCGCCATTGCTCACGGAGGTCACTACGTCAGCACGCCTGTGACTTTAAGAATACCCGGAAGTGCGCACGCGCACAAGAAGCAGGAGCAGTGGAGCAGGAGCGGCCTTGGACCCCGCTGCCCGCTAGATCAACAGGGTGAGTCCTTACAATTACGTACATGTATGAGACTGTTATTCAGAATGCTCAGGACCTGTGTCTTGCCAGATAACTGATCTTTCCAAAATTTGGATCCTCATACCTTAATTCTACTAGAAAATCATGTAAACATTAAATACACCCAATTAGCTGATTTAGCTTCCAATAAGGATTAATTATATCTTAGCTTGGATCAAGTACAAGGTCCTGTTTTATTACTACAGAGGAAAAAGGAAACCAGTGTTGAAAAATATTATTTGAATTAATTGAAGTCTATGAAAGATGGCCTCCATGTAATTCAGAGCTAAAAGATCCCATACATGTACAGAGAAAAATAAATTATTTAACATTTTTTTAATTCTTTGATTAGAATGAAGTCTATAGATGATGAAGTCTAAGATAGTCTTTCCGTAATCTGAAGCTTTCTGGATAATGTATAGGTTTGGCAAGCTAAATTACCATAGTACTCTGGTGTAAATGCCCTCCAGTCCAAGACTTTTGTTTACCTTTATTTATGTTCTAGTATCTTTTTAATTTCCTCTTAAAGGAACAGTGTAGTGTAAAAATAAAAAAAACTGGCTTAATAGAAAAGGCTGTGCAAAATAAAAAATGTTTCTAATATAGTTAGGCAAAAATGTAATGTATAAAGGCTGGAGTGACTGGATGTCTGACATAATAGCCAGAATCCAACTTCCTGTTTTTCAGCTCTCTAACACTGAGTTGGTCAGCGACATGGGACATAACTGTTCAGTGAGTGCAATTAATCCTCAGCATTCAGCTTCAAAAGCAACAGTTATGATCCATGTGGTCCCCCTCAGGTCACCAGGGTAACCAGTGAGTGGAAACCAAGAGAGCTGAAAAGCAGACAGTAGTGTTCTGTTCGACATCCACTCACTCCAGCCTTTTTATATTACATTTTTGCCTCACTAACTATATTAGAACATTTTTTTATTTTGCACAGCCTTTGATAAGGGTTTTCTTACTACTGAAGCCAGTTCTGCATATGTGAAACTGTGTATGGAATGTGATTAGGAAGGAATTAAAAAGACAGTTAACATACTTCTTTTCTGATCTTTTTGTTATCCCTTCAAGAGAGGTAAAACACATTTTGAGGCTTCCTTAGAGTAGGTCACAAAATGCTGTGATTTCTGCCTTTATACAAATGTTGTCTCCATGATCTGCATCTCTTCCTTAAACTGTTTGTTGTTCACTGGTTGTTCTCTTCCAAGTTTAAATTACTGGGAATCTAGACCTGTATATCATAGACATCTGGAAGAGGGGTAAATTTAACTGGTCTACTAAAAATACAAAGTTATAGCATATCTAAGAGTGGGGGGGGGGGTCATTGTTATTTGCTTACTAGCATGGTAACAACAAATGTTATAGCAGTGCACAAGGATCTCTTTGAAGAATTGCACATTTCCAGATTATGGGTAAAAAATTGCACTTTATTCTAACAGCCGATTTACAATCACTGACGTCTCTGAGGAAGTGTGTAGATCAGGGGTGTCCAACCTGCGGCCCAGGATGGATAAGAATGCGGCGCAGCTAGAAAGGTTTGGTTCCCGAGGAAACATCATGTTGCAAAGAATATAGGAGTAGACAGGAGGGGGGGATTCTGCCCATTGCCCAGTTAGTAGTAATAATAATAATATAATATGGTAGCCAGGTGTAATATAATATGTTAGCCAGGTGTCCCATATTCCAGTGTATAGCTTCATCTAGTTATCCATCTTGTATTTCTGTGCATTTTCTTTACTTTTACAAATCAAAAGTGTTTTGTTAATTTCATGTGAGGCCCCAGACAATCTTTCTTTTTCCAAGGTTGGACACCCCTGGTGTAGATGTTAAAAAAGATTGCTATTTATTCCCATAATCTGGAAGTGTGTGATTCTTCAAAGAGGTCCCGGAGTGCGCTGCTATAACATTTGGTGTGCTGGTAACATTCTCCTTAGTGACGTACTCAAGGTGGCAGCACGGGGTCACAAAGTTGATGGGGTAAGACTTGCATTATATTGATTAAGATATATATCCTGTTTGGGGAGTTCGGGGGGATTAGACCAGCCCTAAAACTTAAAGGAAAACTATACCTCGAAAATGAATACTTGAGCAACAAATTAAGTGACATATTAAAGAATCTTACCAAACTGGAATATATATTTAAGTAAATATTGACCTTTTACTTCTCTTGCCTTGAACCACCATTTTGTGATGGTCTGTGTGCTGCCTCAGAGATCACCTGACCAGAAATATTTCAACTCTAACTGTAACAGGAAGAAGTGTGGAAGCAAAAGACACAACTCTGTCTGTTAATTGGCTCATGTGACCTAACTTTATAGTTTGTTTGGTATGTTTGTGTGCACCGTTGAATCATACGATCCCAGGAGGCTGTTATTATTTTTTAAAATGGCTATTTTCTATTTAGGATGATCCAATGGCAAATGCTACTAAAAAGTATATTATTATGAAAATGGTTTATTAACATGAAGTAGGGTTTCACATAGGAGTTGTTGTATGCAATATCTTTTTATAGAGACCTACATTGTTCGGGGGGTATAGTTTTCCTTTAAGCGTGGGGTCTGGGGCAGGAGGCACCCAGACAATTAGCCCTTAATGGTGAGCAGCACACAGGCTTAAACTATCTTATCTATTAAATTATTTACTTACATGGAGACCTGGGAATAGCGCTGGATATACATGTTAATGGTATAATAAAGCATGGTAAGGAATTTTTCTTTCATGTCAACAAGAGATTCCAATTTTGGGTGCCTTTCACTCCCTCTATGTGCCATTAAACTCATAAACAACAATATGCTATGGGTTTTGCCGGTTGTAAAGTTTAGTATTTTCTATGGCCTACAAGGTGACCACACAATGACACTGGCAGTAAACCTGGAATAAGAAAAAAGGCACAAAAATAAATAAAGGATAATACTGCTTGGCTTAATTTTGGGTGAAATCAGACCAAACATTGTAAAATACCAAAGCATCCAGCTAAATGTAATGTAGATTTTTGTCACAACATGTGGGTGCTTCTGCCAGACATTTGCTGCAAGGTCAACATTACAGTGGCCCAGTTCTTATTTCCATTCTTCTAAAAATTGTTGTGTTATAAAACAAGGATATTGGCTATAAAAATTCTGAATATGTGTATAATTCTATGTAAAATGAATTTTAAAAAAAGTGTAACAGGGCTGCGGTGACCC
>CM044443.1:91355003-91379874 GCA_024363595.1 Xenopus borealis
ATTTCTACCCTTATTCTATTTTACACTTTCCTTGTCCTTTAAGCTCAAAATAAAAGTATACATTGTATCTATTTAGGGTGGAAATGATTTTAGTGTTTGCTCATCAACAGGAGTTAAGTGTAATTGATATCCTGTCTGGGCAGATTTTATATTATGGCACTTAAAGTGCAATCATTCTTCATTTTTTTATTATTTTTGTTTTTTTAACTATTTCACTTTTTGTTTAACAGCTTTCCTATTAGCAGCTATTGGTTGCTAGAGTCCAAATTGCCCTAGCAACCAGGCATGGGTGTGAATGAGAGACTGGAAGATGAATAGAAGTCTGAATAGAAAGATAAATATTAAAAAGTAACAATAACAAAACACAAGTAACAATGACCCCAATCTGAGTCTAGAAAGACTCAAAAGAAGGAAAATAATTCAGTAAGTAGTAACAAGTACAGGTATGGGATCCGTTATCTGGAAACCCATTATCCAGAAAGCTCTGAATTATGAAAAGGCCATCACAAATAGACTCCATTTTATCCAAATAATCCATATTTTTAAAAAGTATTTCCTTTTTCTCTGCAATAATAAAACAGTAGCTTGTACATGATCCCAACTAATGTTTATTGGAAGCAAACATCAGCCTATTGGGTTTATTTAATGTTTACATGATTTTCTAGTAGACTTAAGGCATGAAGATCCAAATGACCAAAAAATCCCTTATCTGGAAAACCCCAGGTCCCGAGCATTCTGAATAACAGATCCCATATGGAGGTGCTAAATACAGGACTCTCTTCACTCTGCACCTGCTTATGTTCCATAACTTGATCTGAACGACTTGCAAGTAGGGATGCACCGAATCCACTATTTGGGATTCAGCCAAATCCTTTGTGATAGATTTTCCCAAATACCGAATCCAAATTTGCATATGCAAATTAGGGACAGGAAAGGAAAAATTATGAACATTTTTTTCCTGGCTAATCCCACACCATATCCTGGAAAAGAGGGTAAAGAGACAAGGTTTCATGTCTCCCCCAGACTGCCTCTTATCATTATGGTGCTACTGAATGCAGGCACTGCTGTATTTATAGGGGAAATACACTAGGGGAAAGATGAAGTTGCTGCTTTTACCATCCAATGCAATAAAGGAGAGGATTGTAAGGTTGCATTAAAATACATTCCACCTCCACATAAATTAAACACTAATTTTAACTAATTTATAAATATCTGTTTTGAAAAATACTAATTAGCAGACATCAACTCAAGGTCTTCATATGTAAAAAAAGTATTAATTAGTTTATAATATTTTACTCCTTGCCAAGTCATGTAACATAAAAATTGGCACTTAATTCTGAATCCTGTTCAACAAATAATTTGTATTTCATCAATCTCAGGCAATTGTCCAACAGTCTCCTATCATTCTACATAGTATAAAACCAGGGATGCTGCTGCCATGAGGCAATTTAAGATTCTTTTCTCAGGCGGCAGAACCTAATGTGTTAACAGGGGTGGCAAAAAGCAGCTCCTGGTAATTTTAACAGCCAAAATTCCCAACCCATATTTCATTACATCCGGCCCGCTTGTCTGCTTTTTTTCCCTCTATTCTGGTTCACCCAACCTACCTTGACGTCACAAGGCAAACAGTTTTCACCAAGATAAAGTACATTTTCCTTTTCCCTCCTCCCAAACGGGCACCTACAACTACCCATCAGTAGCAGAAGGGTGCCTGTGTTCGACCATGACATGCCCAGGACATATGGGATATTCTGATTCAGCTTCAACTGCTATTCAGGTATTCCACAGGTACCCACGAGTACTTGACCTGCTACAGGACTCTATAGCCTTCAAAGCTGAGCTGTTGGCATAAGAAATGCCACCAGAAGGGCCAGGATTGCTCCCTGTGTAATACTTCTCATACTCAGTTACATGATACTTAACCCTTCTCATGCTGGAGATTGTACTGTATACAGCGCTGATATGCATGGAGCTGTAGACTATACATTTTTGGCCTTGTGTTATACTCCATTCCAGCGAATTGTCCAGAAGGAAAAGTGTTCATGGGGCCTTAGCATGCTCAGTAATACCAGTGTTGTAGTTTTGAAAAATGAATATTGAAACAGAAATTAAATCATATTTAGAATATTGTGGTTCTCTTCATGAGTTTCCCCTTGGAGAGTAAAATATAAGGACAAAGCTTGCTGCATACACAAAATATTCCTTCCAGTAGCATAACTACTAACAGCTGGGCCCCCCATGAAAGAAAGGCCACAATCTTATTTTTGGAAATATTTCCCCCACATCATTCCCAGTCCAGTGGTATTTGCCACTTCCAACACGGTCACATGGTAAGGGGGCCCTGGGATAAGTAGGTACAAGATGAAGGTGGCCTGATACTCCAGGCATGGAAGATAAAAACTGAACAGACAGAAACAGCCCTCTCTTCTGATCCTGACTCAAGTTATCACTCAGCTGTGGGCAGTTCTGTACAGAATTTGGAAAGAAAGTGCCCAACATTAGTAACATTCATTACAAATAATAATAATAATACAGGTATGGGATCAGTTATCCGGAACCCCATTATCCAAAAAGCTCTGAATTACAAGGCTGTCACCCAGACTCTTATTTTATCCAATTAATCCAAAATTTTGAACATTATTTCCTTTTTCTCTATAATAATTAAACGGTACCCTGTGCTTGATTCAAACCAGCCTATTGGATTTATTTAATGTTTAAATGATTTTCTAGTAGACTTCTGAAGATACAAATTATGGAAAGATCAATTATCCAGAAATCCCCAGGTCCTGAGCATTACGGATAACAGGTCCCATACCGGTAGTTATGAACTTTTCCTTCCTCTGGATCAATATAAGGGTGCATTTGATGGACTTGTGTCCTTTTTCAAGCTCCACTACGGCTCACACTTTGCAAATAAACTTCAGCATATGACACCTGCCAGGAGCATATAAATATAGTTTCCAATTAATGCCCTTTATGTGGCAAGTATGAGTAAACCGAGAAAAAATGTTTTTATAACCCTATTTACTTGCCTGCCACTCTATGAGTGCCTTATATGACTGTGCTTCATGCAATAAATGCTATCTTTTTCACTCTGTCACATGAAGCATTTACAGTTATCTTGCAACATCTGAGTATGGCATGTGTTTTGAAACTCATTTTTCACCCAAAGCGTCACACGATTGTCTGAGGGGCAAATTTACTAAAATTCACCCAAAATCCTACGAATTCATTCGAAATTCAATAAGCATTCGACTATTGAATGCTTATCGAATAGTTTTAGGCTATCTTTTTGCTCAATATTAGATTCCTCGATGAAATCGTAAGATCGGATACCGATCGTTCGATTTCACGAAGAAATCATACTTTTGCCTTCGAGCCTCCGAAAAATTTGTACGATTCGAACGATCGAGCTGTTCGATCATATGAATGGTATTGGAGCAGGACTTAGCAAAAGAAGCCTATGGGGGGGTTCCCATAGGCTTCTATTGGTATTTGGTAGGTTCAATCTGGCAAAGTGGGCATAAATTATCGAATATCCAATCATTCAATCTATTCGATAATTCGGTATTCGATGATTGAAGAGGACAAATTTGCATATTCGATTATCCAAAAAAAATCCGATCGAACTTCGAATCCTTCACACGAATTTTGCAAATTTACCCCTATGTCAACACCCAGGACTTTTTGCTTTTCTGCTTAAATTACAATTGAGATCCAGCAATTACAACAAAAACAGCAATATTCTATCGTGGAAATACAAAACCAAATCAGTTGCGAAGCAAGTTTTTGTGATCTGCACTGGAATTACCCTGCAAAATTCGACTTTCCAGCAAAAATTGGAATTCTGGCTTTTTCAGGAAAAGACGATTCAGATTTTTCATGCTTTTCCCTGATCCAATTAAACTGATTTTTTTTTTGTGTGATTTTTTATTAATAAATAAGGTACAATAATGGATTCTAGTTTTGTTTGGCTTTTTAGATAAAAATAATTAGAAAAATTAGGACTTTGATAAATATGGCACCCCCTTATATGGAAAACCCCAAGCATTCTGAATAACAAATCCCATGCCTGTAATTCCTGCAAAGAACAGAGCAAAATCTGAAAAGGAGTAAAGCCACATATTACTTCTTGTTCATGTGAGCAACACCAGTCCTGAGAAGCCTCTATATAAACAAACCCTCCCCTTCCCCAGGCTTTCAGATGAGGAGCAGCTCATTATACAAAGGGCTTCTCAATCTCAGCTGGCTGGTGATTTAGTTTCAGTGTGTTGATACTAACAAGAAGTAGAATTTGTCTTTACTTTCAATTGCAGATTTTGCCCTGCTTAGACCAACGCTGGCCATAGACATAACAATTACGATCTTTGTTGGAAAAGATTGTTCGTTTCAACACATATGTATAGAGTTGAATCGTCAGATATACAGGTAGAAACAATAGAATTCTACCTGTATCTGATGATTCACCACTAACAATGGCCGATGTTAAGGGTCCCTTCAAAGGCATCCGATCAAAATTTTCCGTCCAGCCCGATCAACCAGCCGACCGATATCTAAATCTTCTGACGAAGATGTCGGTTCATTTTCCACCATACACGCACCGAATAAAGAAAAATAGTTTTGTACGATATTATCTGTGCGTCTATGGCCACCTCAAGAATAAAAAAAACCATTGTTCATAATTAAAATAGGCAAAAAATCAGCACGAGCCATATTCATTATATTAATGTAAATATGTGCTATACTGCCTCTTTCAGTATCGCACAAATCAATTCACTAGCTAAGACCTGTCATGGCGCTGTTTTACTGCCTAGAAATAACCTGGTGAAATTTTTAAAATAATATTCAAAAAATTGAATTTCTTGAACATTTTGATATACCTTTGTCTTTCATATAAACGCTTTGAAGCATTGCAAACAGTTATTAACAACATCAAGGGAAATGGGGATGTTCAGTAAATATCACCTGAATGCTTTCTAAATAATGGTCTTTATGTAGTAGAATCAATAGTGGAAAAGCACATCTCAAATAATCTGCCTGATTCATAAAGGTGGGGAGTAAGGTGCTCCAATCTACATGAAATATGTTTTAAAATCAAAAATGTTATGATTTTATTTCTAAACTTTTTTATATTCATTCTGTCATGATGTTTTTATTTCTAAATTACACTGTTTACCAGTGCTTGAATTGGAGTGAAAAAGGTGGAGGGATGCTCTGTGTGGTGAGCGTAGTGCAATATGCTTAACAAGCCACTCCCACACCCATAAGCCACACCCATTGTTACATTAAGCCTCACACACCAATACTTTCTTGTTTCAACCAATTTAAAGCAACACGGTTTTGCTATTTCCTTCTAATGAAGAGTTTAATGCCCCGTGCATAGATTGACTTAAGTATGTGACCTATAGGGATCCCCAAAACAAAAATTGTGCATATGACTTTTCTTGGCTGTCAATCCAGCTTCTGCAAACATAGCTCCTTGCCTGTGTATTGTGTCATAACATAGCACAACCCCATCATATTCTATATTACCCAAGATTTTTTCATATATACAGTATCATTCTCTAATATTCCTTAATCCTCTGTTGTTGAATACCTTCATTTTCTTGTTTTGTTGCCCTGTTTTCTTCTTCTCTCCTTTTCTCTATAACCCTCTTTGATGCGTCCACCTTCTTTATCTGATTAACACTTCTCTATTACTCTCCAAGCAAACTTTTCTCTCCTTTTAGCTTCTATATATTTAACTATTTTATTTCAACTCTGCATTTTATTTGCATGCAGAATTAGAGAGGAGTTCCGGGATTCAAAACTCTTGCATCCCCTCTGAGGTGATGCTATTAAACAAAAATAAAGAAGTGAAGTGATGGCATCCCTCCCCAATTCCAGAACTGGTGTTTACACTGCAAATATTGCACTCCACAATATAAAATGCAATTCCTAAACCAGAAAGTTGTTTTTTTCAGTTGTAATACTGGTGTATAGCCATCTCAATCATTTTGTCTGATCATGTGCTTTCAGGCAGGCTGTTTCTCCTACTCTGTAGGAGTGAATATCTTGCAGTGGGACCTGGATTTTACCGAGTGATGTTCTTAGATCTATCAGGCAGCTGTTATCTTGTGTTAGGGAGCTGTTATCTGGTTAACTTACCATTGTTCTGCTATTGGACTGGTGAGGGGGAAAGGGAGGAGCAGTGCAGCAGTAAAAAGAGACTGAAGTTTATCAGAACACATGGTTGGGGCAGCTGGGAAATTGACAATATGTAATTCCCTGTGCCACATTTCACAATTAAATATAAAAAAAAACCTATTTGCTCTTTTGAGAAACAAATTTCAGTGCAGAATTGTGCTGGAGCAGCGCTATCAACTGATGCATTTTGATTAAAAAATTTTTTTTTATTATTTATTATTTTTTTTCCCATGACAGTATCCCTTTAATAACTATCCTGCCCACTGTTTATCCCTGCCTCTAAGACAATGACCTCTATTCCTGGTGCAGACATGTACCCATACCACTATATACCCGACCTCTACCTTTGTATTCTTGGCTTTCTCCTTTTCCCTTGACATTTCAAACATGTCCTTTCCTCTCCTCAGAATCTCCACCTGTCTAAGTTGCCCCATAGCATCACAGAAGGACCTGGAAGGTTAAATGTCCACGTCTCCAATGTCATGAAAGCCTCCTCCATGATTGAGCTTAGAAGCTAGGCTATAGAGTGCTCTTTGGACAGACAATCTCTGACAGACACACCAGGAAGTCTATTTATAAATATAAGAATAGAAGAGTGAAGATTCAAAAGGTGAACTGCTTTCTGACTTTTGTCTGTATATCTTACTTCCATTTTTACTAAAACTTGTCATGTGTTGTATAATACATCACATGTCTAAACCTTCTGAAAAATACATGTGGGGCTGACATACTGCATTCAAGGGCAAGACCTGGATCCAGGCAACAAAGATATAAAGGAAATATTTATTGGTCGAGGACTAGCTGGTTAGTGTACAAAATCAATACAGTAGATAAATAAATAAATAGTCCGGAATAGATTTAGGATTCAAGAGTTTGGTGACACATTTGGAAATATTTTTTTGAAGCAATTAAAACATATAGAAACAAAAGTTATTTAAATTCCTGTTATGGCTAATGGCTTCTGTTCTGAGTCCCATGTCACATATGAATACCCCCTGCAGCTTAACTTCTGGATTCCACTCTTACAAGTATTTGTACTTATAGGATCAGTAACACCATATTTTCTTTTTTTACATTTTTTTACATTTATCAAACTCAAATTTTTGGGTAAAAAAACTGAAATTTTACACGATCCAAAACCTGTCGAGGTGATGTAAAAGCCAACAGTAGAAGTCCTTTAAATCATTTCAAGATGTGAATATCCCTCATGATGGTTGGATTTTTTTGGTGGGTATCACTCAACTAGATTAATTTCAGAAATTCGATTTTCTTTCCATGGAAACTTCTATTAATTTGAGTTTTCAGGTTATTAACGCCAAATTCACAGATTCACATTTTTTCCGTTCAAGTTTTTTCTTAAATTAGAAAACATTGAGTTGTGAGTTCATTCATAGTATAAAAAAAACTCACAAAGCTCTTAAAAAAAAAAAAAGAGAAGACCTTTTTATAAATAACCCCCTTACAGTTTGTATATGTCTAACCAGAACTACAAAAAGTATTCAATCTATGGTTCTTTTGAGAGCCATGAATGACTTAACATGTCAGAAGATTAAAGCAAAGACAATTTCACACCAATGTTAGTTAAGAAGCCACCGATCTCAAGTAACATTTTAACATATAATTAGGAATAATTTCAGGACGAAAAACTTGTCAAGATTCATTGTCCAGACAAAAATGACTAGTCTATTTAATGTAAAGTATAGGAAAAGACAAGTAAGGCAGCACTTTACATTAAAACAAACAGGGGTCTTACAATAATTTAACAAACGAGGGTTACTTATCTATGCCTTGTAGACTAGTGGTTATTTCCTGTGTTGGTAATAGTATTGACAAGAGTTGAAGGGTCAGAGCAAGACAAGAAATGAAGGGGCTAGAGAGACTAGGTCAGAACAAGTAGGCCACATAGCATGTGTATCAGAAGCACAGTCATTAGATCTTGTTTGCTTTTGCAGATCACAGGAAGAGGATAAGAGACCACTACACTGTTCAGCCACACTTTACTCAGTTGTTGCTGGACTACAAATCCAACAATAATTTAACATATTATAAAGGTTAAGGCATGCTGGAAGCTGTAGTCCACCAATATCTAGGTTGTATTATGAACAATAAGCCTTTTCCACAGCCAGTGTGAAAAGTAAAAGCAGAACATTTTAACGAAATATGGGTGGAACACCTTATGGTTAAAGAGTTGTGAAGGAATGTCTCAAGGCAGTTTGGACCAGGATTTGAGGAGAACTTGCCAGGGGAAGCTAGGTGTGGATGAATAGAAAGGACTATATATGGTACTATCTAGGGATAATGGAAGAAAGTGTTAGAAAAGCTGAAATGATGGCTGACTGGTTCAAAAATTTAAATTTGAGCAGTAACTATTACATATAATTTAAGGGGCATCCAAGGAAAAGAGCCCATTTAGAAACAATGCTATCATCACATCAATTGGGAACTGATAGTTTGTGCAAAACAAGTCAGATCTTGGCATGGGGAGAAACAAGCAGAGAATCCACTTCTCCACTGCTGCCTTCCTAACCGATGTGCCTGCACTTGAAAAACATTACCTCCATTTACATGCAGGTAGATGCAGTGGATTTCGGCATTATATGCACTATCTTGCATTTTGCTGACTCTTACAGTTTCTTTTCTAGTGAGAGAATTTACTAGTGCCATTGTTATGTTGAATGCAGCTTATACCAGTGAACCCCAAACAGTAGCTTGTGACCAACACGTTGCTCTCCAACCCCTTGGATGTTGCTCTGTGTCCTCAATGCAGGTGCTTATTTTTGAATTCCAGGCTTGGAAGCAAGTTTTAATTGCATAAAAACTAAGTATAGTGCCAAGTAGAGCCTCCTGTAGGCTGCCAGTCTGCATCGCCAATTACAGCCCTTATTTGGCACCCCAAGGGATTCTTTCATGCTTGCGTTGCTCCCCAACTCTTTTTATATTTGAATGTGGCTCAGGGTAAAAAAGGTTGACACACACACACACACTAAGTATTTACTTATCCCTTGCCATAATATTATACGTGCATTGTTTGTGATTGCACATACATCAAGATTACCACACCAAGGCCCCAGTGCAAAGCCTCATTAATCCTGATAAATTGTTTGTCAGACAGCACACATGCATTTTCTAGCTTAATTTGGTGAATTTGTTTCATACAGAGATGGTTTCCCTTTTTATGTCTGTAGGTACATACAATAATGAAATATATGTGTGTATGGATATAATAAGATGTATATGTGTATAAGTGATGTGCAGGTTTTTCTTAACCCGCACCCAACCCGAGCCTGCCTCCTCCCCTCTATTTATAGGCTCTTGCTGCCCCACCCATGTCAGAAATGGGATGGGGTTGGGTGGGTCGGGAGCGTGCCTATAAAAACAGAAGCCGGAAGCAGGAAACCGGCAGTGTAAGGATGTGGGCAGGAAGAGCAGGCAGAAGAGCTCAACATGAACCTGTCAAGGAAGTGCTGAGATCGACTCAAAACCACCTGACTCGTGGGTAAACCCACAAGGTGTTGAGCCAACTCGAATATCACTAATGGGTATGCCAACGGCAGTTTCACATATTGTAATGATTCTAATGAAGCCAAAAAAAACAGGCTCTACATTTTACGAAATGAATATTCCATGTTAAAAAAGGGGCAGATGTCTGGATTAATGATGTTATAAGGCAATTCATTCTAATACTGATCTAAAACTCCTACATCGTTTCCCACAGCCTTCAATGGAATTCAGAATAGCAGACCAGTTGTAATTCTGCCTGGTTTGGGCTTACAAACACTGCTGACTTGGACAACATTTTGAGGAATATTTATCTAATTGATCAAATGTCTCCAACTTTAAATAAATCTGAGCCAAAATCAGTGCATTCCAACAGAGCTCAATTTGAGAAGCTCCTATGAGACAAAAGTAAAATCTGTAAACCATCATCATTATTTATACAGCACCCACAAGTTACGCAGTACTTTACATTAATTTACAAAAAAAAATGAGTCTTACATGCGCCACATGAACCTGAAAATTCTTCATCAAAATGTTTATTCCTTTTTTATTTAATTTTACTAGTTACCTATTATCTTTTTTCATTCAGCTGTAACCCATAAAAGCTGCCACACGTGCAGGATGACATGCTGCGCTTTTCTTCCCATAAGAAATGGATGTGCCTTGCAGCGTCAGTGCAGCAATTTTCTCACATTTCTCATTTGCACTGAGCCATCCTATGCATAAGGCTTTATATCCTTTGGGGAAATCCTGTACCGAGAAAATATTTCAATATCCTCTGGCAAAGTCTCTGCAGAAAGAAAGGTTAAGTTGTAATAAATAAGTCAATACATTGGCAGGTGGAATCTAGGGGAAAATATGGGAAAGCCCCACAGCGAGAATCTGCTGTCATTTACACGTTTCTCACTACTAAGTAATTCTTTTAGTAGAGAGACACCACACTGTGGAGATAGGGAAAAGAATAAACAGTCATCCACACAGTTTCTTTCATTGAAATCCATGGAAGACATGTTCCTGAGCAAGTGCTCTAATCATTATTAGATTTTTAAAGTTCATTTCATGCATTTGCAGATAAAGGGGAATAAACCATCAGAAAAATGTAAATGCGTTCTCTTTAGCACATTTTCACCTCTTTCTTAGGCATTTTATATTTCTGACGCCAGCTCCCTGTGACAGGCTCTATAGCAATTAAGAATTGTTAGCCCCAGGAGTTAATTACCTATGCAGAAGGCTTTTCCAATTAGAAACTTCTTTTCATAGGGTTCAAGTCATTTCCCTGTTGTATCCGACAGAGAACAGTGGCTCAGTATCATCTCAGCAACATGACCCTATAATACAGCTGTTCTTTCAGAGCCCAGCACAGCTAGGGAAAACCTAGTGACTGCGTGCACCCTGTGCTGAGAGACATCTTATTGAGCCTCTGGCTTAGCAATCACCTCTCTGTCTTTCACAGGAATCTGCTCTCTAAATCTAAAATACCTATAGGAGGTGAAAAATGTATTAAACTGTACAACCTGCACAGGAGAGCTATTGGGCACAGTAGAGGTCAGGACCAGGGTGGCAATCTGTGGATTCAGGCAAATGCCAGAGGGGCTGCTGTATAATGTCATAGACAGTCACTATTTATTGGCTGGTGAGGGCTGTTTGGGCCTCTCTATGCTTGAAATGCCAGGGCCTATTTTAATTCCCAGTCTGGATCTAGTAGGGGTGAATAAAGTGGTAGAACCCCTTAAAGTAGACCTGTCTCCCAGACATAAAAGGCTGTATAATTAAAGTAATTTTCAAATAAAACATGAAATCCAAATTCTTTTTTTATTAAAGCATTCATAGCCATTGTAAACTCATTTATAAATCTTATCTGCCAATCAAATATTGCCTGTCCCTCCTCTATGCCTTAGGCAGGCAATTGCTTACACTTTCCATTCAGCACTTACTAGATGTCACTGCCCTCCCCACATTCAGCCCTCTCTCTTTATAATTTCATTGTGTAGCCAGTGTATGGGGATGACATCAGGTCCCCCATTCTGGTTCACAAACAAAATTTTATAACACAAGGCTTGCCTTAAAGGAACAGTAACACCAAAATATAAAAAAAATGTTTTAAAGTAATGAAAATATCATGTACGGTTACCCTGCTAAAACGGATATATTTGCTTCAGAAACACTACTATATTTCATATAAATAAGCTGCTGTGTAGCATTGGGGGAAAATGCTATATGGCACAGGATAAATAGTGGATAAGAGATAACACCATTATGTTCTACAGAGCTTATCTGCTGTGTAACTTGAGACTTTTCTCCTTTGAATGGCTGCCCCATGGCTACACAGCAGCTTATTTATATAAAGCAGGGCTGTCCAACTGGTGGTCTGCTACCCCCCCCCCCCTTCTGTGGCCCTCCATGAGAGTCTGCCTAACATGTGTAAGCCCCTGCATAGTTTAAGAATCAAATTCAGACTAATCCCCTGTATTGTTCGCACCTGTGATCCCCACTTGTTACTTGTGTGTGTCATTCTATGCTTGCCCTATGCTACTTCATCTTAATAAAAAAAAAAGAATGTAAACAAGGCTCCATGGCCTGATGGTATACACTCACGGGTTCTAAGAGAGCTTAGTTCAGTTTTAGACCAGCCCCTATTTCTGATTTTCTCAGATTCGCTTTCATCTGGTATAGTGCCTATGGACTGCAGGAGAGCTGATGTCATCCCAATGATTAAAAAGGGATTACGATCTCAGCCTGGCAATTATAGGCCAGTAAGTTTGACATTTGACATTGACGTTGTTAATGGTACGTTCTCTACTTGGAGTAAGGTTCTTAGTGGGGTCCCTCAGGGCTTGGTATTGGGTCCACTTTCTATTTAACTTGTTCATTAATGACTTAGGGGAGGGTGTTGTAAGTAATGTATCAGTGTTTGCAGAAAACACAAAACTATCCAGTCCAAATAATTCCATCCAGGATGTGGCATCCT
This sequence comes from Xenopus borealis, assembly GCA_024363595.1. Taxonomy (NCBI): domain Eukaryota; kingdom Metazoa; phylum Chordata; class Amphibia; order Anura; family Pipidae; genus Xenopus; species Xenopus borealis. The sequence goes on from CM044443.1 coordinate 91,367,656, forward strand.
TGCAACAGGATCTTGACAAACTGGCAATCTGGGCAGCTAAGTGGAAAATGAGATTCAATGTTGATAAATGTAAAGTCATGCACCTGGGATGTAAAAATATTCAAGACACTTTTACCCTTAATGGGACTGCACTAGGCAAATCCATTATGGAAAAGGACCTTGGAGTCCTTGTAGATGATAAACTTGGCTGTAGCAAGCAATGCCAGTCAGCAGCATCAAGGGCAAATAAGGTATTTAGCTGCATTAAAAGGGGCATAGAGTCAGGCGAGGAGCACTTGTAAGGCCACATCTAGAATATGCTGTACAGTTTTGGTCTCCCTCACTCAAACAGGACATTATTGTATTAGAGAGGGTACAGAGAAGGGCAACTAAGCCTTAGTTATGAGGAAAGACTGGCTAAATTGGGGATGTTCATGCTGGAGAAGAGACTCTTAAGGGGTGATATGATAACTATTTATAAATATATAAGGGGGTCATATAATAATCTCTCTAATGCTTTATTCACTAGTAGGTCTTTCCAACTGACAAGAGATCACCCATTCCATTCAGAAGAAAAGAGGTTCCGCCAAAATATTCAGAAGGGTTTTTTTACAGTGAGAGCAGTGAAGATGTGGAATTCTCTCATTGAAACTGTTGTACAGACTGATACATTAGATAGCTTTTTAGCAAGTGAGGGAATACAGGGTTATGGAAGATCATAGTACAAGTTGATCCAGGGACTAGTACGATTGGCATTTTGGAGTCAGGAAGGAAATTTTTCCCCTCTGAGGCAAATTGGAGAAGCTTCAGATTGGGTTTTTTTTTCCTTCCTCTGGATCAACTAGCAGTTAGACAGTTTAAAAAAGTTTAAAGGTTGAACTTGATGGACGTGTGTCTTTTTTCAGCCTAACTTACTATGTTACCTGTGGGATGTAAACCTGGTTAGCATTTGGAAATATTTATTAGGGTGTTTAATCATGTATTGGGGGTTTCTGTATTATCCACAGGAGAGGATTAGGCATAGGTCTGATTTAAGGTCTAATACGTTTCACATATGACTGATATCTCTGCAGTGAGCACCAACCATTTGTTTTGGTGTGCTACTACTGTTAATGTGGATATGATCTTAAAAGATCTTGTGGTAATGTGGGTGTGGTTTAAAAGGGGAGTGGTCAACACGGTCTTCCATTATAGGTCCTCTACCACGTAGGCCAGAAAAAGTTCACCCCTATGTACCACAGAAGTTGGACAGCACTGATATAAACAATAGTAGTATTTCTGAAGCAAATACAGCAATTTTACCAGTGCAGGATAACATAATATTATATTTGTATTACTTAAAAACAATTTCATTTTTTGATGTTTGTAACTAAGCCTCACCCAGGTGCTCCGACTTCCTTAGTGTGCGCGCGGCACGCACTTCCGCTAGTTAAAGGTGCATGCGCGCTGGCGTCATTACGTCAGTGCGCAATGGCGCCAAATTCAAATATTTAAAGGGGCACTTGTCTAATTTTCATTGCCCGTGATAGGATTTGCTCCTGGTGCCTTTAATCCGTGCTGTTTAGCTTTTGATCTGATCTGTTGCCTGTGTTTGACCCTGCCTGGCTTATTGATTACCCTGTATTCTGTATCCTCATCCGTGCCTGTTATTTGACTACCGATTTTGCCTTATCCTATCTGATTGATCACCCGGTTTGACCCTTTGCCTGCCTGACGACTCCTAGCTATCTGCTGCCTCGATCCGGCTTGTTTGACCACGAACCTGCCTACTCCTGTCTGTACCGTGACCATCGGCCTTAAAGACTTTATATACAGTTGTGCCCCATTGCTGGCCAGAACTCCTGCTCTGCACCTCTCGTTTAAGTCCAGGTCGCATCTGAGTAGCTGAGGGCTCCTCCCGAAGCCAAAGGCGGTCACACTACTGGTGAAGCACGAGCCTAGACCAGGGTGCTTAGCGTGGTATTGGGTGCCGACCGTGACATGTTACTGTTCCTTTAATAACTGTGTTTACAAAATGGCCCCTGCCTGCTTGTTATAATTATGAATTCCCAGACAGAAGGAAACAAGTAATTTATATATAGTGTAAATAAAGTTTATTTTGCTTAACTAACTTGATAAAATATGATTTGGAATATTTTTTTTAGGGCGACACCCTTTAAAGGGGAATTCAACCCCTCCCGTGCTAACCCCCAGCCCCCCCATATATTTTTTGTAGCCACTTGTTTTTCTCACTCCAATTGCATAAAAGTCAATGGGTGTTTTTTTTGTCAAGTTTTTTTCTCACTCCAAATGCATTCAAATGAACGGGAGTTTTTTCTAAGCTAATTTTTTTTTAATTTTGCTGCAAATCTATTGCTTTTGATTAGAGGTTATATATAAACAGACAAAAGTGGGCCAGATCTGATGGTATAGAAAGAAAAGTAGACAGTGGTCAGCACAAGCCAGTGTTTCATGTAGAGGATAAAAATGTGGTTCTTTTTTTCCCCACATTGGGATTATATTCAAATGATGGTCTCACCAAAAACACTACAACTTCCTTGGGTAGACTGGGGAAAATATAGATTCATTAAAGGGATACTGTTAAAGGACAAAAATGTTTTTTTTTTTTTCAAAATGCTGCTCCAGCAGAATTCTGCATTGAAATCCATTTCTCAAAAGAGCAAACACATTTTTTTTATATTTCATTTTGAAATCTGACATGGGGCTAGACATATTGTCATTTCCCAGCTGCCCCAAGTCATGTGACTTGTGCTCTGATAAACTTCAATCACTCTTTACTGCTGTACTGCAAGTTGGAGTGATATCACCCCCTCCCTTTCCCCCACCCAGCAGCCTAACAACAGAACAATGGGAAGGTAACCAGATATCAGCTCCCTAACACAAGATAACAGCTGCCTGGTAGATCTAAGCACTCAATAGTAAAAACCCATGTCTCACTGCAGTCCATTCAGTTACATTGAGAAGGAAAAACAACAGCCTGCCAGAAAGCAGTTCCCTCTTAATGTGCTGGCACAAGTCACGTGACCAGGGTCAGCTGGGAAATTGACAAAATGTCTAGCCCCGTGTCGGATTTCAAAACTGAATATAAAAAGATCTGTTTGCTCCTTTGAGAAATGGATTTCAGTGCAGAAGTCTACTTGAGCAGTCCTATTAACTGAAAACATGTTTTCCCATGACAGTATCCCTTTAAGACTATGGACTTGCTGCATATAATGCAACAAATGGATGTTTGGGAGTAATGAGGAGGCGAAAAAAATGCAAGACTTCACGGAATCTGCAAAAACACAGTTGTATCAATAAACACATTACTAACATTGTTCCAGTTTTTCTTTCACCAAAAAAAATGAACAGCCAAAATGCACAATTCACATCCTGTTTTATTATATTTGCTATATAAATGTTATATATAGGTTACAAGAAAGAGACGTATGTCTGACTTTAAGATAGTGCTCAGGCTTTTTCACAAATTTGGGCTGGCCAGCATATAATATATTCTGTATGCATGAAGTCATTGCTTGGAAATATTTAGGAGACACCCACTGCACTTCAAAATACTTTACTGGATATCCTATATAATAAATTTCAAGTGTCTCTGCGTCCAGTCCCTGTGTCCATGGAATTCGCTACTGTGCATGCACCTCCCTTGCCACTCCGCCGCTTCCCCATTTACCTCTCAGACGCGCCGGTCCCTGCTCACGCTGCTCTGTGTGGTGCTGCCTGGGAGGGGGGAACACAGAGCCGGGGAAACAAGCAGGCTCTGGCCGGCTGCCGAACATTGAGAGTCGGAAGAAAGGAGGAGGTGGTGGAGGGGGGCGAGGAAGGCTGCCTGCAGTGCTTTTCCGCACCCTGGTGGTGGCACTGCTGAGCGAGGTGGGAGGTGCACGTGAGATGGAGGATTTGGGAAAAAAAATAATAATAATAGACGCAAGCTGTGGGGTTCGTTCCCAAAGCGGACACCGTGGAGTTTTCCCAGTTCTCAAAGCCCCGCCCCTTTACACAGCGCCTCCCCCAGCTCTTCCCCTACTCAGCGCAAGATGGTGGTCAGCAATTTCCTGCGCACTGCATGAGGAGCGTGTGCCTGTTCAGCTGGGTTTCCCACAGTGCATGAGGCGCGCTCCCCAGTGCCAAGCAAGGACAAAAGTTTTGTTTGTTTCCAGGGCCAGAACTAGGGGTAGGCTCCTGTCTAGGGCGTGCACTGGTGTGCTTTTTTTTTGGTGTTTGTTTCATATGATTTTTACTGTGTTGGTTACTTTGTTGGCTTTTAATAACTGCTAAAAGCCATCTGCACCCTACAGTTGCCAGCTTTGCTGGAAAAAAATATAGGCCTTCCTATATCCTATATAAAAAAGTACAAGTGTCTCTGCGTCCAGTCCCTGTGTCCGTGGAATTGCGCTACTGCGCATGTGCCGCACAGACCGTCTCTGGCGAATTTACGCTAGCGAAGTAGATGGACGCGCAACTTCGCACCCTTACGCCAGGTGAAGTTGCGCACTGGCGAAGGATCGTAATTACTTGATTGAAAATTTTTCTAAGTCCCAAAAAACACTGTGGCGTGTTTTACTGTTGTGGGTGATAGTCTGAAAAACATCGTTTTGTTTGGAGGGTGTTACCCTCCTTCCCCCTTACATTTCCTAACATATGGCAACACTACTATATAGGGGGCACATGTAGGGCAATAGGACAACTTTAAAGGTGTCCTGGGCATGTGTAGTGGCTGTAACATACACTGCTATTATATTTTGTAATTCGCGCCGTATGCAAATTAGGCTTTGCTAGCGAAATTGCACTATGCCTAGCTAAGTAACACTAGCGTAAATGCGTCACCGTTCGCTGACCAGAACGTAAATTCGCACTTTAGTGAATTTGCGTAGCGCAGGCGAAAATTTGCCTGGTGAAGTGTGGCGAACGCTCGCGAAGCCTGCGCAAGTGTCCCACTTGCAGCGCAGAGACTTCCGTTAGTGGTTTATAATCTGCTGCCTTCAATCTATGGAAAGACCGGCGCTACATAACGGTGTGCCGCTCCTCTGCTCAACGCTACACCACCAGCTGTACACATGCCCAAGCACCATGTGACAGAGGAGCAGCTCGAGCTGTGGGATGTGTGACCCGGGGAGTCCGCGGCGCAGTCAGTAAAGGTAAATGGGGGGTTGGGGTAGAGAGAGACTTCCACCAGCTCCTCTCTAACATTTCTAAAGAATAAATACAATAACATAGAAATCAACTGCATGGTTGTCCACTGTTTTTTGGACTGGAACAAGTCTGTTTTTATAAATGTTTGACTATATATGTGCTAGCGCCCGTTAATTTAACGGGCTTAATGGCTAGTTTGTAATAAAACATTTCATACACTTTAGGGTAGGGACAGACAGGGAGATTCGGGGAGATTCTGTCGCCTGGCGTTTTTAGCAGGCGACAATCTCCCCGAATTTCCTTCTCCGTCTGCCGCTAGTAAAAGGGACAAAGCGCCAGCGCCTGTGCACACGCTGCACGGCGATTCCCGGAATCGCCCGAAGTTTCCTCACGAGGTATCTTCGGGCGATTCCGGAAATCGCCACGCAGCGTGTGCACAGGCGCTTTGTCACTTATACTAAAGGCAGACAGGGAGAAGGAAATTCGGGGAGATTGTCGCCTGCTAAAAACGCCAGGCGACAATCTCCCCTAATGTCCCAGTCTGTCCCTACCCTTAGAGTTACTCACCTTGTAGGAATAACTTCCTCCAATATATGGAAGAGTATTCTAGGAGATTATGTTGAACTTGTATGTCAGTACTGTCAAACTATTTCCATTAAGTGAAAACATGATTTTGCATACCATATACTAGATGTGGCATGGGTTGTATTATATAATGACATTATATAAGAAGTCAAATGAGCCCATAGGTTGATTGGGAACCAAAAAATCCACATGAGGGTTACATTCAGCCCCATAGTTTTCAGTTGAACAGCTATATTTTATATCATCTACAGGACATTAGTAGACTGAACCTACTTGTCACAGCTATGGTTGCTATTATTTCTAGAAAATTATTAGCTTTCCCATTTCTACTGCCTAATAATATATATATTTGTAAAGGGAATGTTTGTCCATGATATATTTATTTAAGCTGGCCAACTACATCAAAGTCATCCCATATCTGTTAGGCAAGAAGTTGCACACGCATACCTGGCCTCCCAATTAAAGTAGGTACGGTTCCTGGGGTATAGGAGGACGGCCCCTCCACAAATACAGACCACAGTGATAACTCCAGCACACATTTCTTGCTCAAGGGATTGCTCCCGTGTTTACAACGTTGAACATGGAAGCTGCCTTCTATTCATCTGCTGAATTCCCTGAAACCAGCCTGTTTGTTCTGACTGCATATTTAGGTTTTGTTGCAGGGAAATCACTTGTACTGGTGTCTTCACTGAATTCTCATAATGAGAAATAAAGTTTGTGCTGCTTTAATACTTTCCCCCCAAAGTAGTAGCAGCGATCCCTTCCACTTCCTGCTGGCTGCTTTCCCAGGCTGTTTAGAAGAGCTGGCGGCACACAGCACTTTTGCACTGTCTGGTGCCAGCCAATCCCCATCTTGTTGGAGGACAGCCAGCAGCTCAAAAGACCAGATAGACAACTGCAGTATATAGTATAAGCCTGCGTGTGAAGGCAGAACGGTCATTTCCTACCCTCATTCTACTGGAGAATTAGAGATAGGATATGGCATTTTCTCATTTTGAACACAAAGACCATATTGGATAAATATTGGATCAGACACCATATATAAAAACTAGAAACACTATGGGGCAAACTCACTAAAGAGTGCAATTTCGACAGCGACAGCTTTGCAGCCATAGCAACACTTCGCCAGGTGAAAATTCACTCAGACAACACTAATTCACAAGTGCGCAGCTGCATCCAGGGCACGACCGCTGGCTAATTTTCTCTAGCGTTTCTCTAGCATCTCTAGCTGTGCAAGTGTTCAATTCTGCCTAGCGCAATTTCACTAGAGTTCTTGTGCTCAGGCTAATTTGCATACGGAGGGCAATTTAAAGTGGAATGGAGCTATTTATGTTGCATCTAATACATTACATTTACACTGATAACTAGACATGCCAAGGGAACCTTAATAAAGTCAATAGAGTTGTTTTAATGCCAGTGTCATTGTGCCTTGCCAAATTGCAGTTCTATACAAAATAAGTCACAATTGTCCTGAAAATCTTCAGCACTTAAAGGAGAATAAAAGTCTAACTAAAGCAGTAGCTAGAAATGTTGTACATTGAGTTTTGTGCTTCTCAATCAGCCCAAGGCAACCAAACCACTTTAGCAGGGAAGATTTGTGTCTCCAAAGATGCCCCAGTGGCTCCCCATCTTCTTTTCTGCCGATTCACTGTACATGCTCGGTGCTGCTGTCATTGAGCTTAGGGACCCACTCACAATATACAGTACACGTAGAATATAAATAAACAGCTGCTCAGAGCCGACTGAGCAGGTGAGTGTCAGACACTTTACAAGATGGTGACCCCCTGTGGCAGGTTTCAAGTCCTGGATCATTGCTGCTGTTGAGAAGCTGAAACTATAAACTGTTATAAGTTTAGTATATAAAAGATGACTTTTTTAGTCATTCATTTTTAGGCTTTAGTTCTCCTTTAAATGGTGTGTGTCCAATGCTTCAGTGCGCCTATTGATGCAGGGGAACCCTGGAGCTAAGCCACCACTCTAGGGTTCTCCTGCATCAATAGGCACACTGCATGCAGTGCAAAGAGGGGCTAGATTAACCTAACAGTGCCAACTCTGAACAAGTGCAAGAACCACCTTGTGATGCAAGTTGCTTTAATTCATGAGATTTTTCATGCAACTTGACTGGAACAAACTTCAGAGACTGCTACTGCATTCTGCTATAGTAAAGCCTTTATTTGTGCCCTTTAAGTCCAATTTCTGCTGATTCCTCAGAAACCAAAGCAATACTATCTGACACGAGTACTTTGCTAATAAGCGGAGAACTAAAGAACTGTTTACCTGAAGGCATATAAAAATTGCAGCAGCATTCTGAATGCAACCATGCTTAAAATAGAACAATGCTAGAAATGCTGTATTTTCTATACTAAACAAACTTAATGCAACAGAAGCCTAATTTAAAAAAAATGATTTATGCTTTCAAGCATCTCTGCAAGACCTTGCACATGCTCAGTGTGGTCTGGGATAGTGCTTAGGGATCATCAGCACAAGTCAATATTTGCCATAGAAGCAGATACAGCAAGACTGATAATTAGAATATGCAGAATATGCTTCCAAAACTCATTAGGTTATTGGTACACTGGGGTATTTTGAGATTTGTTACCTGAGAATTTTATAATGACCTGTGGTCATTCATCTAGACAGGAATGCAGTGTGTAAAAACATGGCAAATTTAGCCTATTTTTTTGCACATTGGACCCTGCCTTCCAGGTTATAAAATTAACTCAGACTGAACCCTTTATTCCCTATTAGCTTTACCAGACTGTTACCCTTTACCACCTCTATTATTACTGTCCTAACAATGAATGAGATTGGCTGATTTTTATGTATTTTGGTTTAGTAATCCTTAATGGATAAGATATTACTATCTTTGTAACAGAGGAGCAGCTGTTTTCCCATGCTGTGAGACATCTGAGGGAGCGTCAAGGGCTCAAATAACTTGTGGCCCTTAGAACCCCATGTACTTAGGAGGGGATTTCTGCCTTTTAAGGTAACGAACCCCTTTGGGACCCAGCACTTGCCAGCCCCCCTTAGCTAAATCATTAGTTCAAGTATACAGACATACTGTACTCAAACATCACTTTATCAGCCGTATCAATTCCAAGCATATCTAATATAGCAAATAAAGTTCACCACCAAATCACATTCTAAAGGAGCCAATAGGTACTCTCCACAAATCATTCTAACTGACTTTTAATCTTGACCAACCCAAGGGAGCCAGCTCCCAAGTCTGGGAACTACTGCACCTACAGCTGCTTCTGAGCTCTGCTCTGGAAAACAATTCCGATGCAAGAGCAGAGTGCTGTCGAATACAAGGGAACCCTATGTACAATGAATACAGAGCTTCCTAATGCATTGCAATTCCCCAGCTTTTACATTCTGAGTGACACCCAAGCTAGGAGAATGTGCAGCAGATCCCATATGCCCACCTGTTTGTGGCATTGCTAAATACAGACGGCACTGCATGCAGATAAGTGCAGCACTTTCTATCCATTCCAGGAGTTACAAACTTCAACTGGGCTTTGTACCAGTTTTAATTCCCAGACTTCATTAGTGCTGGCACCTTGCCAACATGTATTACAGTCCACACTGGCAGGAATACTCCAACTGGAACAGTCACATGCTCCTGGGAAAGCTACCACGGTTATTGTTATCAGTCACATATACTAGTACTACTTGACCAGTATACTGAAGAAATTAACAGATGCTATATTAAGCTGGCCATAGACGTAACAATTACGATCTTTCTCGGAAAAGATCTTTCCAAGAAAGATCGTTTGTTTCAACACACACGTGTAGAGCTGAATCGTCAAATATACAGGTAGAAACAATAGAATTCTACTTGTATCTGACGATTCAGTACTAACAATGGCCGATGTTCAGGGTGCTTTCAAAGGCATCCGATCAAAATTTTCCGTCCAGCCCGATCAACCAGCCGACCAATATCTTAATCTTCTGACGAGATCGGTCGGCTCATTTCCCACCATACACGCACCGAATATCGTATGAAAATTTGTTTCGTACGATATTATCTGTGCGTCTATGGCCACTTTAACAGTGGGGAGTTGTTGTAAACATTCCAGGTATTTCCCCACTCCAAAAACAGCCCAGAGAAACAGATGTAGGAGCAGCACACAACCTCCCTTGCCAACTGCAAATGGACACCAATATGTCCCAATCAGTGCTGAGCCCAAGAGCAGTGCTAGTAATACACACTGTATACTAGATTTTTTTTTATTGGACACAAATTTCAGAATTCATAAAAGTGCCAGACCATTAAAAAAAAAACGATAACTACATATAAAAAAACAAGCTTTTAAAGGGGTGGTTCACCTTTAAGTTAACTTTTAGTGTGTTATAGAAGAGCCAATTCTAAGGAACTTTTCAACAGGTCTTCATTAATTATTTCCGCCTCTTTTCAGGTTACAAATGGGGGTCACTGACTGATATAAAAAACAAAGGCTCTGTAAGGATACAAAGGTATTTTGATTGCTACTTTTTATTACTCCTCTTTCTGTTCAGTGCCCCCCTAATCATAGTCCAGTCTCTTATTAAATCAGTGCATGGTTCCAGGGAAAGAACTAGGGGTAGGCAGAGTAGGCACATGCCTAGGGTACAAAGCTGGGGGGCGTCAGGCACATACTTCATTGATGTGTGGGTCCAGCAAGTTCGGGCTGACCTCGCACACCAATTTGCATGTGGTGCGAGTTGAGCTCTTCTTTCTGTTCTCCCTGCCTCTTTCCCACCTTGCACTGCAGGCTTCCGACTTTCCTTTTTATAGACGTGAGCCTGCTCACTCTGCCCCTTTTGACGTCGTTGGTGGGGTGGGTCTATAAATGGAAGCTGGAAGTCGGGCTCAGGTGGGGTGGGTTTTACCCCGACCAGCACATCACTAAAGTACTTTCTCTGCCTCCTACCCCTAGTCCAGTCTAACTGGGCTTCTAATTTAAAGCCTGGCCTGGTTTTAAAAGTACAAACTAGCCAAGGTATGTATTTGGGCTACTTTTTGGGCCTTTGGCTGGTTTATACTTTGGAAACGAGCCAAAGTTTTTTCTTGCCCTAATGCCCATTGGGTAATGTAGTTTTTATTTAACAATTTCTAAATGCCAATCTTAATGTAGGACTACAATACCCAGCATTCAATGGGCCTAACTTGTGTAGAAGTCAGGAGTTACCAGATTTTAATCTCTGTACCCCAGTCTCGTGTCACTCTTAAGCATTCTGGCAACTTTCTTCAATTTCAGACAATTTTGGGGCACAAATATGCTAGCCATATGCCATTTTACCAATATTTATTGAATGGTGTATGTATACCTACCTATGTATACCTCTTGGGCCCCCCCACTGTAGTTATGCCCTCAGTAGTGGGTAAATCTGTCCCATTTTGCTTAATGGAATTCATATATAATTTGTTTTTTAGACTTTATTTTCACCACACATATTGTACAATTTTTGAAGTTCCTGTTTTGTAGCTAACTGTGGCTGGTTTTAAAAATTAGACCTGGCAACCCTGCACTCTCCTCACTAACCTATTCAGCGCCAATAACCAGCCAGGTTGCCTAGGGCGCATGGCCAGGCACTGCAGGGTTGCTAGAGTAATTTGGGCCCTAGCAACCAGATTGCAGACACTGTAAACAGAGCTTCTGAATAAAAAAAAAAACCAAAACCCAAATCGTCTCAGAATATCACTCTCTATTTCATAGTAAAAGTTAACTCAAAGGTGGACAACCTCTTTAAAGGAATTGTTCAGTATAAAAATAAAAACTGGGTAAATAGATAGGCTGTGCAAAATAAAAAATGTTTCCAATATAGTTAGTTAGCCAAAAATGTAATGTATAAAGGCTAGAGTGACTGGATGTCTAACATAATAGCCAAAATCCAACTTCCTGCTTTTCAGCTCTCTTGGTTTCCACTGACTGGTTACCCTGATAACCATGCAGTAACCAATCAGTGACTTGAGGGAGGGCCACATGGGCCATAACTGTTGCTTTAGAATCTGAGCTGTGTGCCTTCAAGTAGCTGACCAACTCAAATGTAAAGAGCTGAAAAGCAAAAAGTTGGATTCTGGCTATTATATTAGACATCCAGTCACTCCAGCCTTTATAGTTTGCATTTTTTCCCAGACTAACTATATTGGAAACATTTTTTATTTTGCATATGCCTATTTATCCAGTTTTTATTTTTACACTGAACTGTTTCTTTAAGGCTCATACTCATAGTTAGAAGTGAAATGAGGAGGGCGTTTGAGTGGAGTAGGGGGGGTACTAGTAATTCTTCATTTCCCTTTCCAACTGGAGTGTCAGCGCCACAGACGAGAGCTAAAGAAGCGGCAGAAAGGAGAGTCCATCCTCCTCCTCCGCCAAGTCTGTCGTTGCTCAGCGTCCCACCTGCATGGGGCCCAGTCAGGGCCAGTTTGTTGGCAGCAGCCCCAGAGCCGCAGCTCTGCCGCCGGAGGAGAGAGGTAATAAATAACCCGGAGAGAGAGAGAGCAGAGCGCCGGGCGGTACAGACTCTGACCTAACAAATACC
>CM044443.1:91400410-91411578 GCA_024363595.1 Xenopus borealis
GAGAAGGAAAAACAGCAGCCTGCCAGAAAGCAGTTCCATCCTAAAGTGCTGGCACAAGTCCCAGCTGCTGGGAAATTGACAACATTTCTAGCCGCATGTCAGATTTCAAAATTGAATATAAAAAAATCTGTTCGCTCTTTGAGAAATGGATTTCAGTGTAGAAGTCTACTGGAGCAGCACTGTTAACTGATGTGTTTTGAAAAAAACATGTTTTCCCATTACAGTTTCCCTATACATGGATGACACAGGAATCCCAGCAGTGCTTTAGCACCTAATGTGAGTTCATCTCCAAACATATTATGTGTAAATGAACTACTGCCTACCATAGGCTATGATATTCATTATATAGGCTTATATGTAATGTTGCCACCTGGCCGGTTACAAATATGCATGCTAGTGTTATTAACAGGAAATAAAGATAAAAATATATTTTGAAGGTAGCAACCCTTGTTATATGGTAACACTGAAAATTGCCTGTTACTGCTCATGCCATACCATTTTAGGCTTTATAATGCATGTTTTTAAGCATTCTCACGCCAAAAACTGCCTGTCACAAATTCATGTCAATGACAGGGGCAGGGGGTGGTGGGAGTTTCTCTGCCATCTTAAATACAACAGCACAAAAACACTGTGTGTGCCATTAGCCTGGCAGTCCTGAGATGCCTCCAGATTTTAGTATTTTTGTTGGAAATTAAAAAGAACTACAAAGAATGTTAATGTTTATCTCAAGACTCAGACCTAGATGAAAGCATCATGCTGTAGTGCCTAAAAGTCAATGCTTTCTGGAGCATGGATTCTCTAATTAGCTGTATTGCAAGTGTATGTCATACATTTCTCTTTTTAAAGGAAACTCCATTTATTGGCATGGCACTGGGTAGGAGAAGGGATTCAGATGACTTTGAAAGAGTGGTAAGTACAAGATACAGACAAACATGAACCAGTACCTACACTTTAGGTAAGGTAATAACCGGGCAAGCTATCACCCAAGCATAAAAAGCTGTATAATAAATGTCCTTTTCAAATTAATCATGAAACCCAAATTATTTTATTAATACATCCATACCTGTTATAAAGCCTTTTAAAAGTCTCAACTTAAAGGGGTTGTTCACCTTTGGGACAATAAAGATTAAAAGTCCATGTCATAAAAAACTTTTTGTCATTTATCTTTATTACCTAAAATGTTTGATTTTAGAGATACATCCCATAGAAGCTATGGATCATCTCTGCCAAATCTTTCTTAGTTCTCTTCTGTGTTTTGGGATCGCTGACACTCTGTGAAAAAAAAAAAAAAAAAAACAACAGGTTGCCATATAAGGAAGTTGACTCTGTACAGAGCATGCTATCTCTCTCTCCTGCTTCATTTGCATTAAGCCTTGTTTCTGGCCCCTAATATTATATCTTAGCATGCTTGCATCTGGCCCATAACATCAGCCCCTAGAATCCTTGCCTTTAGCCCATACCATTGGCCTCTATAATCAGCTCCCTGCTTTGGCCCTTAACAATGGCAAACTTTCTTTCCAGCCCACCTCATCGACAGCCTAGGTCTGGCTATTAACATCAGCCTATTGCATCTTATCCTATGCATCAGTCTCCAGGCCAAAACATCAGCCCTTTTTCCTCTGGGCCACAACATTGGTCCATTTTCCTCCAGCCCACTGCTGTGGCCCATTTTTTCTTCGGCCCACAACATTGGCCATTTTTCCCCCAGCCCACAGCACCGGACTGTTTATCTCCAGCCCACAACATCAGACCTTTTTCATTTTGGCCCACACTATCGGCCCCTTTTCCTCCAGCCCACATCAGCCTTCTTTCCCATGGGCCCACAACATCGGCCCTTTTTTCCTTTAACCCCAGCCTGCACCATTGGCCCTTAACCCCAGACCACACCATCGGCCCTTTAACTCCAGCCCACACCATCGGCCCTCTAATGCTAGCCCATACCATCAGCCTTAACTCCGGCCCACATCATCAGCCCTTTAACCACGGCCCGCACCATCGGCCCTATAACCCCAGCCCACACCATTGGCCCTTAACCCCAGCCCACACCATCGACCCTTTAACTCCTGCCCACACCATCGGCCCTCTAATGCTAGCCCATACCATCGGCCTTAACTTTGGCCCACACCATTGGCCCTTTAACGCCAGCCCACACCATCTGCCCTTTAACCCCGGCCCACACCATCGGCCCTTTAACCCTAGCCCACATCAGCCCTTTAACCCCTTTTAAACCTGTATTATTGTGCTCCTGCCTCCTTCTCCCCTGCATTTCACCATCATCCCCTGTCTTCTGCCCATACAGTGTTCCCACAGCATAGGTGTATTGATCCTGGGAGTAATTCCGATTGCCATAAAGGAATCAGGAAGGAATTTTTCCATTTTCTGAAGCAAACTGGCTCAAAGCTTCGAATAGGTTTTTTTTACTTCCTCTGGATCAAAGAACCAGTGAGGGTTCATACCAGGCCCGGACTGGCCATTTGTGGGTTAGGGCAAATGCCAGAGGGGTTACTATAAGGTCCCATAGAAAGTCAGTGTTTAGTGGGCTGGTGGGGGCTGTTTGGGCCTCTATGTGGGCTGATGGGCCTCTTGTGTACCTGAAATGCCAGGGCCTATTTTTTTTTTTGTCCCTCTTTTTATTTCCAAAATGTTGGGAGGTATGCAGTCAGGTTTATGAACTTCAAGTGACAATTACTTACAAAAGCTGGTATGTTTTTTTGTTTTTTTTTGTGGCCTATTTTAATTCTCAGTCCAGTCCTGGTTCATACATAGGGTTTACTATCATCTGCAGCTTCCAAGGAAAGGATTATAACAGAATTTTCCTTTCTCAAGCTCTGCCATAAAACTGCCATTGCTATCAGGAAGCAGCTGCAAATGTTACTGAGCCCCAATTTTTTCTTTACCAATAAAGCTGTAATTCCACAGATTAATCCTAAAGATGTTGTATGTGTCATTCTTTGTAAAAAAAAGTATGAACAAACACTGAAAATAGGATCTCTTATCAAGAAACTTGTTATCCAGGATGTTCAGCATTATAAGACAGCCATCTCTCATAGAGTTTTTTAAGCAGATACTTAATTTTTTTAAAAACTGACTTCCTTTTTTTCTCTATAATAATAATACTATCTCTGGACAGGGGACTCTGTGGACTTATGGCCTTCCTGTATTCTGAAGCCTACTGGACATTGGGCTTAGAGATACTCTAATGCCTGTACTTACTTAATAAGTTGCATATATCGGTGGAAAAATAAGTCTTTTGGGTTTTAATTAATGTTCAAATATTTTGGATAGAAGGTATGGTGATTAAAATTACTGAAAAAAACCTTATCCGAAAGAAACATGGGATCTACTATTAACTAGAACTTCATGTTCCAATTCATAGTAGATCCCATACCTGTATATAATAGGTTGGGCACTTTATCCTTTGTGAAGGCACTAGGATGACTAATGTCAACCCACATCCTTGGCAATTCTTATGTAATATAAGTGGTCTATGAATAGTAAGGACAACAACACAAGTATCTGGGTGGGTCTGGAAATGGGGTGGGATGGCACCCTGTCACTACTTTGTGTTTTGCCAATACCATCCTCAGTTTGATTTATATAGTTTTACTGAGCCACTGTCATCTGTGTATGCCTCTGGCTTCACTGCATCAAGAAAAGGAAAGCGCCATAATCAACTAGAATTGCAGCTCAGTTGACAGAAATGAAGCACAGAGGGGCTCTTGGGAACATAACTGGTGCACAATTTCAATACTGCTTATAGGGATGTACCAGATCCTAATTTGCATATGCGAAAGGGAAAATTTGTTTTACTTCCTTGGGAATTTCCCTTCTCGCCCCAAATCTGCACATGCAAATTCAGATTTGGTTCAGTCAAGCACAAGGATTCGCCCGAATCATGCTGAAAAAGGCTGAATCCTGGCTGAATCCCAATTCTATTCCTGGATACAGTGCATCCTTAATTGCTGACCTTAACTGACCAATAGTTTTACTAAAGCTGGAGCCACTGAGGCCCTGAGATATTGTGGTGCCACCCTTTCTGTAAAATAAACAACAAAAAAAACAGGCCTTCCTATCCAGGTTCCCTTTCTTGCTTATGTATTACATTGTCAGCAGAAATAATTTCTAACAGCTTAATCACTTAAATACAAGCCAGGGGGTATCCCTGTTATGAAAACAGAGCCTGACCAAGGCGGTCAGGCACCCTAGGCATCCCGGCCACAGTGCCCACTGGGAGTGCGCATACACAAATAGACGCAAGTATAGTGCATGCGCAAAAGGACACTGGCACGCATGTGTGAAAGGACACTGGCGAAAAAGGATGCTAGTGTGCTTCCATGAATAGGAGAGGAACCGCATGCGTCAATAGGAGTGGAAGCATAAGCGTGAACTGATGCGCAGGCAAGCTGGAGGAGAATGGACCAGAGAAGGTATGTGCCTGGCACCCCTCCAGCTTTGTGCCCTGGGCATGGGCCTGCTCTTCCTATACCTTGGCCCTGCTCTGTAGAAAACACGGATTTCCCATGACTGATCAAAGCCAACTGCTGAGTTGTTACTGCAATGGTGCAGATGTGGCTAGCTTTAAGTATAGAAAGAAGGACTAAAGCTGGCGATAAACACATTTATAATCTATTGCCAAATTCCAAAATCTTCCCCTGTAAAACCCTCAGTAGAACACTGGTCCCATGATAAAAATTGTGCAGTGATTACATTTAAGCTTCTACAGTAGATCCCCCATTTTTGTTTTTTCAGGAGTCCATATAAAATGTTTCAAATCCAGGAAAATGTCAAATCATGGAAATGTATTATACATTTTATTATGCATTAGTGGGACCACAGAAAAAAAATGTAAAATGTGGGAAACTTAAAATCAGGTGATATAAAATTGAGTATTCATTGTACAAGCAAATGTGTTCTCATATCTAATATAAGTAATTCTAAAAAAACAACTGGACTTTCTGAGTAATCCTTGAAGACGTTTCACTACTCATCAGAGCAGCTTCTTCAGTTCAACTGACTGGCATGGGAAGTTCTCTGCATAAACCTCTGGGGTACAGATGTGAGAACAGCATTGTATTACTTATATTAGATATACCATGACCTGGATGAATGAAAATCTTCATAGTCAAATGTGTTCTCCTTGCCCACTGAAGTTAGAAGATCAAAGGCTTCCAATTTAGTTCTGCATAATGTGAGGTCTACGAGGAACGGTTTTTCACATTGCAGCACAGCGTATTGGGCATACAGAACAGTGAGTGCTCCCTTTGCCTCTTCTATTCTGAATTTGGTGATGCCTAAGTAGTTGCAAAACTTCAGTTTAATAAAAAGAAACTGTAAAATAGCACTGCTTGTCCAGGGTCTGGTTTCCACTTTCCTTTATTTGGGTATATATATGTGCTGAAGATGGAGCACAGAAACAGATTGGGCAAATAAAGGTCTAATTGCATAACTGTGTTCCTGTTTGTAGTGATAATCGTACTGTAATGCGTTGGTCATTTTCTTCTCCGTATGCATGCCATGCCAGCCACCTTCTTCAGCAGTGTTAGGTAAGCAAGTGTGAGTAAGCAACTGTAATCCACCAGCTTCCTGGGACCCATGTCCAAGGAGGTTAACCATCCACCATATTGACATTGATGTGCCAAACATTGGGGTCTAGCCCCCACCCTCTGGCAAGCATTCCTCTCCAAGCTGGGAGCAGAGCAGTAGTATAAAGAAGTTGCAATATATTGGTGTTTACGTAGCAGTATAAAGATGAGAAAATCATCAGGGTTTCTTGATGTGTAGGAGGGACAACCCAAATGAAATATGAGCTTCAGAGCTCACCCATTAAGCAGTGTCATCCCTGCTGCTGCCCTCGAGAGACGCCGGCTACTTCAGTGGTCAGGCTCCCACTATAAGTTAAAAAAAATCATTAGAGGTCAGGGCCCCCCCATAAGTGTAAATGAATTTTTTTTTATTTATGGGGGGCCCTGACCACTATTGATGAATTAAAAAAACATTGATGACAGAGCCCCCATAAAAGTTTTTACAAAAACATTGCTTGTTAGGGGTCCCATAGAATATAATAAAAAAATTATTGGTGGCCAGGGTTCAATAAACTAAAAAAACAAAAACGTTGGTGCTTTCCTTAGTTTCTTCTTCAGCTTCTCCGGTTTCCTGTGTCCCATTTTTTTCTGTTTTCCATTCAACAGGAAAATCCGCCTCACTGCAGAATCGGGTAGGGTGGGTGGAGCTATAGTGCTTGCATATTACTCTGCAGCTTCTATAACACTGTTTCTCTTTAGCCCCAGTAGATTTACACAGGGATTGGATAGGCTGGAGGGTGAAATCACCGGGCCCAGAACAACTGTACCCCTAGTCCCCACCAATGGCTGCCCTGGCCCTTGCCACAAAGTAGAAAACATATAATTGTCAAGAATGTCATTGTACACAGTTAACATTTGCCTGCACTGGAGGTCCTTGCCCAAACAACCAGTTATTCCTCCTCCACCAAACTTTACAGTAGGCATTATACATTCTTAGCATTTGCAAAACCCAGATTCATCCATCAAACTGCCAGATGGAGATGTGCATGTCAGCTTCTCTAGAGTCCAGTGGCAGAGACCTTTACACCACTACAGCCAGCGCTTGGCATCGCACATGGTAATGTTAGGCTTGTGTGCAGCTGCTCATCCATAAAAAACAACTTCTTGAGCTTCTGACATAGCTTTTGACAGTTTGAAGTGCAGGAGTTTTCAATTTGAGGAAGTGTCATTTACAGAGGTCATTTATTAAAGGTTGAATTGTGTTTTTCTGTAAAATTCATGTTTTTGAAGTTTCCAATTTCTCAGGTTAAAAAAAACATGATTTGTTCGAGATTTATTATGCCCAAAAGCTGCTAAAAGCCTAAATCTGAAAATACTGGTCAAGGTCAGGCCCGGATTTGTGGAGAGGCCACCTAGGCCCAGGCCTAGAGTGGCATGAATTTAGGGGGGCGGCATGCTGCCCAATCACACCCACAATGGTTCAGAAATTTGACTTTCCACTGTGCCAATTCCCATTGTTCTGTCCTGCTGATGAAAATTTTAGCAAATAAAAGGGAGAGGACAGGGGCAACAAACGACAGTTGGCCTAGGGGAGCCCACTAGGTAAATCTGGCCCTGGTCGAGGTCATGTAGAAGTCAATGACAGAGGTCCCTTTAACCATTTGAAGTTATGATGTTTTTCCTTCGTGATTTTTTTTTTTTTACAGTGGTTTGTGCTTGAAAACTCGATAAATTCGAGGTATTTGCTTTTTTTTTTGCCCCGATTGCATTCAATCGAGTTTTTTACATTTGGATTTTTTCAACAAACATTTGAGTTGTGAGTTTATTCTAGGTAGTTTAGTAAACAATTCAGCAACCTTAAAATGTTATAACACATCTAATACAGCACTTATTACTTATACCTTCTCTTTTAAGGTATAACTAGGCCACAGATAATACTTTGTTTGTTGTTTCTAATATTAATTTATTATAATTCATCAAATTCCCCTTTTACAAGACTACACATTATAATCCCAAAATTAACTGAACTTCTTCACCTAGTTTGTGTGTTTATCTTCCAGGAGTTTTATATATGAATTGCACAGCATGGGGTAGTATCTGTCGATTAAAGAAGTAAACAGATAATATTAATTTGTAGTTTGATGATAGAATGCTTTCATTTAGTTTCTAAGAATAAAACTGCCATAATTGCAGGTTAATTTAAAAGTGCAATAGCAAAAGTATTAGAAAATAAATGAGTTGAATTACTGTGACCTCCCGGTTTCTGGTCATAAGGGAACCCTGCACGATTATTGAATATGGTCTTCACTACTCCTTACTGAGTTGCCATCACTAACATAATACTAATGGCACATGGGTTGCTAGGGAAGCTGGAACAGACTAATGTCATTAGAGTGCAATGGCAAACGCTGTACTTATTTGAGGCTGGCACACAAACACACTGGTATCATCACAGATAACACGGTACAGAACATATAAGAGTATCTTCTGAAGGTATAACAAAGCAAAGTGATATCTTCTGAAGGATTAAGTTCATAATTCATTTCCATAAATTCTCCATGTCCTGGGAGGACAGCAAAGCCAAATTTCAAGAGGCATAATGGAGTAAGTTATACAGACACATAATTCATTATTCAATTTTTATTTTATCAGTAAACACACTACAGTGTGTCCGATGTGTGTTACTAATAAATTATCCACAGTTGGGTAACTGATAATTCAGGGGCCTGGTTCACTCCATTACCCTTGTTGAAATTCTTCTGTCTTTCCCAAGCAGATTGGTATTGATAGGTTATTGGAGCTGGTGTATTCAGTATCCCTAGTTATGAAAGTAGGAGTATATCATGGAGGAGCAGGTTCTTAGTGGACAATGGAACATAATTACAGTAATGATTGGACCGTATACAAGATTTGTTAGCACACACCTAATAACATACTGTTGGTAGGGGTAGTACAAATTGAAATTATATACACATGGTGCAAATGGTTTTGTGATCTGGCACATCTCAAATCTCAGTAGGCATCAGAACAGGCAAAGCCTGTTACCAACATAAGACACAGAAAAATATGCTAAAAGTCTAAAACATTTTATTTTTTTTAGCAAGTTGACCTCTGACTTAACTTGTTTTACTGCATTTCAAATATATTGATTTACTTTAATTTGGTACTACAGCATTACATTAAAAAAGAGTCATCATCTCTCCAATGTTATATTATTAAATGTAATAGTATTATTTCGAAGGAAATTAGGATCATTAATATTGGATATATTTACTAAAATCTCCTTTGTTTCAAGCTGAACTTTCTGGACAGAATAATTATTCCATGCCCCGGTCATACAAATACATGTAGTTCCCGGCAATGGGTGTCATTAAAATAGATTACACAGAAAGTTGTCTAGTGTTTTCCATCAAATACAGGGCAATTCTCAGACTTTTCTCAAATAATGTTAAGGAAGGATATACATTATTGTACTCATACACATCCCATGTTTACAAGAAAAAACTAGTATTGTCTCCTAAATAGCTTTTCATGAAATTACAATAATGTTAGTTTACATGTGAAGAGTAAATGTTTGTTTCACAGGGCAAGGGTATGAATGGCCAAAAGACTAAAGAAGGATTTTTTAATATGACCCATAAAAATATTTATAAAGAATATTGGACTTCCGAATAACACATTGAATACCAATACTATATATATCATGTTAACAAAACTGCATAAATCCATGTTGGTGGCAAAAAAACTTTTTTAATTACTTTAATAGCCTTCTGGCACAGTGTTCTATATTCAGAAAGATCCCTTATCCAGAATACCCCATATCAAGAATCAAAGATCCCATACCTGTATAAACTAAAGGATTGATTTACTAAAATTCAATACCTTTTTCATGTGTGAAGTTGAGCAAAAATTTACTTTTTAGTTTCTTTATGTTTTTATTCTAAATGTGTATGGCTGTGCCGACCTGGAATAAACCATTACGATCTGTGTCAAAATTCTACAACATTTTTCTTTTCATCTATGAAAATTTTGATTTGACTAATCAATAAAAAGTTTTTGATGATCATCTACAAGAGAGTAGTATTGTTCAATACTTTCTATAAACCTTTTATACTTTTTATAACCTTATAAAGTATTATTCGGGCAAATTTTCAATATAAGCCAAATTTATTAGTCTTAAAGGAACAGTTCAGGGTAAAAATAAAAACTGGGTAAATAGATAGGCTGTGCAAAATAAAAAATGTTTCTAATATTGTTAGTTAGCCAAATATGTAATGTATAACGGCTGGAGTGAATGGATGTCTAATATAACAGAATACAATACAACATCCTGCTTTTCAGCTCTCTAAATCTGAGTTAGTCAGCGACTTGAAGGGGGGCCACATGGGACATAACTGTTCAGTGAGTTTGCAATTGATCCTCAGCATTCAGCTCACATTCAAAAGCAACAGTTATGACCAATGTGGCCCTCCCTCAATTCACTGATTGGTTACTGCCTGGTAACCAGGGTAACCAGTCAGTGTAATCAAAAGAGAGCTGAAAAGCAAGAAGTAGTGTTCTGTTCTGTTAGGTTAGACTTACAGTCACTCCAGCCTTTATACATTACATTTTTGCCTGACTAACTATATTAGAAACATTTTTTATTTTGCACAGCCTATCTATTTACCCAGTTTTTACTTTTATACTGAACAATTCCTTTAAGTTCAACACATTTGTGTTTGGTTCCTTTAAATGTTTTTTTTTTTTACCAGATCTAGAGTGTACTTGGGCGACAACTTAAGCATGATCCATCACTGATGAGTGCTAAAAGGCTAAGCATGGAGCATCATTCACCTAATCAAAGGAGAATGTATTGAAAGTATACAGCATAGTGTTACACTATTTCCTAACCCCCACATCCATATTGACTATGATATGGTTGTATTGCTGTGTTATTGTATGTATTCTTTCTTTTTTGTTATACTTATACTTATACTTAATATGTGTTTTTCTTTATTTTATAGTTTTAAAATTATTTTACTTGAATAAGGTGATAAAATAGGATTTGGATTTTTTTTTGGATGACAGGTCCCCTTTAAAACAATTTAACTTGGGTTAGTTCTCCTCCAGAGAAATGTTGGGGAAATAAAATCTTCTTTTTGTCCACCGCTGGTCTCTGGTTTGTGGAAGTGCACGTTCTCCTCCAGATCTTGTAGTCAACTGATTTCTGCAACATTGTTCAGGTCATGGAGTGCAAAGGATATAAACAGTCAGACAAATACTGTTTTCAACAGTTACATCAACAAATAACTTAAAAACCATTGACAGATTGTAAAGATTGATTTTTTTTATACTTTTATTTTTTTGAATTTTCTAAATTTAAATGCAGTTATTACATTTGACATAGATGAAACTGTAACTGTCAACATCCTATTTATACGCTTCTTGTTATAAACAGCCATCATAGATCATTGCTGCATATAATAGTACTAACATAGACAGTGAGAAAAAAGAAGAAAATAGAAAAAAACACAGAACATAGAAGCATAAACGTGCAGATTATGGACAGAATCTAGGAAACAGGTCAAGATATTTTGTTAATATTTAATTGCTCCCAATATATTTTTGCCTGTGTGTAAGCAAAATATTATGGGTTTGCTATTTTTG
>CM044443.1:91411771-91421985 GCA_024363595.1 Xenopus borealis
CCAGGCTTGTAAAATACCGGCCAGGTGGCAACCTTAGTTGTGTCTGATATAATTGCAACCAAATCTTTTCTTGCATCAAGTTACACTTTGATAAAGTTGTAACACAGAAAGCATATGAGATCATTACGTCATCATTCATAACCTGGATTGTCAGTTCCAGTACAGCATCCTACAAAGTCGACATAATGCTATTTTGCCCCTGCCCTGACCTTTCAGCCCACGTCAGTTCCCTCGTTATTTATTTCTTACAATCTCCAAGCAGCTTTTAAGAAGGTTCTGAACTTTGCAACGGCACACGGCATCAAGTTAGATTTCTGTTTCCGAGGGGAGCATGAACAATTTAAGACTCTTTTTACTGATGCAAAGAAAAAGCTCTGGAAATGTTCAGCTCTGGAACAAGTCTTATTATTGAATTATTATGTGACTGACAAGAAATACAAAAGTACCACAGCTTGCATTGGTCTTCATTGGAGTTTAACATAAAAACGCAGGGGACATACACCCTGTCTGATACATTTAGTTATAAAGAATGTGAGTCCTCCAAATGTTTAATTGTTCTAATCTCTATACAGGTATGAGACCTGTTATCCAGAATGCCGGGGACCTGGGGTTTTCCTGATAACGGATCTTTCCTTAATTTGGATCTTCATACCTTAAGTCTACTAGAAAATCATGTAAACATTAAATAAACCCAACAAGCTGGTTTTGCTTCCAATAAGGATTAATTATATTTTCATTTGGATCAAGTACAAGGTACTGTTTTATTATTACAGAGAAAAATTTAAGCATTTTTAAAAATTTGATTATTTCATTATAATGGTGTCTATGGGAGTGGGCCTTTCCGTAATTTGGAACTCTCTGGATAACGGGTTTCCGGATAATGGATCCCATAACTGTACCATGAAATAGTTAATACCTAATAAGTCCAGTTTAATCGCTAAATAATGCATTAAATCCCTTTTGCCATTTATTACTTGCAAACAAACTGTCTGAATTTGGAAAAAGTAAACAGTTACAATAGCATAATCTGTCTATAGATCTAACTGACAAACTGTCAGTCTGTCTTTCAATCAATCTACTGACCTGATGATAGTTATATCTGTATATATGTGCGTCTGCCTGCCTGTCAGTCTGTGCCTATTGATGCATCTGTGTTTATCAAGATATACAACTGCTAGATCTTTCTGAATAGTGCCATTCATATTGGCAAGGTTATTTAGAGAAGAAATGTGCATATAAGTATAGCTTTACACAGGTAACAGGTATTCAGTTACAGGTATGCAAATTGAAAAGGTGCACATCCATCTAGTTTAACAATTTATACATATTTTAACATTTCTATATCCCTGACCACTGAAATTCATAATTCAACCTTTACAAAATATTAATACAACTAATGTGTTTTTGGTAATATGGGATTCAAATATTAGGAAAGCAAATTAGTGTAATCTTTCAGTTTGATTGCTACTATTAAACATTTTGCTGCATCTCTGATGCCAGGGTTCTGCATGTGGTTCATTGGGCAGAAAATTTATTGAGTGGAGCTGGGCAGGACCCAGTTGTCATGGTAGATATTGGTACCAATGACAAAATGAATGGTAGGTGGAAGACCTTTATGAGTTCAGAGATCTAGGATCTAATATTTAAAAAAAAGCACTTCCAATGTATTAATTTGTGCCTGTTAGGCACATAATGGGAACATATGGTGCTTAATGTTTGTAGGTCTTGTAGGTAAGAAGGGTTTGGGAACTTAGAACACTGGTCTGATTTTTCCATGCAGTAAAAATATTAGGCATCTGCCTAGGGTGCATAGAAGAGGGGTGCTGGGCAGGTACCTGACATATGGAGTAAAAAGATGTCAGTTGGTGCATCCCTAGAAAAAGTCTCCACTCTCTGCTTGCATGGAGCTTGTCTGAGAGAGCTGGAGTTGATTGCATGTACAGAAAATTATAATCTTATTTGTAGTAGCGAGACCTGGTGGGATGAAGCATGTCTGGGCAGTTAATTTACACCTCTTTTAGAAAGGACAGAGGGCTTAAAAATATCAGAGTTTATGTTAAGCCAGATTTAAAGCCATGCACTAAAGAAATAGGGATAACACTGGGGGGTGGAAGTTCCATGGATAGATACTTGTTTGAGCAGATTAGGCAAGCTAAAATCAATATGCAAAAGGATATTGCAGTAAAAAGAATACAAGATTTTTTTTAAATATGTTAATAGTAAAAAAAAATTAGCAGGAAGGGGTGGGACCTTTAATATCAGAAGGAGGAGGGGCAGCTGGTTGATGAGAACAAGCTCAGATTCTGAATGCATATTTTTCATCTGTCTGCACAAATGAGGAACCAGATAATGAAGGTTTCCTTATTCTTCATACAATTCAAAAGAGACTAGAACATGTAAAGATAAACAACAGATGGTATTCATCCCAGGGTACTTAGCAAGCTTAGCTCTGTGATTGCCAAACTTCATTGAGGTCTGGCATGGTGCAGAGAGACTGGCGAATTGCTAATGTGGTACCACTATTCAAAAAGGGAACGCGTTCTCAGCCTCAAAACTATAGGCCAGTTAGTCTGACGTTGGTGGGTAATTATGAGGGTAGACTGTCCAGGTTGGAGTTGTTTTCTCTGGAAAAAAAAGGCGCTTGCGAGGGGACATGATTACACTTTACAAATACATTAGAGGACATTATAGACAAATAGCTGCTGGGTACATTTTTACCCATAAAGAGGATCACTGCACCAGAAGCCACCCCTTCAGACCAGAAGAAAAAAACTTTCATTTGAAGCAGTGTAGGTGGTTCTTCACAGTGAGCACAGTGAGGTTGCGGAATGCACTGCCGGGTGATGTTGTGATGGCTGATTCTGTAAATGCCTTTAAGAGGGGCTTGGATGATTTTTTTGGACAGACATAATATCAAAGGCTATTGTGATACTAAACTCTACAGTTAGGGGCAGATTTACTAAATTCACATGAAGAATTAGAAGTTCAATCGAATTTCAAAAAGATTCAAATTCAAATTTTCGAATATGCAAAGTAGTCAAATTCAACCATTGAATATTCAAATTCGAATATTCGAATTAAATTTTATTCAAATATTTGACTATTCAATGGTCGAAGTACTTCCCCTAAAAAAATTTATTTGACCACCTAGTTCGCCAGATCAAAGCTACTGAATTGGGTATCATTATTTTTGATCGAGTAAAAATCGTTCGAATCGATCTATCAAATTTTTCCTATTCGATCATTCGACCAATCAATTGCGGTAAAATCCTTCATATTCAAAGGATTTTATTTCACCTACTATTCCCATGGTCGAATTTTTAATTTTTTTAATTCGAAATTTGACCAATAGTAAATCTGCACCTTAGTTTATGGGCATATATAATTTATGTGAAGGTATGGAGGGATGTGTGTATAGTTGCTGGGTTTTCATTTGTAGGGGTTGAACTTGATGGACTTTGTCTTCTTTCAACCCAATTGTAACTATGTAAAAGCACAGATACTAAACTGTTATTTTTCATCTGTCTATACAACCAAGGAACCAGCTAATGAAGGCTACCTTTTTAATGTATACAATTCTAATACAGGTATTAGACCTATTATCCAGAATGTTTGGGACCTGGGGTTTTCCAGGTAACAGATCTTTCCGTATTTGGATCTACATACATTAAGGGGCAGATTTACTAAATTCTTGTGAAGGATTCTAAATACGATCGAATTTTCAAAAAGATTAGAATTTTTAATAACTTTTTTGGGTACTTTGACCATCGAATTTAAAAAAATTAGATTGATTCGAATAAAAATCTATTCGATCATTCAACCATTTGATGGCCGAGGTACTTGCCCTTAAAAAAATTTGAAGGCCTAGTTTGCCAGATTAAACCTAGCGAATTGCTGTTAAACCCTATGGGGTTTTTCTAAGGTTTTTCTATCAAATAAAAAAAATTTGATCAAATGGTTCAAATCGTTCGAACGTTCGATTGGTCGAATTACGCTAAAATCCTTCTAATTCGATATTCGAATTTGAAGGATTGCAATTCGAACAAAATTCGATGGTCGAATTCGAGGGTTTTTTAACCCTCAAATTGGAACATTGATAAATCTGCCCCTAAGTCTACTAAAAAATAATTTAAACATTAAGGGGCAGATTTATCAAGGGTCGAATTTCGAAGGTAAAATACGCCGAAACTCTTTTGATCAAAAACGGACTGTTTTCTATCGAATAGGTTCTTGATTGAGTTATAATCGTTCAACTGAATCGTCCGATTCAAACTATTTCCTCACTATTGAAGTAGAAATTCTTGCCTCAGGCTGCAGTTCCGCTCCTGGTAAGGGTCAAAATTACAATTTTTAATTTGGAATGGGCACTTTTCTATTGCAGAGAGCATGATTGTATTCCCTGCACTAGCAATGCAACCCCCTTGCTCCACTCAGGCGCTGTAAAGTTAAGCATGGAGGTGTAAGGGTGGGTGGCAATTTTCCTATTACATGTTTCCTATTAATCAAGTGTTTATAACGTGGAATATTTCTGTGTGATTACACATGGCTGCAATGCAGCAACTGACTGCTGGGAATTGTGTTATACCAAATATTAGCTTCACTTGAGATCCGTCAGACTCTCTATAAATCCTTTTCTGCTAGAGCAAAGGGTCATGATTCTGTTTATGACATTGGAGTCTTTACTGTGACTATGTGCTGCTAAGTGCACTGGCTTTTGTGGGAACTACCAAATGGATAGGGTGCACTTCAGTCCAGCTTACCTGCAGATGTATGGCCTTGAGGGCTACTGCAGTAAATTCAGTTTCTTGGAATGAAAAACCAATATACATTTTTTAAATGTTACCATTATTCTTCAGAATGTCTTTCTATTTAACCCTATATCACACATTTAGTAAGGAATACCTTACCTATAGAAACGCTGTGTCAAAATTACAATTATTTACCTTCAAATCCAAAGAATCCTCCATATTTCACTTTCATATAGGGCCTTGGTTTTGGATAAAGAAAATCTAGGAAGGTGACCTCATTGCATGTTTCAGGGGAATTGAATCTTTTACCCTGAGAGTCTACCTTCAACTGCTTGATGGTAAAATGGTCTTCATATGCTTCTCAGAGGATTAGCATTCTTTTTCATTACTGCTGTCACACATTGTCCTGGATATGTTTAATGTCCTAGATATGTTTTATCAAACAGAATAAAGGTCTTTAATAACTGTATAATCACCTAACATATATTGTCTCCGCTATTTCAAAACATTAGCTCATTAAAGAGAAAGTATACAACAAACCTTTTTAAGCAGCAGCAGCTCTCGCGGGAACCCGGTCCCTGATGAAGTGCCAGGAGAGTTAGGGCATGAAACGCGTAGTTAGGGCACGAAACGCGTAGTTCTCTCACCAACCCACTGCCAGTTTTTCACATGGTGTGCACAATAAAGCCCCACTTTTATTCCATTTCAGATATTGGTTGTGTTTGAAGAATAGATCACTACTGTTTGTAGGACTGATGTCCATAGGAAAGGTGTATTTCTTGGTTAAACAGACAAGTGGCATAACTATATTGGGGGTTATGGGGCCCTGGTGACATGGGGAGGTGCAGGTGACAAAAGCGCTTGCAACAGGGTAAGGGGTTATACTGGGAAATTTTAATGTATATGAACAGTTAATATAAGGATAATTATTATTCTTACATTAGGATGATTTTTAGTCATTGCCTGGCCCTTTAAGGTCATTTTTTCTGTGCCCCACACATCATCCATATACTATTGCAACACATCCGCGCCTCCAGGTTGCAACTGTAAATTGATTAGATGGACTACAAACACATGGCCTATACTTTAGGTAAGTAGAGTAGCCAGTATCAACCAAAATAGCAGTGCTAGGTTTGCAGGGTTGTCATCAGAGGGGGTAGCTTGGTGGCAGTGGGGAGCCATCAAACTCCTGGTTGGACTTGATGATCTGATTCTTGGACCACAAAAGTGATAGAGCTAGCAGGATGGATAGGATTTTGTCAAATCTTTGGAACAGCAGGGTATAGCAGATCATGGTTGTGATCAGCCCCATTTTACATAGTTGGCAGATACAACCAGCCACGGGGGCATAAGGAGGCAGTGGGCTAAACTCAGGCTTTAATACTCTTGAAAGCAGGGTTTCTCAACGTTTCTTTTGGGGCACTCAGATCAAATCTGAGAATAAGGTATTCAACCCAGTAAATAATCTTGAGTATCTGTTCCTAATCCATAGGATTAGAATCTTTACTCTAACTCATGTAGATCGGTGTTTGACTCCAGAATCTTGGACTCACCCTCCCAAACATGGGAGGGCCTTCTCCTCTCATAAATGTGCATGGTCTTTATTTCCACTTTTGTCTTTCCTTCAATGTATTTTCTGTTTAGCAGTGGAAGATGTGTTGAATTGGTACAGGCATAGAAAACCATAAAGTTATATTAATAGGAAGGGCATCGAAACTTGGGCCTACTGGGGTTTTCCTGATTTCATATTTGGCCATTCTGAATCTGGTGCAGGTTGTCATAGATATATTTTTTTATTCTCTGACCTGCACATACATTGAGAAGGACTTTGCATGCATCCAAGGCCTGTGAATCACCAATGTTTTGCAGTGCATACTGTATGTGCAAATAGATACTATTGAGATAGAAGGCAATGTGTGGATAATTGCAGATGCAGTTAAAATTGTCTGCAGCCTATAGCAACAGAATCCAAGCTGGAATTAAACAAAACAATGGCTTTTTCTCGTTCTCTGAGCTGGCAGCATGCAGGGCAAGGAAGGACATGGCACTGCCAGGCTCTGATTTGTGAATCAGGATCTATTTTAGCTCAGCCACTGAAGGGAGGAGGAGGGTGCGGTGAAATGTTGTAGCCTCAGTTCAGAAAGCTAAAACTCTGGGGAAGATTGAAGAGATATATACATATATTGGGAGAAAGAACTGGCAGCCCTGATCTGATTTCACAGTCATTTATTTCCCGGTCGTTAATAATTTGTGTAATAAAACATTTTGTGCTTCTCTCAGTTAGCCAGCCTCCTCAGCGCACAGTTACTGGAGTGAATCTGTTCTTGGAACATAAATTATTCCTTTCTTATCGGTTGGCTATTCATTTTTCATGCTGCTTCTATTTCACAGCTGGGATGAGAGCCCAAAGCAGTGAAGAAACTGATCCTACACACCTGGTTGGTGTGCTCCCTCCTTATCATGCAGAAGGGCAGTCCTTTAGCTGTCAACATCCCACATCAGCCTGTCTGAGTTTGAGTGGACTATAAGTATATTGTATGGCCCAGCGCTGCATTTGACAATACCCAGTCAGAGCCAGCTCTGGAGATGTAGGACCTGCTGTGAAGCTTTGCATGCTACCATACAGATGGAGGGTAGTAACCATCTTACTATTATACTTGCTATACTTGCCATCATACCATAAACCAGATATTGTTAGATACCAGCCAGTGAATACATTATAATTTATAAACACTGTTTGTGCCCACTGGAACAGCATTTACCCTAAATGTGTCCTTGTATGAAGCTGCCTTGTATCAATAAAGCATTGTATTCAGGGATTTCCTTATGCACAGAGCTTTGTCACGAACCAGTGTAATGAACACCATGATATTCGTGCAGCAACTCATACGATAGAACACAGAAGCTTATTATCACAAAGCAGCATGGAGTGCAGCATCAACAGACACCATCCTTTTCTTTTATAATATTGCATTGCTCTGTTAATAATTTATGCATACACTTAAAGCAGTAATTCCTCTTGGTATACCTCAAGCTCTTGGCAGTGTAGATTTTCAATTAAGCAAACTAAAGAGCTTTCCGGAGTCAGAATCACAATGCACCACCCTATGCTCATGAATGAAAGGAAAATCCTACAGCCCTAGGGCCACACCTTGATTGAATACTGCATGGAGAGCAAGAGGCACTCATTCACATTAAAGGGGAAACTTTTATATGTTAATGTAATAAAAGTAGCAGCTCCCCCACTTGGAACATTCTTTCCTAAATTTGGAAAATCTCATATCCCAAATGCCCCTTCATTGCTGTAAATGTGTTCAAAGGTTTGTTCAACTGGACAGCAGAGGAGCCTCCTGTAGTGTCTGCCCAAACATGCCTGCGATTCCACGTGTAGGGACTCGGATGCTTCATGGATATACTGTACTCTTAAAATGAAAATAACATGATCTGAATATCTAAATTAAAAACTCATATTGGAAGCTGCTATTTTATGGCTTCAATGCACATATTGTAATTTTTGCAGTATTGATAAGCCTTTGAAAAATTTCCCAGTAGGGACCAAAACATCACGTTGGCTGTATGTAGTTACTCAATACACTTTTCTCACTATCATCTATATTCTGACTATATATATATATATATATATATATATAAAGAGAGAGAGAATGCGAGAGATACATAGTGGAGTGTGGTAATGTAAAAGTGTAATATATCTAATCGTTTGGCATGATATTATGGAGCTCAAGGTGGGCATATCAGGGGAAAGATATACTTGTTAGGAGACCTTACCAAATAGGCGTAAGAGCTAGAAAACAGCATACCTGTTAACTCCCCCGATATTTTCCCAGTTTAGGACCCCCACAGAGCAGAGCTGATCGCTCAGGCTACTGCATTAGATAGTTAGCACCTCAGTAAGAACCTAGTGGATGGGATAAAGCCAATGTATTGACATGTTATGTGGTAAGGTATCTGTGTAACTCCATTGGCATTGGCTGGCTTATATCCAGCAGTTCAAGGAAAAGGAATTGGCATCTCTAGAAATTGTAGCAAACCATATAGTACCACTCACTCTTAGCAGCCAGTGGCTCAGTCAGGTTTTGTGGCCCTGGCACTAGAGAGCTGGCTATAAATACATGCATAGTGGGAGAGCAGAAACGTCTGTAACAGTTGGATTATTCACACATATAAAAGTTGTTGCAGCATTCACAGCGAAAAGTACAAAGTACCAGTATTTCATATTTCAGATCACTAGACCCTGGAACTGTTAACATAGCAAATTTAATGAAAGGTGAGACAACCTCGACACTAGTAGATTTGACATGTGACATATAATGAACAAGCTCCAGACACCATAACATAACCCTGGTATTGGTAGTACCCCATTAACACTTATGATAGGACCTTGAAATGAACTGTCTGTCCCTACAATATTCCAACTTTCATTGACATTTCTGGTAGCAGATTCTGTCCCACTTCTGAACTATTCTCCCACTTCCTGAGGATGCAATACGCTACAGTGGCTTGTTCTACTGGGTAGGGATGAGTGAAATATTTTGCCTCAGTTTGCTGCAACAAAAACGGCAATGGTCTATAATGTATAGTAAAAAAAAACGTTGTGTGGTTAGAAAAATTGTCACCGAAGGGAAATGGGTAAGATTTGGGATCACTGACATTCTGGGGCAGATTTATTAATGGATGAAAGTTTACTATTTTATAAATACATTTCTAAAAATCTGATAGGGATGAATAGAACATGGGTGAGTTTTTCTGTGGTGAGCTGAAATTTTATACTACAATAAATCCGTCCCCATGTGATTCTGTGATGTATTTTTTTTTTTGTATATAACTTTGTTATAACTTTATCCAGGTTTTCATGATTCAGAACTCTGTAATAACCTCTACAAAACCACACGTCTTATTTCTGTAGAGACACCTGAGAAAACTAAGAGTAGCTGGGCCAGAGACTCAACATTCAGCTGTTGTATTCCATGTGACTTTCATTCATTTTTCTTTTTAATAGTGCCCTTTAACAGCTCCCCATCGTACACTTAGTGAATCAGTAAAGTCTAATACTTGTCTGTGTTATATCCTTATTATTAAGCACTACGGTGCACTGGCATGAAGAATCAGGTATTTTATTCCATATATGGCCAGTTTTAAGGGGCTGTCAGCTCTATCCAATTAGGTCCTATAAATAGATATAAAATACACTATAGCCATGAATAACATGTATACACTTTGCTCTTAGAGATGTCACTTGTACACATGCTTCAACAAAATATAGTATTGTTATCAGCTGTCACCTTGGATTTCAGGACTGATGAAAAAAACAGGCTATGACTTGTTTTTTTCTGTGATTGTGGTGACTTCTTATATACTTTATTATTCTATACACGTGTGTGTATATATATATAGTGAATAAAGTACCCCCTCTAAGGATATTATAAGTTACCGAGGAGTTTCATGACC
>CM044443.1:91424116-91449688 GCA_024363595.1 Xenopus borealis
GTCCAGCTGAATTGTATCATTGACTGTGCATGTGTGCCACCTTAAAAAAATAACTGATTCAGCCAATCAAATACTAGTGGCAGGGCATTATTCATATATACAGACACCTGGGTGGCCCCCGTGTGCCTATAATATCGAAAAGATTTTTAAAAACTTCCCAGCCAGTTTCAGAGACTACCTGTGTAAACCCAGTGGTAGAGCTGGTAAGGGGGTCACCAGGCACATTGTGGTGGAAGTGAAATTACATGTAGACGTAGTGAAGTCATGTAAAAACATGCTTGAGATGTCACACCAGCAAGTAAATAAAGTGCTGGGCAGTGGCTGTGATCAGCCAAAAAAAAAGTGACCAAAATGGCCAATTTTTCATCAAGAGACGTGATGATGCCAGGTGGTTGGTCATGGAGTGCACTATGATTCAAATTTAAAGCAATGCTCTGAAAAGCATAATTTCCATCAAAATGTCTGCCCTAATTCTATAGGTACAAACTGCTTACTTCAAGGAGCTGGTATCTCCAGGGTTCCCCAACATCAATAGATGCACTCACGCACTATGACTATCCAACTGGGAGGAGGTGCAAGAAGCAGCTTTGGACACGAGTACCATACATTTGCATTGTCATGTTTGCTTAAAGTGGACCTGTCACCAAAAGATAAAAAGCTGTATAATAAAAGCACTTTTCAAATGAAACGGGAAACCCACATTCTTTTTTTATTAAAACATCCATACCGTAATAAAAATGTACTTAGCTGTCAAACATTTATTGCCTGCCCCACCTCTGTGCCTCACACATAGATGCAAATTCACTAAAGAGTGAAGCGTCTTAACGCTAGCGCTAATTCGCCAGCGTGGCGTCAATTCGCAACTTCGCTGATTCACTAACAGTGTCCCTGGCGAAAATTCGCTAGCGAAGTAGGCACCCTTATGCCAGGCGAAGTTGAGCACTGACAAAGGGACGTAACTACGCTAATTCACTAAGATGAACATTTTTCTGAACATTACCTCTTACGCTAGACGTTACTTCGCCAGGTCAGACCTGGCGTAGTTCAATACAATAGATAGGAGTCTTTTACCTTTTGTAGGGTGATAGTCTGTAAAACAGGGAACATTTATTAGAGTTACCCTCCCTACCGCCTACATTTCCTAACATATGGCAACTCAGCTATACAGTGGGCACATGTTTAGGGCAATAGGACAACTTTATTTTATTTATTAAAGGTTTCCTGGGCTTGTGTAGTGTTATGTAGTGGCTGTAACATACACCTCTATTATACGCTTAAGTTTGTGCCGTATGCAAATTAGGCATCACTAGCCTAAATGCATTTTGACTGGCGAAGTAACAGTAGCGATACTTCGCTACCATTCGCCGCCCTGAGCGCAAATTCGCATCTTACTGAATTTGCTTAGCGCTGGCGAAAATTCACCTGGCGAAGTGCGGCGAACGATGGCGAAGCAATTACTTTCACTTTCCAATCTGCACTTCCTAGATATTACATTACTCCCCACATTCCCCCTCCCTCCTCTCCATCTAATTGTGTAGCTAGTTAGCTTGTTAGTTAGTTAGTTAGCTAGTTGGCTTTATTCGCAGGTTCAGGCAGCCATTACACAACAGCAGTAACTTGAACTCTATATCTCTCAAGCTGCACAGAAAGTACTGTGCATCTGCATAGTACAAGTAACGTGCGCAGTGACACCCGCAGGTCATTTGTATAAACACCACATTCCCTAGTAGGACATATTTGGACAAATGTAATAAACAGTAACAACTAAACAGTATGTATCTTAAGGCAATCATATACATTCTTCCAATCACATAGTCGTTGGTCCATGCAGGTAGTTTTCTGATTCTCTCAGTATGCCTTATAGGTTCACTTTCTTTAGGCCTATTGCGGTTGGCATCAGGAGTAAGAAAATGTCCTTCATCAAATGGAACCTCTCCAAAGTCATTTCTAGCAGGAGCAAGACGACTTGCATTCCATATGAGTCCATCAGATAGTTCACATGTTACAGTCCTTGCTGGCGTCTCACTTCAAGTGGTGTAGTAAATTTACATTGTCCTTGTTTCAGTATTCCTGGTTTCTTTATTCTGACTAAAGATCCAGGCTGAAAGTGCACTTCTCTTGCACCACGTTTTCTATCAGTATAAGCCGTGCAATTGGCTTGTTGACATTTGTCAATGTCAGCAGTAGATGAGTTTGTAGGAACAGTATTTATTGGAAGTTTGATGTCTGCAACATGTAACCTAGTGCGCATCTGTCTGCCATGTAATAATTCAGCTGGAGATGCTTGGGTTGTTGCATGGCACGTTGCTCTGTAGTTATGTAGGAATTTGCTTGTGGGTAATACACTGAATATTTTCTATGCACAATATTCCTCTCTCTCAGAAAGATTTCAGATTCCGATGAGACAAACTGTGGTCCGTTGTCTGATATTAACTGCTTTGGATTACCTTCTCTGCTGAAGACTGTAGACAGAAATGTTATTACTGTAGCTGATGTTATATGAGAAAAAAATACAATTTCTGAAATTTACTGTAATAGTTATAGCAAATCTGCAGTCTATAGGAACATCTGCAAAAGGACCCACAATATCAATCAGTTTTTTCCATGCTGAATCAGGGAATGGTACTGGCTGAAGTGGTGGTGTATGTGTGATAGCTGTTTTGTCATGATTCTGACCAAGTAACACAAGAATGAATGGCAGTTACCACATCAGCATCCATTGCTGGCCACCAGTTTAGCTCTTGTAGTCTTTGTTTTGTACATACAATTCCTTGATGACTCTAATGTGCAAGTTGTATGAGCTTTTTTCTCAATGTTTCTGGTACCAGTAAGCGGTGAGTTCCACGGACAACATAGCCATCTACTAAGGACTGTTCGTGTCTTATCCTATAGTAAGGTTGGAGATCAGGACTGAGTTTCTTCTCAGCTTTTGGCCATTTGCTTTGTAAGATGTCCAGTAGTTTTACTTGAATTGGACATGTGAGATAAGCTTGCTTAAAATCAGCAGCTGTAATTGTACATGATAATATATCAGTCAGTGTTAAAACTTGTAGGTAAAGGTAAACGTGACAAACAATCAGCAGTAACAATTTTCAAACCTGGTTTGTATTGCATTTTGTAGTTGAAATTCAGTAGCCTTGCTGACCATCTAGCTATACACATTTTAGCTCTTCCTAGTCCCTTTGTTGTAAGTAGTGTAGTTAAAGGGCTATGATCTGTGCATAAAGTAAATTCTTTACCCCATAGGCAGGTTCTACATTTTTCTTTTGCCCAAACACACGCTAGAGCTTCTTTTTCAACAGTTGAATAATCTATCTCTGTAAGTGTTCTGGTGCAAATGCAACAGTTTGCTCTGAATGATCAGCATGGATCTGTGTGAGAACTGCACCAACCCCATAGTCTGAAGAGTCTGTAGTAACCAAAGTGGGTAGTGCAGTATCAAATAAAGCTAGCGCTGGACTGTTCACAATTAACTGCTTGTCACGGAAACGCAACACTCAACCACACTTAACTCTTGGGTTTGGCTGCAAGGGGTTACAATCAGTCTCTCAATCACCTTACACACAGGTTAGATTAACATCAGACATCCCAAAAACACACCAACACCCACAAAGTTAATTCGCTGCCACCATCTATCATTAACAGGCGATAGAAACCTAATGTGACCATTCCCCTGCCCTCTATAACAGGTAATAACTCACACTATCACAATACATCAAACACTCTCTCCTATGGTAGTTAGTCAGGGTAAGATCCTACTAGTCCAACAAGCACTCCAGCAGCCAAAGGGTTAATTCACATTCAAAACACACTTTCATGCTAGCCGTACTAGTTATCCAACATACAAATAGGCAACTTTCCCTTTCCACACATACAAAGAGTTCATACACTTAGGCAATGAGTTTGTTTAGAGCACAAGGACTAGAATATTTAATTTTAAAAGAAACAGTGCATATATATATATATATATATATATATAAATTATATTAAAAGGATGACCTATAGTTGCAAGTACAGTGCCCTAGGCAGCTGCATCTTCTGCCTACCCCTAGTCCCTGGCAGTACCCTTATTCACAACGTAAAAGTCAAATTTTGCAGTATTTGATTCAAATTGTACAGTCACTGTCAAGCAAGGAAGCACAAGGATTAAATCCTTTAAGTAACTGACCAGTCTCAGGGCAGGTGCAACAGCGTATATTTTGCAAAGTTTTCAAGAAAATATCCTTTGGTAGATTATAGGAGTGTCCCTTGTCAGCAGAAGCCGTATTGACATTGACAGTGCACATAAACTTGTCAGGAATAAATGTACCAGCTTTATCCACACTTGACACTGTAACAGTGACTTAATGAACATGTTTAGAAGAACTACGGCAGGTTTTAGCCAAATGACCTACCTTTGAGCATTTGTGACACAGTACTGCCTTTGCAGGACATATAGCATAATTTGCAATGTGTTGTGTTGAACCACAGCGAAAGCAGTATTTTTTATTTGTATTTGCTGCACAGTTTTGCAGTGAATACATTTCCTTAGCACTGTACTTTGCCTGTGACTGTGCATAATTAGGTCACAGTGCTGAAGTCACAGTCTGTACATTCCCAGCAGTTCCCTGACTGAGAGTTTTAGCCTCTGCCACTGCTGTTCCAATTTGGCTATCAATGGTAATAGCCTTTGCAAGGGTTAAATCTTGCTCTAGGAGCAGTCTCTCTCTAATGCGATGTGAGTTTGTTTTTTCCACTATTTGGTCTCTTAGCATTTCATCGATTAGATTCCCAAACTTACAGATAACAACCAGCTCTCTCAAAGCTGCTACAAATTGTTCTGTGGATTTGCCATTACATTGTCCACGTTGGTGGAATTTATATCTTTCAGCAACCACATTTACTTTTGGCACGAAAAAGTTCTTTATAGCAGTAACAGCAGTTTCATAGGTATCACCAGGTAATGGTAATGTATAAAATATACACTGTCCCTCTGCTCCCAGGCAGCGAATAAGTAAAGCATGCTTTCTAACGCAGAAATCTCCCATTGGTCAGCAGCACTAATGTAATTATCAAACATACGGATCCAAGAAGTAAAATGTATGGTGGGCTCACTATTGTTTGGAAGAAAAGCTGCAGGCTGCTGCAGAGGTAGAAGAGACATCCTGTTGCCATGCCAATCTGTTGTGTAGCAGGTATAACACCACCGAGGATGAGCAGGGTATAACACCACACTAGTTGTATAAACACCACACTAGTGTATAGTAGGGATGCACTGTATCCAGGATTCGGTTCGGGATTCGGCCAAATCCTTCTTCCCGGCCAAACCAAATCTGAATCCTTATTTGCACATGCAAATTAGTGGTGAGGAGGGAAATCACATGACTTTTTTCCCCTTCACATGCCTAATTTGCATATGCAAATTCGGGTGCAAAGGATTCGGGGGTTCGGCCGAATCCAAAATAGTGGATTTGGTGCATCCCTAGTGCATATGCATATCCTTTTAGTCCCCTATTCTGGCAAAAAAGCAAGATTTTGGAATGATGCAAATCTTGCCATAATAACAGTGTTCACAAAATGGCAACTGCTTGACATTTTAACAAGTATTATTCTTTAGTGTTTTTGAGAAAGCATGACAAGACAGATACAAAAGGTCAGATAGTTTGGGCTTCTATGCTATCTAGAGAGCTAAAGTGCATGAATTATGAAAGTAGTTGAATAGATTATATGATATGTTGATACTGGAAAGCCAGCCAGTAATTGCAAAGTGATAGAATTTAGCAGGACTTGATACTTAGTGGAAGTTTGACTGTATAGTCAAAAGTATGTGGACATCCCTTCTAATTACCAACACAGGTGCCACTACATCATACAATGGCATGCCAACTCTGTGCTTCCTGCATTGTAGCAAATGTTTGGGTAGGGCCCTTTCCTCTTTCAGCACAGTAATGCCCTGATGCAAAATTGCTAAGATCGGAGTGATCAAAAACTTGAACACAAACTGCAAGCCAGATCTCATCCTCAACATCAGTACCCAACTTCACTCATGCTTTCATAGCCCCCCCCCCCATAAAGCTGTATAATTACTCTAAGAAAGGCTGTAGTTTTGAAATCATTCCTGAGTTCACTGAATGTAGCTATAAAATGCATTTGGTGAGCTGATGTGATGGTTTGTTTATATTTGTTGTTATTAAGATATATTTTTTGTAAATAAAATATAACTGCCACTCGAAATGAAAATATAATGCCTGACAGGCGTTCTAATATCTGGATAACTTGGGTAATATATCTTTCAGCACAGGAGTATTGGGATTTTGTCATACTAAAAGTGTTGAGAGCACCAGTGCAAGTGTTTTTGTGCCATGCTGCAAGCGATGTAAGATTAATGATCTTTGGCAGGGACGGGTTAATGCTGTCTCTTTCCGCCATTGATTTTTCTCTGTGCCATGTGAAACCAGCAATCAGCTTGTGTGGTTTGAAATTGCCCTGAAATTGGAGCTGAGCCTTGAAACAGCCACCAACACGTTTCAATTATCAACCACTATACTGGGGATCCCACCCAAGGGGAAGAACAGCCTTCCACACTTTGACATTCACTAAATATATATATATATATATATATATATATATATATAACACTGCTTCTTTATATCTCTTACTTCTCTGTGCCAATCAGAGGCTACAACATTCATTGAATACCTGTTTTCTAAGCAAAAGACAAGAAACAAGCTGGGATATATGCTTACAAACACTTCAGCTAACTTGCAGGATATGGTCAAATGGTTAGTTTTCTCTTTATGGCTATAACAGCCCCTAATCTTCTTGGAATGCTTTCCACTTTATTTCAGAACACTGATGGTGGGATGTGCTTCCGTGTTGAGGATCAGGCCTGGCTCACGGTTGGAGTTCCAATCCCACAGATATTAAGCTGGGTTGAGGTTAGGGCTCTGTAGAGGACAGCTATGTTTCTCCAATCTCATCTTAGCAAATCCATTCAGTATGAATCTTCCTAACACAGAATTGTCAAAAATGTTTGGTAACCATAGCCTAAACCAGGGGTCCCCAACCTTTTTCACCCGAGAGCAACATTCAGATGTAAAACGAGTTGGGGAGCTAAACAAGCATAAAAAATGTTCCTGGGTGGTGCAAAATAAGGGTTGTGAATGGCTTTTGGTAGCCCCTATGAGTAATGGCAGCTTACAGGTGGGTCTGTTTGGCAGTACACCTGGTTTTTATACAACCAAAACTTGACTCCAAGTCAGGAATTCAAAAATAAGCTCCTGCTTTGAGGCCACTGAGAGCAACATCTGAGGAGCTGGAGAGCAACATGTTGCTCACGAGCTACTGGTTGGGGATCACTGGCCTAAACCATGAAAAACAGTCTTAGACCATTATCCCTCCTCTCCCAAAGTTTAATGTTGGTACTACACAGGTAGTGGCATTCTGGCATCTGCAAAATCCAGACTCGTTCATCAAACTACCAGATGGAAAAGTGCAATGAATTAATCCAGAGCATGTGTTCAACTGCTCCAGATTCCAACCGTGGTGACTTTTACACTGAAACAAGGTAGACCTTAGGATTGAGTGCAGCTGTACACATAAAAATCCCATGCCCCAATTAATAGTCCTGTCTGATCTTTGGGACTCAGCAATGAGTGTTCCAACTGAGAACATGTTTAGAAAGAATTTAAGGATATTTTTGCGAAATATGTGTCTGGATACTTTGCCTATAAGGTTAAACCGAGAACTATTGCTTCCCAGCAGCCATTTCCTTTTGTTTGAATAATACAGAAATGAGGAAGAACAGTTTAGTACCTAGCAATAGCACACTAGAATTATTAGTAGTCAAGCAGAATATTGAGCTGAACATAAGGGTCAACAATGACACAAGGGCATACCATGTGACTTGTGCACCATCGCTACATGGGGGGGTTGGCATGGTATAATTAAGCCAAAAAAACTGAAACTTGT
This sequence comes from Xenopus borealis, assembly GCA_024363595.1. Lineage (NCBI taxonomy): Eukaryota > Metazoa > Chordata > Amphibia > Anura > Pipidae > Xenopus > Xenopus borealis. The sequence goes on from CM044443.1 coordinate 91,432,067, forward strand.
TGAGGCAGCCCCTCTGTAACGGATAAAAGCTCATTCTTGGATTCTTTAGGATGCAAAGAAGTCACCAGTTTACATGAGGCAGGACAAATTACTGATGTATAATATTAAGGTTTCCCTGATGTTTGACATCACAGCATGGGGCTGTTTCCATGGAAAAGTAAGGAGGAATGAGGTAAATGGACCCTGCGGGTTAGTAAGTACAGGACTTGCACTTTATCCAAATTAGAATATGGCCCTGCCAAATGAATTTTTGCTACACATTTGTCCAAATGGTATGTGATGCACTAATGTTATAGTTGGCGTTGGCAAGGAGACTGCTAGCAATATACAGCTTGAAACCAAAGAAGGCCCCCTGGGAAGATTGCCTGTTGACTCACACTGTTTCCTTCAGAGCTGCCGGATTGGAGCTGAGCATTCGCTCTGTGCGTCATGGCTAGGACACATGTGGATTCCAACGGCTCTGCAGGGGGCCACAGGCTAGTTAACCCTCTCCCCCTAGAAACACTTTTACTGGCTGGGTTATCATCTGATATGTTAGAACAAGCCAAAGAACTTGCAGAAAAAAAGCAGACCAGACAGCAAATGCACGAGAGAATTGGGTGTGATGCACTTGTGTTAACACGACTACTAATGCCCTAAATCAAAAAAATATGTAAAGGTTAAATCAGCAATGAGCACGAAGCATATAATATAGGTTTTTTTTTTCCATGCAAAGAGGATGTCACAACACTGAGCTTCATTTTCCCTGTAGGCAACTGATGCCCTTCTGGTTTGTTGAAGCAAGCTGGCCTTATGGGGCCAGAGGGCAATAGCCTCTGGGATTGCTGAGATTTGAAAGATTAGGATCTCCATGAGCAGACTGCACAATTATATCAGAGGCTGAAGCCTGCAGCTGCTGTTGGATCTCTTGAAGAGAGAAGTTCCAGTTCACACTGTAAGATGTCAGTGCAGTTCAGCTGGAAGTACAAGTACAACATTATATAGCTTTACCCCACAAGAAGTACTGCAGCAATGAAGGGGCTTGTTATATTGAAGAATTCACCTCAGAACACTAGCTATGTAGCATATTTACTGAAGGGTCTGTCATTACCTCATTACCGGTCTCGATTTACAGAGAAGAATGATAAAGTGCAGGCCACATGGATGAAAGCAAAAAGTTAATCGGCCTACAAAAATAACATCTAATGACAACTTCGTCATAATCTCTATGACACGATTGCCCTATGACCCAAATCTTGCATAGAGACATTCTAACCTCCAGATAATTAGGCGTTTAATACATGGCCATAATGTTTTACAGGCGGAACATACGGTGTTACAGTCAAACCCCAAGCCTGCTATGCTATAATGCATGCTCATCTGTTTATAGCAAGACTTCCTCTTTGCTTCTAATTAGTGAGGCTGAAAAATAATACACAGCAGGGTGCCCTGAACACTTGGGCTCTAATTTCTCCCCCCCCCCATAGTGCAACTATGTGAAGGGTCAGGTTCTATATTTTAGATTGACAATACATATGTTAATATTTACTATTATTATTCTTTGTGTAGATAACACATCTTATGCAGAGCTTGGTAAATCATATCATACCATGCAGCAGAGGACCTTGCAATCTAAATTTATATTCACACAAATGTGCACGCAAACACACAATATTCAGTTTTATTAGAAACCTATTAACATGCCAGTATGATTTCACCTGAGGAATAACTCAATACCAAGAGGAAACCCAGCTAAAGACATGGAGAACATACAAACTCCATATAGTTGCTATAGCACCAACTACACAGGGAGGAAAGTTGATCAGGTGACAACATTGGAAAGCACACCTGATTTATGTGAAAATCAATATTGGGTGCACATGTGTGTCACTCTAAAATACTGTTCTTTTGCTCAAGGGCAATCTTCTGACATTTAAATGCACCCAAACTTTATGTCATATGCCCATTGAGTTATTGCCTGGGTGAAAAAAACCATAATAACTATGTGCACCCTAGTCCCCATGTCGAACTGGGCCCCCTGGGAAAGAACCCATAGGGGCAAATTCACTAAGTGGCGAAAATGTGCTAGCGTTGCCTTGGCTAACGTTCGCCGCACTTCGGCAGGCGAATTTTCGCCAGCGATACGCAAATTCACTAAAGTGCGAAGTTACGCTCAGGTCGGCGAACGTTATCATAGCTGCGCTAGTGTTACTTCGACAGACAAATAGCATTTACGCTAGCGATGCCTAATTTGCATACAGCTCAAATTTCAAAGTTTAATATAAGTATATGTTACAGCCACTACACCACACTACACAAGCCCAGGAAACCTTAATAAATTAAATAAAGTTGTCCTATTGCCCTAAACATGTGTCCCCTGTATAGATGAGTTCCCATATGTTAGGAAATGTAGGGGGGATGGAGGGTACCCCCCAAAAAATGTTGCTCTTTTTCAGACTATCACCTTACAAAAGGTAAAATTTCCATTTTTTTTCCAAACTCCCATCTATTGTATTGAACTTCACCAGGTCTGACCTGGCAAAGTAACGTCTAGCGTAAGTGGTAACGTTCAGTAAAATGGTCATCTTAGTGAATTTGCGTACTTACAATCCTCAGTCAGTGCGCATCTTCGCTTGGCGTTAGGGTACAAAGTTGTGCTAGTCTATCTACTTCGCTAGCGAAAATTCACCATAGTTGGTGTTTTGTCAGTGAATTTGCGAAGTTACAAATTGACGTCACGCTGGCGAATTAGCGCTAGCGTTAGACGCTTCGTGCTTTAGTGAATTTGCCCCATAATCTGTTAAAATATTTACATACTGTAGTTAGACCAGGTTGAAAAAAGACAAAGACCATTAAGTTCAACCCCATCGAATGAAACCCAGCATCCATACATACGCCCCTCCATACTTTCACAAAAAAATTACATATACCCATATCTATACTAAAGCTGGCCAAAGATGCAAAGATCCGCTCGTTTGACGATGGGATCTTTCCCCGATATGCCACAAACTGGCTGGGCTATTGGGGTAATGAAAAAATCCGACCTTCTTGATCGATATCGTGTCCAGATATCGGTCAGGAAGACCTGTCAGAAGCCCCCATACACGTGCAGATAAGCTGTCAAATCGGTCTAAACAACCCATATTGGCAGCTTTATCTGCCCGTGTATGGCCAGCTTAACTATAGAGTTTAGTATCACAATACAGAATTACACTGCCCAGAATTAGACAACTTGTTATGTACAAAAACCCCTAAATCCTTCTCATTTAAGGAAACTCCCAACACCATTTAGTGGTGATTGTGAGGAGCTGATGTGCTGTGGAACTGCCAGACATCCTGAGGCTTGACACAAAATCACAGATGCTTTCAGGAATAGAATTAATAACAAAAAAGGACCACAGTGACCATAGAAGAAAATGGGTCAGGTAGGAGAGCTACCCAAATCAATAGCAGGAGCTGGAGGTCCACCCAGCGTCACCTAGAGCAGGAGATTCACCTAGAACCACCTGGGCCAACTTCAGGAACTGGAGGACCACACAAAGCCTGGAACTGGAGGACCACCTACATCAACAGAAAGAGCTGTAGGACCACCTGGAGACAGTGGGAAACTGTGAAAAAACCTGGTGGGCCCCTCAACTCAGAGCAGCTCCCTGCCACTGCTGCCCTGAACCTCCTCCTGGCCTGGAAAGAAAAAAGGTATGTACGTATGTTGGGGGTGGCAGGAGGTGGATGCAGGACCACCTGGATCAACAGCAGAAGCTGCAGGACAAGCCAGAGCAGGAGCTGGAGGACCACCTGGAGCTGGAGAACTACCCAGTTCAGCAGCAGGAACTGGAGGACCACCATAGAGCAAGAGCTGAAGGACCACCCTGACCAACAGCAGGGACTAAAGGACAACTCAGAACAGAAGCTGAGAGATTACCAGTATGAATAGCAGGAGTTGTAATACCACCCAAATTGGGCTACAGATGTAGCAAAGTTATGCCTGGAGGCCAGGACAGACAGGTCCTCAGACCTGGAGGCCAGGGCAGACAGTGCAAGCACAGCGCCTGGGGGGGTTGAATTCCCCTTTAAGGAGCCGGTACTGGAGGCTGGGCAGCTGGTACTGAAGCAGGCACTGGAGGCTGGGCAATTGGCCCTGGAGCAGGTACTGGTAGGGTTGCCATCTGTCCGGTATTATACCGGTCTGTCCGGTAAAAATGATGGTTGCTCCCAATGTTATTAACAGGGAAAAACATAAATACATAGGAAGGCCAGTATTTTTTTTCCAGAAAAGGTGGCAACCCTTGGTACCAGAGTCTGGGCAGCTGGCCCTTCAGAAAAGAAGCTTTCTGGAATTTACCCATTGAAAGCATGTTTTTGTTAGAGAAAAACACAGGGATCATCCAGAAAGGATGCATCCATGTCGACAGCATGTTCTGCCCAATCCTGAGCTTCACCTTCTAGAAGCAGCAAAGTAATCTGCTTTTCATGTGGATGGGAGATTGTTGAAATTTCATTTTTGAAAATGCTTTTCATAGGATCAGAAAATTCCAGAATAATATTATCCACCACAACCACACTGTCACTGACGTCCCAGGTTCTAGACCAGGGAGCTTCTGACACAATCACATCAACTGGATGCAGACAAAGCTAAATATAACAGGTCATATAGACCTAACTGGAAGTGCTGGTGGGATTAGTCATTGACTGGGGCCCACTTGAGCTGACCTCCATCAGATCTTCTGTTAGGCCAGGTTGACATGCATTAACATAGAGCAGAGTAGTGTGGATGATCAAAGGGAGCAGTGTAAAGGATTGGATGGGAGTCAAAGAAAGAGGGTGGAATGTGTCAATAAAACTTTGAGGGGGGACCTATATTTTTCACTATGGAAACAAAACAAGGCCAGCATAAATGTGATACATTTTACTCTTCTTGAATAAATATTCCCATGTAAAGGTTGCTTTTTTGAAACATATTTTGGAGGGGGTGACATTGCAGGTGTATTGGGGCATGGCTAGTTGTGTTGGGGCATGGCTATGGTGGATCAGTTGTATAGAGGAAAAATGGAAACAAAGTAATACAAACTTTTTCTGTTCTGTTCCATTAGTGCAGACTAATGTCTGGGGCATTTCTGCCCCATTTCACTCATTTTCTTTTTCAGCTCATTTCTTGGCACTGTGGTAGTTCTATGCCTTATAGGTTACTGAAATTAGTACATACAAAGTTGATCCAGGGATTGGACCTACTGTCCTTTTGGAGTCAGTAAGGAGTCAGTAAGGATTTTTTCTCCCTCTTAGGCAAACTAAAGAGGCATCAGATGAGATCTTTCATCTATGCAGGTTTCACTTAAGCAAAAAAGGTCACCTTGATGGACGCAAGTCTTTTTTAGCCTTAATGTCACTATGTTATTTTGTAAGTCACAAACTATATGAAGATACCATTATTAATGCTAAATAAGTACCATTCTTGTATCAGAAAATGTTTCATTAAACCTTTTTGTTACATTTGATTTACCAAACAAAATAACAGGGCCTCCTTTTGCTTTATGTAGTTAGGCTCTGAAGAAGGCGAGAATGCATTTTCTTAAGAACTTTGACCCACACCGAAATGGATTTTGATTTGTTTATCCCCCTGGCAATCATCGAATAGGTTCATCATTTGGTGTGAGTTATACATAGCTCTATATATAACTGCATTCCAGGGCTATATGGAAAAAGTAAGACTAACTGTTGTCTTGGCTACTGCCAGCCCTTTCTCTGCAGCTGAGGTAACAAAAGCTGCCTGCTGGAACCCAGGGCTGCATTGTTGAGATTTAATAATTAATGTGCAGTTAATTGAGGCTTTTACTGAATTGACACAGGATGAAAGTTAAACCTGTCTGTCTGGACCCAATGCCTTGGAAAAAGTTCAGTTCTTTCTCCTAGCGTCTGTCTCTATTGGGTTAATAGGAGTGTCATGAGGCAGTACTGCATGTTTGCTTTGAAAGGTGCTTTGCGTCTAATATTCAGAGCACCCACTCACAGTACCACTGGTATGTTTAGGTCATAGCACACTGGATACAACACAAGATTTCACACTTTAAGGCAGGGATGCCCAACCTTTCGAAGCCGTGAGCAACATTCTGAAGTAAAAGGAGTTGGGGAGCAACACAAGCTCCATATCAGGGCTGTGATTGCCCATTTGGTAGCCCCTATATGATTGTCAACCTACATCCACTACTCGGATGCTGTCAAAATTCTTATTCACTCTCTCGTCATATCACGTCTACACTATTTTAACTCTCTTTTAATTGGCCTTCCCCACCAGTCACCTCTCCAGTCCATAATGAACACTGTTGCTAGGCTTATACACCTCAGCAACCGCTCTTCCTCTGCCACATCATTCTGCCAATCCCTCCACTGGCTTCCACTACCCTTCAGAATTAAATTCAAATTAATGACCCTGACATTCAAAGCACTTCATAACTCTGCCCCTCCCTACATCTCTGAACTCATCTCTATATACTCACCCAACCACTTACTACGCTCCTCTACTGACCTGCTACTCAACACTTCTCTCATTACCTCCTCACATGCTCGCATTCAAGACTTTGCAAGAGCTGCTCCCCTCCTCTGGAATTCTCTCCCACAGTCTGTCCGACTTTCTCCCAACCTTTCTGCTTTCAAGAAATCTCTTAAAACATACTTCTTTCGAGAAGCCTACCTTCACTCTTAACTACCAAATGCAACACTACATACAGTACCACATTTCTCACCCACTTAATTCTATCTTACCCAGTCCCACATCTTATGTATAACTCCCTTACCTTTAGATTATAAGCTCTTTCTGTATAGGGCCTTCCTCACCTTTTTATCTGCATTAATTGTGATTGAATGTAACTCCATATGTACGTATGTAATTCATGTGATTTAGTTGTATAATCACATTTACTTTAAAGCGCTACGCAATATGTTGGCGCTATAGAAATACATGTTCATAATAATAATAATAAGGTTAGAGACAGGCTAGGTTAGGAACAGACAAAACAGACTTGAAACGCACCCAGGAACTTTTAGAAATTGACCTACATTGGGCAGCAAACATGCCAACACAGTCCACACGCCTTTAAAGGAGAATTCAACTCTAAAGTAAAAAAAACCCTACCCCCCTACCCTACATTGACCTCCCTGCCTCCTCCCCAGGCCCGGACTGGCAATCTGTGGGTTAGGGCAAATGCCAGATGGGCTGCTATAAGGTGCCATAGAAAGTCAGTATTTAGTGGGCTGGTGGGGACTGTTTGGGCCTCTATGTGGGCTGATTGTGCCTCTGTGTACCTGAAATGCCAGGGCCTATTTTGATTCTCAATCCAGTCCTGCTCCTCTCCCCAGCCTAGCTGCTACCCTGGGCAAATGGCCTTTAAGGTGGCCATACATGGTGACATCCGCTTGGCGATGTCGCCTTGAGGTGGGCGATATCGGGCTTATCCGATCGTGGGCCCTAGGGCCAAAACGATCAGATCAGAATGATGCTGAAACGGGCGGTCGGATTACAGGATCGCATCAAAGAACAGATGCGGCCCCGATCTAACGGATTTTTAATCCTGCCCGATCGACATCTGCCCGACTTTCGGCCAGATATCGATCGGGGAAGCCTGTCAGAGGGCCCCACTCACGGGCTGATAAACTGCCGACTCTGTCAACAGCTTTTATCGGCCCGTGTATGGCCACCTTAAGTCTTTATTTACCCCTCTGTGTAGATTCTGTCCAGTGGAGTTCACGGCAGCTATCTTCTTCTCTCCGGTAATCTTCGGAATGAGAGTGCCGTATTGGTGCATGCACAGTTGGAGCAATCTTCCACTTCATAACAACTGCGCATGTGCCGAAAGTCACGGAAATTTGAAGATTACTGAAGAGCTGGAAGATGGCTGCCATGAACTCCACTGGACAGAATCTGCACCGAGGGGTGAGGAGGGAGGGGGGGTCTATATAGGTTAGGGGGCAGGGTTTTTTTTAAATTTACAGTTGAATTCTCCTTTAAGTATTTTATGCCTAGCCCAATAATGCAGAGCATGATTCAAAGCCCTGAAGAGATAAGAGCATTCGTCAAATCCAAATCAGTGCACAACTTGAGAGGAAGCGACAGTCATCCCTGCCGCACCACTAGACCATCAGGTATTCTGACAGATAGAATAGGAAATAACTGGAGTAAAAATGGTGTAAAACTGTAGTTGATAGGTTGGGTTGAGTTTTCCAGATCTGCTTTCCCACAGGCGATAAAGTGACTTGCTGGTATTAAAAAATATGTGACACTTTGATTTTTCAAACTGATTACAATGAAACTATGGTGGTTCAATCTAACAAATACACAGATTTCCTAGAACAAATCAAGCAACAAACATAAAAGAAGGTTTGAGATCGCAACTCCTGTCCACAGGGATGCTGCAATGTGTGGTGTGGATCAGCAGAACGCTCCGTGAGTACCGCAGTGCAGCAACGCCTCAACAAGTTTGCCAGAGTACCCGAAGCAGATACTAGACCCTTGGACACTATGCCCAAGATGACGCCGCAAGGCCAAATCCAGACCAGGAGACCATGGCAGATCCTATCTCTCACACGCACAAGACACAAAGTGAGTATCGATGCACAGCAGAGTTCCACTAAACCCGACAATTTTACTGAAACCCAGACTGATAAATATGGGTCTCCAAGGTCTGCTCATATGCCTAGACAGTACAGTGATGCAGACTTAATACCAAATGCAAGAGAAACTACTCTGCTAGAGATTATGCAGATGATGGGACAAAATCACTCTACTGTATTACACAGACTAGATGAGCTAAACATTGATTTCAATCTAATCAAACAAGATGTACAAAAAATAAGGGACTGTACAACAGAAGTTGAAAAGAGGTTCTCTGACCTAGATGACCTGGTACATCATATTCCAGCCCGTCTGGAAGACACAGCCCACAGACTGGCAACTTTGGAAGCGAGAGCTGAAGATCTAGAAAACCGGTTAAGACGGAACAATGTTCTCATCATTGGTTTACCGGAAAAAGCAGAGGGACGGCAGATGGAAATCTTTCTGGAATGCTGGCTATTACAAATTTTTCAACCCACTATTTTCTCTGGCAACTTCGTCATAGAACTTGCACACAGAGTACCCGGTAAACCAGCTCCTCCTGGTGCACCGCCAAGACCTATCATTGCAAGGGTGCTCAATTACCGGGATAGAGATAAAATTCTACAGGAAGCGAGAAAAGCCTGGAACATCCAGTTCAAGAACCACAGAATATCCTTCTACCCAGACTTTTCCGCAAAGGTCCGGAAACAAAGAACAAAATTTACCACAGTTAAAGAAAAGCTACGTTGACAACAGATTCCCTATTCCATGAGAGTGGTAGCTAACAAATGCATTCACATTCCTGGACTGAGGCACTGGCAGTAGTGATGGGCGAAACGGCCGCGTTTCGCCGAAAAATTCGCGAATTTCCCGAGAAATTCGCAAATTTTCCGCCGATTCGCGAAAACGAGTCGCACGTCGTTTTTGACGCGCGTCGCGTCGTTTTTGACGCGCGTCGCGTCGTTTTTGACGCGCGTCGCTTCCGATGCGTCGCGTCATATTCGGCGTGTCGCGTCAAAAACGACGCGCGACTCGTTTTTGCGCGGCAAATTTTTTTTGGCAAATTTTTTTGGCAGTTTCGCGAATTTATTCGCCGGCGGCGAATCGCGGGAATTCGCCGCGAATTCACCCCTGGCGAATAAATTCGCCCATCACTAACTGCCAGCAACCCCAACAGCCTCATTCCCACAGCAACCACACTCTCCACGCCGGAGTTCCTTACCAGATTGACTTCAATAACGGTAGTCGTCCTGACCCAGCAGCTAAGTATATCCCTCTTTCTTTGCAATGAGAGCTAATCTCTCATAATATAACCCCGCTGACACTTTGGGGACACCAGGTTTAAATCAGAGAACTGAATTGAAAGCCCAATGATCCCACCCCCCTGTTAATAAGAGCAAACTATGGCTCATACGTTTGGGAGATTAACTCGCTCAAGTTGGGGCAGGGTGAGTAGGGACAGGGGTTTAGTTTACCACTTTATGACACTGTCGCTCTTTTTCTCTCTTATATGGAGATATCTTTGGGAAATTCTTCAGCACCCGGGCACAAACTGTAGGGCAAGGACACCCTCTGCCTGGATACCCTATGGATTGCTTTCACCTACCTTACATACAGTAATATTTGGACCAATTACAGTCACACTGCCCTGGAGACCCTGACTCTCCAATTACAGGGGGGCCTTCCCTGCTCGGGCTTCCCGCTCCTATTCCCCTTACTTGTTTAAACCATGGCTACTTTAAATATAATATCTTGGAATGTCAGAGATCTGGGTAGCCAAATTAAAAGGGGTTTGGTTTTCCAGGTATTAAAAGGAAGGCTAAACTGCATGTGATTTTTCTGCAAGAAACTCACTTACATGGTTCAAAACCACTCTCCCTGCGGAGACCATGGATTGCAACATCCTATCACTCCACTTACTTCAGCTACGTTAAGGGTGTTTCTGTATTGATATTCAAATCATGTGTTTTTATTCTGTACAGAATTATTACGGACATGGAGGGAAGATATATTATCATACATTGTTCAATATTCTGTAAACCATATATGCTAATCAATATCTATGTTCCCCCACCATTCAAAGAGGACCTGTTAACCCATATTATGGAACGCATATCTAGTTTTCCAGTGTTACTGCTTATACTCATGGGTGATTTTAACACTGATTGTTTCCCCAACCTAGTAGGCCAACTCCACCATCCACCTGGATCTCTACCTTATACTTAGATGACCTATGGTGACTTAAACACCCAGGGAAAAAATCCTTTGCCTGCTACTCTGCATCTCATAATACTATGTCTAGAATATATTTAGCAGTCGGATCCCCAGAGTTAAGCAAAAGCCTAATATCGGCAAACATACTGCCTAGAGGAATCAGCTCACTGCCCAATATGGATATCCTTAATAACAAATATGACCCGTCAGAATCTATATGGAGATTAAGTCACTTTTTGATTAAACTAGACTCTATCTCTGAACCAATTGAGACACAACTTGAATTTCATATCACCATAAATGAAGGCTCCACCTCTCCTGAGATAGAATGAGATACCCTCAAAGCCTACTCCAGAGGCTTATACATATCCAATATTAAAGACTATACTAAACAAATGCACCAAGAGATTCATCAATAAGAAAATATGACTCTGGCAGTGGAAACAGACATGTTAAATACCCCACTGATGAGCGTAGACAGATTTGGCTAGACACACTTCAAGTGGCCCAAACCAAACTAGTAAAAAAATTGTTATTGTACCAAAAAGCAAATATATTTGCCCATGGTGATAAGAATGGTAAATTATTGTCACTGTTGTCTAGGGATCTCACCACATCTGCCTCTATGCCAGTCATACGAGATGATCAAGGTAACCTTGTTTCCCTTCTCTTAGAAATTAATAAGGTATTTAACACCTATTAAACTAATCTTTATAAATTCTACCAGGTGTTCTGCAGAGGAAATATATAAATATGTTGACACCATTCCTCTTCCCAGGTTGGGTTTGGCGGAACAGGCTTCTCTAAATGCCCCAATTACAGAGCTAGAGATAGTTGAAGCCATTGCCTCTTTCTCAACAGGGAAAACGCCTGGACTTGACGGAATGCCAACGGAATGGTATGTCAAGCATACTAAAAGGGTCACTCCTCTGCTTGCTAAATTGTATAATGGGGTGCTGGGGGGAGGCCTCTTGCCTGAGTCCATGAAAGAAACACTAATAATTTTAATCTTAAAAAAAGGGAAGGACACGACCAATTGTTCTTCATATCTGCCTATAACTTTAATAAACGTGGATGCAAAAATTCTAGCTAAAATCCTAGCTCAACGGCCTAATTCATATATCCACATTCTCATATCACCAGACCAGACGGGGTTTATCCCGGGCTGCTCCACGGATATAAACTTACGTAGACTCTTTACCAATATAACAATAACACATGATAACCCAGGTCTTGTATGGTTACTTTAGATAATGAGAAGGCCTTTGACTCGGTAGAGTGGTATTTTCTCAGAGCAGTATTGGGCATAATGGGTCTAGGTGAGAACTTCAAGAAATGGATCGATGCCCTATATTACCAACCCAAAGCTAGAGTGAAAACAAATAGAAATATTTCCACACCCTTTGCTCTCTCTTGTGGTACTCGGCAGGGATGTCCCTACTCACCACGTTTGTTCGCGCTTGTCATGGAACCCTTGGCAATGCTTCTTAAAGAAAATGCAGAAGTTACAGGCCTCAAAATAAATGGTATCACAGAAAAGGTTGCAATGTATGCCGCCAACACACTACTATTTTTAAGTAATCCATATGAAACTTTTCAGTCTGCTCTTGAGTTGATTAACAACCACACTCTCTACTCAGGTATTAAAATTAATTGGGCCAAATCAGCTATCTTCTTGATAGATGATTTCCTCATAGACCCACAAAGGCTTCTGACCACAATACAACAGGTAGACAGGTTCAAGTACCTTGGAATAGTAGTACATAAAGATCTGAGCAAATTTTTTACCTTAATTTAGCCCCCTTAATAAGTAACTTAGAGGGGAAAATCCCTATTTGGTCCTCCCTACCATTGACAGTATTAGGATGCATAAACCTGTTTAAAATGATAGTATTACCAAGGTTTACATATTTTTTTTGACAGATAGCATTGACTCTCCCAGCTACCTTTTTCTGTAAACTAGACTCTCTCCAAAATTCATTATACTGGGCTAATGGAAGGCCTAGAGTCTCTACATCTACACTGCAACTACATGCAGCCACTCGGATTAGTGAGTTAAATGCGTCATGACTCAGGGTTAATTGAAGAAACTGTGTTATCTAAAGTCATCTTAAATTATTTAATGCATTTAACCTTTTCATTAGCATACCAAACCACCATTGTTTTCAATGGTGAACTCTTTAATTGGATGGGATGCTGTGACACAATATTCTGTGCTAAGTGGGATAAATGGGATAGATGAGTTAAGTTTTTCTGTGTCAAATGCACAATCCAAAGTGGCTTCATCTGTACCTGTTGACAAGGGTGGTCTAGCAGCCCCAAATTTAACATTTTTACTATCTAGCAGCCGAATTAGTGCCAGTTGCGTGGTGGACAACACCCAACCAGCGAAAGGCCTCCACTAGGTTGGAGGCCTCCCTGGCTGGCTTGTATGAAGCGTTGAAAAATTTATTGTATAGGAGTACCAAACACAATATAGGGGCTACTGCACTTATCAAAGTAACTTCAAATCTGGAAGTCTGTTCTTTGTAGGTTCCCAAAGGCTGGCATGCAATACTCCCAATATAAACCTCTTTGCTTTAACCCACATCTTTCCCAGTTCAAGCATATTCCGGATCCTCAGTTATGGGACTCATACAGTATCAAATACTTAGGAGACATTCTTGTACAGGGCAAACGCCAATCTTTTACAGACCTTCAGGAAAATCTTAACCTCCCTCAGAACATGTTTTCCAGTACCTGCAACTGAAACGTGCCACACAAGCTCAATTTGGGGACTCACTAATTAATATAATGCCTAACCCAATAGTGCAAATGCTTAATCGAAGTACTCTACATAAACAGTTATCACTTTTTTATAAGGCACTACTTAAAATTGATTCTAACCCCTTACCAAAATTAAGAGCTAAATGAACAATAGATATCTCCACAATAGATGCTGAAAACTGGCTAGACATTCTTGAATCAGCCTACGTTACACTTATTAGTGTTAGAGCCAAAATTATACAGTTCAGGTTTCTAAATCGTTCGTACCTTACCCTGCATAGACTGCACTTAATTAATCCAGACATATCAGACCTATGTCCAAAGTGCGGATTTACCCCCGCTAACTTTCTGCAGATGGTATGGCAGTGCCCGGTAATACACAAATTTTGGAGAAAAGTGGCAGAGAAATCAAGCCAAACTTTGGCTCTCTTTAAACCTTTGGACCCACTACCTCTTCTCCTTAAGCAAATTGGAGACATTGCCCCCTCTATAGGTGAAAAACATCACCTGACTTTTTTGTTTATACAGGCCAAACAACTAATAGCAATGAAATGGAAATCAGGCTTAGCACCTACAGTACGTCAGTGGATTGATCTAGTCAACCAATATCTCCCTTTATACCAGATTACTTACTACAAAAGAGGATGCCCAGAAAAAATTGACAAGGTTTTGTTTATCTGGGTAGATGAACACCTCCCAAGTGGGCATGGGTGAAAGAAGCAGGTATGCCCCTTGGCTTCCCAACACTAGGGGGCTGATGTACTAAGTTCACGTGAAGGATTCGAAGTTCGATCGAAGTTCGAACGTAGGATTTCTTCGTTTGGTCGAATATGTGAATTTTGGCATATTCGATCATCGAACAGGGAATACATTCGAATAGAGTCGAATGGACGAATATTCATTTTATTTTTTAAGTTTCTTCGATTGCCTACTTCGGCAGATTGGACCTACCGAATTGCAATAGAAGCCTATGGGACAACTCCCATAAGCTTCTGAGACTAAGTCCTGATCGAATAGGATTCCTGCGATCGAAGTGTTCGATCGTTCGAATCGTACGAATCATTCGAACGATCGAATGATTTATTCGTTCAGTAAAATGATTTATTCTACTGATCGAATAGGTTTGTATTCGATCATCGAATCATCGAATATCGAATAAAAGGTAGCCTAGAACTTTTCGATTAACATTAACATTAAAATCGAATATCGAATAGAAACAAATTATTTTTGGGGAATAATAGTAAATTTGCCCCTAGGATTCTTCATATAACTTCATGTATAACCTAATAAAAGAGCAACAACAGTTTATTGTTTTAATGTTTAATAATTTACCAAAGATATTATTCATTAACAATTATTCTGTGTACCAGATAGCATTGGCATAGACATATTATATGTCTATTTGAAATAACGCTGTGTTGTTATACATTGAACAAGACAAAAATTTGTAGAAATATGAAAATCTGTAACTCGTGTAATTTGTTTTTTCGTTTTGTTTTTATATTTATTTATGTTAGCATACAAAATCAATAAAAATGAAAGTAAAAAAAAAAAAAGAACTACCTGTAGGAAATTAGAAATGCAAACATCTGTATAGACACTGGACTACCATAGTCTATTTCATCTTAATTCATTTCTCAGCTTAGCTATAATTTCTGTTTGGAAGCTTTTATACCAGGTCAGTGTTTTTCACATGTATGCCTTTGCTTTCTTGTAATCTGTTTGAAAAGGGAGCTGGTATGTTCTGAAAGCTTGCTATGAGTATCTTATTTAGTGAACAAAGGTTTTACCTTTACATGAAATTTATGTATATTTTAGAGAGGTTACCAGGTAACTTTTTGATTAACTTACACAATATGACACCGTTAAGTGCTACAGCAGCTGAGTCTGTCTTTATATTAAAAGTCTACAAGGTCTTCCTATACATAATACGCAAAATGGCAATAATAATGCCTCTTTTATACATCTTAATTGTGATATGTGTGCTTTGTATTTCTAAGCAGCCCCTTCATTATCCTTCTGAGTGAACTGATCAGCTGCCGTATGCCATACCTACATACAGTTTTGTACCACTTCAAATTCATCATTCATTCAAGAGGTAGTCATAAATGGTTTTAAAGGATAGTAAACCCTAGAATGAACCTGGTCCTATTTGCATCAATCTAATGACAAAACGTGAGTAGTTAAGTGAAGCAGCCAACCATGGCAGACTGCCCCTGCACCTCCAAATCAGATACGAATTATTTTGTCTCTGTTTCTTCTATTGGAACATGTACAAAGACCAGTAAATATGAAAGCAAAAAGAAAGGCAGGGAATAAGAGAAATGTGTGTGTAGGTATGTGGGTATCATTGACAAATTGGAGTTCACCGGTGTCAACAGTAGCAGAAAGGTGTAGAATTACAAGAAAAAAAGTGACCTTTACAGTTGGTAGACAGTAGATCATTAGACATTTTTGTCAGTGCTGTGTCAGTAGAATGTACAGGGTGAAATCCATTGAATTGATTCCCTTTATTGACCTTCCTTTCACCTGACTGTCTCTGCAATCAATATGGAGCACTGCTGTCAGATGCATCAGCTTCATTCTTCAGTGTTGATCCACTAAAAATACTTGCACTGGGATCTTCTAAAAACTCCACAATTAAATTTAAAATCCCATTCAACTAGCTCTTTAAAGTTCTACTTCAATTATATCAGACCTTGAATTCCCTCAACCCCATTCCAAGCTAGCTATGACTAAGATCTATCACTTTCATTACCTTCCTCAACTGTCACTCACAGGACTTTTCCCAAGCTGCACGGTATTCTTATTCCTCCGGTACCTAGAACTCTTAAAATATGAAGGCCAGAAACCAGGTTTACTAGTGGCATGTAGAGAGTAAGTAAAAAATATAAGACCCCTCTTGGGTTTCGTATGACATTAACATTGTCTTAAAACAAAATGCCAATCCTCTAGCACCCTCTTTATCAACTATTTTTGTATTTCCTAACATCAGTGCATACTTTTCTTTAAAAGGCCATTTTGCGTAACAACTAAATTAGGTACTAGGAGAATGGTCCAAAAATGGTTACTGCTATTGCCAAGAATGAGTTGAATAACAAATAAGAGACTCCCATTCCCTCACTTACAGATTATTAGATCACTGTCTACCAAAATGAAAAAATTGTACCAACGTATGAAAAAAAAAAACGCCCTTTGATCATCTTGGTATGTGTTCAGTGTCCAGCTTTTGAATAACATTATGACTCAGATTCAATTAAAGAAAGAAAACACTCACTGCTTTCTGAACTTCAAGTAGGTATTGTAAGATAGAGAGTGGGAATGATGGAAAACAGAGCAGAGAGTCTGGTACATGTCTCAGTCCCATAGACTGCACTCCCGCCATTCTTAGATGGATGGTTTCACGCATGACCTGGAATTCCACACTCACCATGGGAATTAGCTTCTCTTTAAACCTGAATCTGTCAACGATTTTGGCTTCTAACGCCAAATCTCCATGGGAAGCCAAGGCACCTAAATGCCCTGGCCTTCCATTGGCTTCATGTGAGCTCTCACACAGAGCGCTTAATTATACGTTTGGCTCAAGATTGTTGGTAATATTGCATATTCTATTATCATAATCATACATTCCTGAGAAAAATTGTCACTGTTAAAAAAAATTATTAATTATAAAACTGCCTTTCAACTATACAGCACTAGCATGCAAAGTGAAGCCTTCTGAAATCAGAAGGTATTTACATGTCTCATGCCATACATATAGCACTGCCTAGATATAAAAAATGAGAGTTTTTTTACTCCCATAATGCATCATGGGCGGAGACATGTAAATCACTCATCAATCACAAATAAAACCTGCACATCCCTTTCTTCCTTTAAATTGATACTGTCATGGGAGAAAATGTTTTTTTTCCAAAATGCATCAGTTAATAGTGCCACTCCAGCAGAATTCTGCATTGAAATCCACTTCTCAAAAGCGCAAACAGATTTTTTTTATATTTCATTTTGAAAGCTGACATGGAACTAGACATATTGTCATTTTCCTAGCTGCCCCAAGTCATGTGACTTGTGCTCTGATAAAC
>CM044443.1:91449888-91493184 GCA_024363595.1 Xenopus borealis
AACAGCCTGCCAGAAAGCAGTTCCCTCCTAAAGTGCTGGCACAAGTCACATGCCATGGGGTAGCCGGGAAATTGACAAAATGTCTAGCCCCATGTCAGATTTCAAAACTGAATACAACAAAATCTGTTTGCTCTTTTCAGAAAAGGATTGTAGTGCAGAAGTCTACTGGAGCAGCACATTAATTAATGTATTTTGAGAAAAAACATGTTTTTCCATGACTGTATCCCTTTAATATAAATATATCAGGGCTGCTCCTGCTATGTGACAAGGTGAGAACTGCTCAGTACTGCACTGAGTACATATTGTATCATATTAATCATATATCTGCTACATAGGCATGCCTACTATTATAGCTAAATGTTTCAAGATTCTGATAAAATAGGTGCATCATAGCTACAACTAGGAAGCACAGAGGTAACAATTATTATTTCTCTGAAAACCCATTGGCTGCTCACAGTAGGAACATAACACTTAAATGAGAACTAAAGCTTAACTAAAGAAGTAGGTCAGAAATGTACATTATTTTCTGAGCTTCTGTACCAGCCCAATGTAGAAAAGGCACATTAGTGTCTGAACATAAGAAATAAAGTCAACTGTGTTTTATTTACACAGACATACATGACTCCACATATTGTAAAGAAGCAGTGATAGTGAGTCAATGCTGCAGGAACCAGCTCCCCACCCCCCTTAGGCTGACAGAGTTATTCAACTCCTCCCTCATCTTGTTCCATTGTGATGGAGTCTAGGACTTGAGGTCCCTTTGCTTTCCATAGAATTTGGGTACCACCCACTATAGAAAGCAGAGGATTCCATCCTTAACTATTGAACAAGGTGGGGGGGGGGGTTATAGCTCTGGGTCTAAGTGGGGCAGTGGTTCCTTTGAATGCAGGCAAACTATTATGGATCCCTTGCAATCTTCTGAGTCAGTTATGTCTGTGTAGTGTTTATGTACCATTTTTCACGAGCCATGACTAGTCCATCATATCTGATTTGAAAGACCGATTGTTTAAAATAGAGACTCAGGGTCAATTAATTATTGCTTGCCAGGAATGCTTGCGAATCCGAACCTATCAGGGAAGAATGTAAAGCTAAATATAGCGATTCAGAAACTTCATATTTTTTTTGTCAATGGTCCATGACTTGGTGAATAATTTGGAAGAGGTTGTTTACCTTGGAAACCCATCCTAGGCATTTGCAAGCAACTACATTACCCATATTCACCTGAGCCATAAGATAAATCCACCTCCTCAGATTCCCATGTTTCAGTCTAGGGCATGGGTGTAACTACAGAGGAAGCAGGCTGAAGGGGTGCCAAGAAGATATAGGGACCCTAAAATGTATTTGCTGCGGGCCAGTAACATCTTGTTACGACACTGGTCTAGGGGTTAAATCCTGAGAAGTTTCCTTTGAAAAATATCCCTTGAGGAGTGGAGCCAATGGAAGAAGAAGAAATAATACAATAATACATAATTATTTATAATCTCTCTTCTTTTCCTTTGAGTTAAAGAAATGTACTTTTCTCCTTGCCCAGCGGAGGTAGTTTAAACCCTTCAATTTTTCTGGCAGCTTAAAGGAACAGTTCAGAGTAAAATTAAAAACTGGGTAAATATATAGGCTGTGCAAAATAAAAAATGTTTCTAATATAGTTAGTCAGGGAAAAATGCAAACTATAAAAGTTGGAGTGACTGGATGTCCAATATTATAGCCAGAATCCAACTTCCTGCTTTTCAGCTCCCTAAATCTGAGTTAGTCAGCGACTTGAAGGGGGGCCACATGGGACATAACTGTTCAGTGAGTTTGCAATTGATCCTCAGCATTCAGCTCAGATTCAAAAGCAACAGTTATGGCCCATGTGGCCCTCCCTCAAGTCACTGATTGGTTACTGCCTGGTAACCAGGGTAACCACTCAGTGTAAACCAAGAGAGCTGAAAAGCAAGAAGTAGTGTCCTGTTCTTTTAGGTTAGGCTTACACTTACGCCAGCCTTTATACATTACATTTTTGCCTGACTAACTATATTGAAAACCTGTTTTATTTTGCACACCCTATCTATTTACCCAGTTTTTACTTTTATACTGAACAACAGAACAGTATAAAACAGCAGACAGGGTTTGAAAGACACAGCACTATGGAAACTGATGGATACAGAAACTGCGTCCATCATGGGAAGGGAAATTTATTTATATAAGCACTCATTGACCCATGCTTAGTGTGGCAGTTTTAGTGGCATGGCCCACTGGTGCCTATAAATATATTAAAAACATTTCCCCTACCCACAGACACTTGAAGCTTAATCCAGCGGTGGAGCTGAAGGAGGGGAGAGCTCATCCTTTGGTGATTGCCACATGAGGAGTGTGCTGATCACTAAACAAGGGGGTTTGGCCTAATGCATAAGAAGGCACAGTACAATATCAATCGGTGCATGATCCTTTTCTATTTATGGTTGTGTGAGTCAGAATGTGGAGGCCCAATTGATGAAATTTTAATTTTATCACCTTTCTTTGGGAAGCTGCCACCACCAGCCCATTAGTTGTTAGGTGGCAACCTACCCAAGACAAATAGGGGCTCACGTGTGGGTGTATGAAAAAGTAAAAAAACTTCTACTCATGCTATAGAAGGAGAAAATAGGCTTTATTTGAAAGGGTTGGTTCACCTTTAAGTAAACTTTTAGTATGTTATAGAATGGCCAGTTCTAAGCAACTTTTCAAATGGTCTTCATTATAGGTTTTTAATTATTTGGCTTTTTCTACTGACTCTTACCAGCTTTCAAATTGGGGTCACTGACCCCATCTAAAAACAAATGCGTAGTAAGGCTACAAATGCATTGTTATTGCTACTTTTTATTCTATTCTATTCAGGGCCTCTTCTATTCATATTCCAGTCTCTTATTCAAATAAATGCATGGTTCTAGGGTAATTTATATACTAGCAACTGGGCTACTGAAATTTCAAACTGGAGAGCTGCTGAATAAAAAGCTAAATAAATCAATGAACAAAAAATGAAAATCAATAACATCTCTCTACATCATACTAAAAGTGAACTCAAAAGGTGAACAACCCCTTAAACTTCTATACTCTTGTTAAAGGGGAATTGTCATGGGAAAACATGTTTTTTTTTTTTTTTAATGCATCAGTTAATAGTGCTGCTCCAGTAGACTTCTGCACTGAAATCCATTTCTCAAAAGAGCAACTGCTTTCTGGCAGGTTGTTGTTTTTCCTTCTCAATGTAACTGAATAGTACTTAGTGGGACATGGGTTTTACTATTGAGTGCTGTTCTTAGATCTACCAGGCAGCTGTTATCTGGTTAGCATCCCATTTTTGTTAGGCTGCTGGGGGGGAAAAGGGAGGGGGTGATATCACTCCAACTTGCAGTACAGCAGTAAAGAGTGATTGAAGTTTATTAGAGCACAAGTCACATGACTTGGGGCAGATGGGAAATTGATAATACGTCTAGCCCCATGTCAGATTTAAAAATGAAATATAAAAAAATCTGTTTTCTCTTTTGATACATGGATTTCAATGCAGAATTCTTCTGGAACAGCACTATTAACGGATGCATTTTGAAAAAAAAAATTCCCATGACAGGATCCCTTTAAGTTTTGATTTTAAAATTTTTTTAAATTCTTTATGTTTGTTATGTGTTAAAAAAAAAATGTTTTTAGGAAACTGGATATTCTTGTTGACAATTGGACAAGACAAAGAGATTTGTAAGCTTGAATGGTGGAGGCATAACAATAGTGCCAGCAAACTTATAGTAAATGGGGGGGGGATAGGAGTGTGGTGTAGTCAGGGCCGCCATCAGAAATCACGGCGCCCGCACAACAACATTTTCGGGGCCCCCTGGGCCCCGCCCACGCTGACACCCAAGCCCCACCCCTGATCCCGCCTACTCCACATCAAAATTAAAAGACCACACAGATATCAGCACTAAAAAAGTAACCCCCCCCCCCACATATATTGATAGTCACGGCTCCCTTATAAGTTAAAAAAAAACATTGGCACCAGGGCCCCCCTTACAAGTTAAAAAAAATTGGGGCCCCAAAAATATTTTTAAAAGACATTGGCGCCAGGACCCCCCTAATAAGTTAAAAAAATTGGGGCCCCAAAGAATATATTTTTTAATAAAACATTGGTGCCAGGGCCCCCCTTACAAGCCCCAAAGTATATTTTTTTAATAACCATTGGCGCCAGCAACCCCCTCACAAATTAAAAAAAATTGGGGCCCCAAAGAATATTATTTTAAAAAACATTGGCGCAAGGGCTCCCGTTACCAATTAAGAAAAAAAATGGGGCTCCAAAAAATATTTAAAATAAAATATTGGTGCAGGGGCCTATAGAGTATTAAAATAAAACATTGGTGGCCAGGGGATTAAAAAAAAAAAAAAAAAAACCCCACATTGGTGTCAGTAGAATTGAACTTCAGGACTTCAGTTATAGCTGTTTTAATGACTTCGGTTCTTTTCGCCGCTTCAGGACTGCAGGGCCCCCCTTCAGCCCCGGGACACTTGTCCGGGTTGTCCCCCCGATGGCGGGCCTGGGTGTAGTCCTGGAGCCTAGTGTTTACATGCACAATTTGGGGCTACCTGAAATAAAAATGGGATATTGGTTTACTTTTGTTTTCAGTAGTAAATAGTGTAAATATTTGAGCTTGTGATGGTAAAACTAAAGGACACATAAAACAAATTAGTTAATTGCACAGGGACAAAAAAAACTTGACTGCCAGAATAAATTGTTATAGTTTGGTGTGATGTATTGTTTTATGGGAAATGAGATTGTTGTACCTGCTTCTCTGTAATGCCCAGTGTTAATAGGTGCTGTTTTGGTCAATTATATAAACAAAATTGTAAATAGCCTCTGGTTCTCTAATGCTCTCATAACATGGCTATTTAAATGCATTCCAATACATTTGTAAAGATTACTTTTTAAACATTAAGGATGTTCTCACATCTATTTAATATGTAGATATCCGGAATAAATTTCCGAAGAATTGGTCTTTTATCTGGTATTATAATACTTTGTTATTGGGCAGAACGGACAGAATCCCACATTAGCCTGCGGCGTTAACTGTGTGTTCCTTTGGATCATTAAAATATTGATCCCCCGGCAACCTGCTCTCCATATTAAAAATTCCCACAAAAACATTTTGTTGGTTTTTATACCAATGAACAAGGGAGTACAATATGGCTTTTTTCAGCCATATTGGATTTTTACAAATTTACTCAATAATGAAAACTCCCCAGTAATTTTGCACCAAATGAGTATGTTAATAATAAAAATATGTTGAATATATTTTATTTGTAGAGTAATGTCACTTGCTACTAAGCCGCACAGGCACTTTTGTATAGAATTACCTTGGTTGCAACTGCTCAGAACTAATGTTCTTTTTCATGTACCCAGCCCCATAGAATATCAGCTCCAGGATAAAACATTGGTAACTAATAACAATATTTAAAAATGATAAACCTGACCTGCCACTTTTTCAGTCAGGTAGCAAAAGAGTACTGTAAATAACAAAAAGTGGAGAAAACACTGATACTGCAGTAACTGACATGAATAGCCACTGCCTGTTACAAATGGATGGACTGGGGGCTGAAAACACTTTAGTGTACATTTTCTGCCCCTTACTTGACTGGTAATTTTTTACATTTCAAAGACACTGTTGTCATTTAATTGAAACAAATGTCCTATTGTATATGAGAGAAGTATTCATTATATAGTTCTGTTGTATCCTTAAACCCATTAGGGCATGGCCGTTGCTAGCGAAGATTCGCCAGAAATCCAATCTGCAGGGAGATCACAAATTTTCTAACAGGCGTGGAGGACAACTTGCTAGCGTCCCCCCCCCCATCAGGGGTGGACAAGTGTCCTGGGGCTGAAGGGGGGCCCGGCAGCGCTGCAATATTAAAAATAGCGTGTGCTCGACGAGAAGTCCAGAGGCAGAATGCGGAAAGTGCCGAACAAATACGAAGTCCTGAAGAGGCGGAAAGACCCAAAGTCCCGAAAGGAGCCGACACTGAAGTCCTGAAGCTGAGAAAATACCAGAAGTCACTAAAACATCTATAACTGAAGTCCTGAAGCCACAAGTTCAATTCTACTGACACCAATGTGGGTTTTTTTTTAATCCCCTGGCCACCAATGTTTTATTTTAATACTCTATAGGACCCTGCACCAATATTTTTTGGAGCCCCATTTTTTTTTTAACTTGTAAGGGGGGCCTTGGCGCCAATTTTTTTTTTCAAAAATATTTTTTGGGGCCCCAATTTTCTTTTTAATTTGTGAGGGGGGCCCTGGCGCCAATGGTTATTAAAAAAATATTCTTTTGGGCCCCATTTTTTTTTTTTAATTTGTAAGGGGGGCCCTAGTGCCAATGTTTTTTTTTAACTTATAAGGGAGCCGTGACCATCAATATGTGTGAAGGGGGTTATTTTTTTAGTGCGGATATCTGTGTGGTCTTTTAACTTTGATGTGGAGTAGGCGGGATTAGGGGTGGGGCTGGGTGACAGTGTGGGCGAAAATGTTGTGCGAATGATCATTACTCTTGGCAAACTGATACGATGAAGCTACATCCTCCCCAGACTAATGACAGTGACATCATATTCTGTATCCCCAAAAATCATAAAAGTTCTAAAAAAGCTGGCATTTTTTCATATTTTAAAGTGGGATTGTCTAAGATTTGTAACTTTTAAAATGTTTACTTTTTTTTACCATTCAAAGGGCATGAAATATTTGTTTAAGGGTGGGCTCATGTCTAGGGCATTACAGGATCTCTTTTGTCTTTATTTTGCTTCCTTGGATATTTTTTAATAAGTGGCCACTTCAAGCATTTGCACCAACATCTATAATAAAGACAGATATGCAACCTATATGTACCCGCCCTATTCACCTAAGCCCAAGTGTACTAATTAAGTTTCGCTAGGCAGAAACGAACATTAGCGAAATTCACTATGAAATGCTTGTGCTGATGACTGCAGAGATGCAACTTTGCATACAGTGAATGTGTGTAGTGGTAGGGAATTTGCACCTGATGAAGTGGAATTCGCCATTTAGTGAATTTGCCCCATTGTATCTGCTGTGTAACCTGTGCCTTTTCTTATTTTTCTGACTGAATTGTTGCCCTCTTGGCTGGAGACAGCTTATTTATATAAACTACAGTATTGTTTCTGAAGCAAACTTGCACCAAATGATGTACTTGCAATTGTAAATGAGCTTTGTGTCTGGTTACCTTTCTGAGCCCAAAATTTTTATTAACAGCAGAGTCTTGAAAGACTAATGTTGTTAAGTGCATTAATCAGTAAAACAGTCTGTACCCTCTAAGGGATTTATTTAGTACACAGGCAGGACTGCCAGGGTCATGACAAGAAAATGTGGTAGTGGGTTATTAGAGGGTCTTCCTCCTGTACAACTATACAACCCTACTTCTTTGTCTTATAATCTTATATTGGTTGGACGATATATACTAAGCCATGGAATATAGAATTCATTTTTTCTTGTATCTTAATACATCAGCAGAGGAATGCCTTCTGCGGTATTTTTTTAATCAGTCTGACGTAGATGCTGATTATATGTATATTAAGGCAGTAAAGCACCGCATGATCTGGTAGAGACACTTCACAATTACACAGAACAATTACAGAGAGCGTAAGTTAATAAGCAAGGGTTATAGAAGGAATCATGAAGATTAGGGCAGATTTTTATTAAAAATATGAGACTTTATAATATTGGATTTTGTTTAATTAAACACTTTATGCTTCTAGTGAAGAATTCACTACTGCTTGTTTTTGCCGCTGCAAAATGCAGAAGAGATCACAACCGTGGATGAACGATGGCACATATACCAGTCTTAAAACCTGTAGAAGATGTTCCAGCAAGTCCTCAGCATGTATGGCCTCTGGATGTTACAGGTTAGCAAGTCCCAAATGTCAGTTGCCAGCCATACCTGAACACAGGACAGCCTGCTTACATAGACATTGGCTGGTAGCTTCACAAATTCATTTGAGAAGCTTGACTGTCTGCTGTTGAATACCCACAGCTAGTAATGCCCAGTCAGTATAAAACAACAGTACAGCCTTGTGTCAGTGATAATTTGGGCAAGCTCATCTATTACTCACTTATACAACTACTAATATATTTATAACTGGCAGACAACAGAAAGAGCCTGGAAAGATCACCAGAGCTTACAGCAGACCATTTAGTTATTGATTTTGCTTACCCGTTGAGCTTCAGTACTGCCCTCTTGATCTGTGCTATTTGTAGACTTTGTTCAAATGGCTCTCTACAGTACATGGGGTGAAAGATACAGGAGTAAGAGAATAATAAGGATGAACTACAGCTGTAGTTGATCTGACATCTGTTAGGAGCAGTATGCAGATCTCTATGCCTGTGCTTTAACAATGCAAGCCAACAATACATTTTATTTTAATTAAAATAATTGTATTTTTTGGTATTACTGTTCCTTTCAGTGATCCAATCCATTATGAAAGATTAAGGGGAATCCCATAAGTGAATTTAAAAACAGAACTTGACAAGATAATTTCAGATGTTTCTAAATGTGGAGTCATTAACTCTGCTACAAGTATTTACCTACTGATCATCCATTAACAACAACCCTTACACTAAACTTATACGATATTATATGCATTTTTGACAATGATTTTATTTTTATCAGGCATGAACTAAGGATAATTTACTGGAAACAACAAATTGATCCATTAAATGCACTTGACAATAAAGTTCACCTTACATATGGATACTACACAAACTAAGTTCTTTGGTGTTATATAGCAATTAAAAGTGATATTTTAACATTGTAAAGCATATAAATAAAGGCAATCTTTTATACTTTAAAACCTTTCATACAAGTAAAAGTACAAGTAATTTATTTAGGGGACTGCCATAGAACCCGTACAATAGAACGAAAAGAATAAAGTCCCAGATCAGATACAAGAGGTCCTTTGCACTAAACCCATTATCAATATATTTAAGACATTGAGACATTGTGTGCATACAGCTACTAAAAAATTCCTTACCCCTTAAACAAAACATGGATTGTTTGTCCATGTATTGCAAAATATTCAAGCTGGCCAACTACGTCAAAGTCATCCGATATCTGGCCAGTCCTACGCTCAATTTTCATCCGATTCATTAAGAATTCTATTGCTTCATTATACATTTTACAAAGGGCCTAAGTTTTACCAGCAACTTACTTGCCGCTTTCAAGTAAAACTCCCAAACTTGGTTGCCCTTTTATTAGACACCAGTGGGATCACCTGACTATAGCTGGGAAGGGGTGGGAGCTACAACAGGGAGCTGGTCACTGCTCCTATATGAACATTGTATGTATTTATTTACAAAGTATATAACACTGACAAATTAAATAAACAGCTAGAGGAGATAATGAACATTGGAAGAGAAGAGTTACAGGTATGGGATCTGGTATCTGAAACTCATTATCGACAAAGCTTTGAATTACCAAATAATCCACATTTTTAAAAATTACTTCCTTTCTCTTTAATAATAAACCAGTAACTTGTACTTGATCCAAACTAAGATATAACTAATCCTTGTTGGAAGCAAAACCAGCCTATTGGGTTTATTTAATGTTTACATGATTTTCTAGTAGACTAAAGGTATGAAGAACCAAATTATGGAAATATCCATTATCTGGAAAACCCGAGGCAGATGCCAAGCATCCTCGATAAAAGGCCCTATCTCTGTACTAATAATAATTATAAAAGATAAAAGCTAAAAAAAACAAACAAGGCGTATTCCATACATTGGTACCATATGTTGGTACAATTATAAATCGCCACTGGCCTATCCTACAGAGGGATGAAAAAATATAACCTATTTTTAACTACAGAAAACCAAAAAGCTTGAGGGACCACTTAATAAAAGCTCATATAGGGAAGAAAACAAGCTCTCAGCCTACATTTTTGGAGACCAACATTTGATTCCTTTCTGTGCCCTAATTGTTTGTGCTGCAATGCCATCATACCAAGGGATACATTTAACCACCCCTCCAATGGCTTTAGTATTAAAGGAATTTTTCAATATAAAAATAAAAACTGGGTAAATAGATAGGCTGTGCAAAATAAAAAAATGTTTCTAACATAGTTTGTTAAACAAAAATGTAATGTATAAAATGCTGGAGTGACTGGATGTGTAACATACTAGCTAGAACACTACTTCCTGCTTTTCAGCTGTCTTGTTTTCCACTGATTGGTTACCAGGCAGTAACTGATCAGTGATGTGAGGGGGGCACATGGGACATAACTGTTGTTTTTGAATCTGAGCTGAATGCTGAGGATAATTTTAAATTCACTGATCAGTTGTGTCCTATGTGGCCCCCCTTCAAGTTGCTGGCCAACTCAGAGTTAGAGAGCGGAAAAGCAAGTAGTATTTTGGCTATTATGTTAGACATCCAGTCATTCCAGCCTTTATGCATTACATTTTTTACTAACTAACTATATTAGTAACATATTTTATTTTGCACAGCCTATTTAGCCAGTTTTTATACTGAACTGTTCCTTTAAACACAATTTGTTTGCAACTTGTAGCACAATCAAGAATAATATATAGTATTAAATCACCCAGTGGCAAAGCATATGTAGGAAAAAAATTAAAAGCATGATGAGAAAACATATAATAGGAGGGCATAATTAAACATTACAGGTCTGTTGTGTGTACTTTCTGTAACAGTCACAGTGAAGAGCTAATGGGAAAACCAACATGCAAATTTGGTAAAATGGATGAGCAGAAGGCTGATGCTTGGAATTAGGGATGCACTTAATACAGGATTCAGCCAAGATTCTGCCTTCTTCAGCAGGATTTGGCCGAATCCATGCACACCAGATACTTATGCTGAATGTCTCCTTCTTTACCCCACATGTCTCCTTAAAACGTCACAATCAAAGCTTCTGTGACTGTATTTTGGCTTAAAAAGTCAATACCAACTAGTAGAGTAGAGCAAGTGCTACAATGTACCCTCTTTCAGCAGGATGGGCCTTCACTAGGTGGAAGGAGCATGTGATGATGTGGCTGAACTACACCCCTACACTGCCAAAGATATAAAATAAAATGGACATCAGGCCTTCATTGCAAACAATAACAAAACAGGATTTATTCTATATAAAGCGCCACAGGGTTAGAAATACTCACAGCACATGAGGTAGATCGATAGATGTCAGGTACAATCACAGGTGTAGCAGATATAGACAGAATGGCACCACTGAAGGAATAGCAGGGGGGAGTGGAAAGTGTACATCTTCCACGCTGCCAGTACCTCAAATGGTCCAGATCAATACAAAAGACATGGAATAGGGATAGAACAATAACCTGTTTCCCTTGTCAGTACTGTGGTCCCTTCACTACAGGCAAGCAGAGCCTGGGGGAGAGCTACTCCTGGTCTATTCTACTTAACTGCTCTTACTAGCTAATGCTCCCTGAATCACTCTCCTAGAGAGTGCCATAACAGTGGCTATCCTGTGCACTAGATAACCTCACAGGGTCCCTGTTCCTGACTTCTCCAAAGGGGTTGTCCCTTTAGGGCAGGGGTCCCCAACCTTTTTTGCTTGTGAGCCACATTTTATTTTTTTTTCACAATTGTTTTTTTATTGTTTTCAATATGCACAAAGAATATTTATCATAAACGAAAAGAAAAAAAAGAACCAAGACAAGTAAACAATCAATGTCAAGTACAGATTCAAATACAATAAAGTAGGGTTGACAAAATTAAGCCAAGGTATCGTCAGGTGGTCACAGAAAAGAAAATTGGGTAAGAATACCCCTAATTGTAATTATTGAAAGTTACTCACGATTTTATTGTCCGTAGACAATAGGTTAGATCGTTAAAGGATTATGATCGTGATGGAGTGGAAGTAAACAGCCGAGCCACATTTAAATTTAAAAAAGAGTTGGAGAGCAACACAAGCATGAAAAAGTCCATGTGGATGTCAAATAAGAGCTCTGATTGGCTTTTTGGTAACCCCTATATGGACTGGCAGCCTACAGGAGAGAATGTTTGGCAGGACATCTGCTTTTTTATGCAACCAAAACTTGCCTCTAAGCCAGTAATTCAAAAATAAGCACCTGCTTTGAGGCCACTGGGAGCAACATCCAATCCACATTGCTTGCGAGCTACTGGTTGGGGATCACTGCTTTAGGGCCTAACACTTATGTGGCCTTGTTCACTCCAGGCTCAATGGGCATTCACCCAGATCAACTGCTGCAGGCTAAAAGGGAATCAAGAATCATACCTCCAAACTATTCCATTTTCAGCAGGGCAGTCCCACTTTTGACAGCTCAACCCACAGTCACTGGGTCTGTACTGGAAAGTCCGAATTGTCTCTGCACTGAACAGCTAAAATAAGATACAAAGTTTCTATCTAAAGCTGGCCATACACAGGGAGATCTCTCACAGATATGCCAACATTGAGATGGGCCAGATCCAAACGTGGGCCCTAGGGCCCAACGATTGGCTCAGAATGGAGGATCGCAGGACTGCATCAACACACTGATGCGGCACGATCCAACAGGATTTTTTTATCTGCTCGGTCGAGGTCTGGCCGACTTTCGGCCACATATTGATCAGGGAAGCCTGTTGGATGGCCCCACACATGGGCCAATAAGCTCTCGACTCGGTCTGACAGCAACTTTTATCGGGATCGTGTTTGAGGCAGTTAATTGGTTTTTGGCAGAGACCCCGAACAGCCATGAGGTACTTTGTAACAATTTTGAGATAAGCAAATAAGTCATTGTAACAATTTAGATAACAGGTCCCTTGGGAGAAGTTAGACTTAAAATTAAAGGTAGTGACACACGGCAGATTTGGGGAGATTTAGTTGCCTGGCGACTAATCACCTGTTCTTCTGGGCTACAATCTCCCCGAACTGCCTTTGCGTGTCTTCCCTTCCTCTATAATGAAAAGTCGCCTGCACTCAGCCCACAAAGCACTTTGTTTTCCCAAGTCATCCAAAGTTGCCTAGTGAGGACTTCAGGAAACTAAGCGCTAAACGTGCTTAACGTGGGCGACTTTTCAAGCTTGAAAAAAGACCAATGTCGGTCTGAAACATTATGTTTTTCTGGGTCGGTGCCCATGTCTAAATAAAGGCATTTTAAGAAGATTACATTACATATATTGGTGTTGTCCATTCTGGAACACAAAGATTCAGGTGGAAACTCTGGGACGTGCACCAAATTCGATTGATGTGAAGGGACGAGTGCTGACTTAAAACGCTTGCATGTGTCACTACCCTAAAGGGCAATTCATCTTCATTAGCAAAACTGTAATAACTGGAAAAAAAAACTGAAATATGTTCAAACTTTCATAACCTGCCCCATTTTGTAAAATGAATGTGGTAATTAGGGGATGTGGCCAAAAAATGGGTATGGTCAAAATAATTTGCTGTTGCAAATTTTTTTGTCCCTCTTTTTATTTCCAAAATGTTGGGAGGTATGAGGAAGGACTACCCCTGCAGAGCACTATGTTCTAGTAATGCAGGATATAGTAATCAACCTACAGACTAATGAACTGTTATGTAGTTGAGTACAAATGGTAACATGGGTTTTAACCCAGCAACAAGGAAATGAGGCAGGTGTATGAAGCCATAGGGGCCATTAGACCTATGGGTCCCTACACTTAATTCCTTTGGCTTGATGGCTCCATCTCTCTCCCTATGCACAATGTTTCATCCTCCCTTGCCCAACCTACCCAGAGCATTCTTGCTCTGCTCCGTTTCTTTGATAAACCCCTTTGAGTCAACATAAGCTGCAAACATGGCCTGTATGTACCGAGCAGCTTACTGGGCCATGAATACCATCTTATAAGAGCTGCAGGGCTGGCTGTGGTGGGCTGTTGTAACACAAGGGGTGGAGAGGTGACATAAAGAGATTGGCTGATGATAAAGGGTATAATTCTGCCATGGGGCTGATTCTAGAGTAACAGTGAAGATAATGGACAGTAACTTAAATCTGGAGGGGGGCTTAGCTATATATGGGGTCCCCCTGTTGGTCTGACCAATTATTAACTGTTTGAATATTATCCAGATATTTATCAGGCAGATTTGCAGATCTCATCCCACAAGAGCTTAACGATTCATGTGTTTGGGCACCTGAAGATGCCACCTTGTCCCTTGCAGAAATGGTGCTGATTGTAACCCTGGCACCAATGGGGACATATGCTCAGAACAGCCTAGTGCCCAAGCAAGTGCTCTGTATCTGCCACTAATAACCCAAAAACCTCATATAGTCATACTGTAATAATAACACGCAAGGGAAATGATTCTACTTGTGTCTGCAGGGAGAAAAAAGAAGTGAATTAAATGTTTTACACAAAACTCTCTCCAGTATGCGCAGCTGACCTTCCAATTCGTGTCCTGCAAACACGTGACTGTGCGGCTAGTCGCTAATGTGCGCCATACAGTGGAGGCGGCGCTAACGCCACGATTTAACTCTCGCAATTGCACAGTGTCATAGTGTGCGCTGAACTGACCGACCTTAATAATAATATATAGGTATTATACACTATGCGGCATATGAGGGCACTGTCTCGGTTGCCAGTAAATATAGATATATATCGGAATATCTGTATATAATTGCACGGCTTTCTCTGGTACAGACAAACTGCTGTTGAAAATAAATGTCCGGCTAAAAGACCCGTAAAAGTAACATCCATGTGACTGTGTGTAGGAACTAGACTATACTTTTGCGCTGTACTGTTGCTTAGTGC
This sequence comes from Xenopus borealis, assembly GCA_024363595.1. Lineage (NCBI taxonomy): Eukaryota > Metazoa > Chordata > Amphibia > Anura > Pipidae > Xenopus > Xenopus borealis. Next base: position 91,464,612 of record CM044443.1, read on the forward strand.
CTGGCAGTTTGTGTTTCCCCATTGCTTCAGCGCAATCCCGGCATCGCGGGCGCCTCAGTTTTCTCTGGCAGTTTCAAGTCGCCCAATCGCTGCTCGTACCTCACGCACCCCCCTAAAGCCGCCCTCCGCACACCGCCGGGAGCCCCTGAGCCGCCTCTATCCGCCCGGCCGACAGCTCCAGACGGCTCAGAGCTCGGAGCCTCCCCCGCCGGCGCATCGATCCGCTCGCCTTTCATGTGACCGGCGCTGGGGGAGCCAGGCTTCCTGGAAACAGCCCAGAGAGGGTCACAACCTTACTGGCCGCTGCGCTTCCAGGCACCGCCAAGTACCCTTTCACTGCCGGCGGCTACACAATGATGCGTCTGTTTGTGGGACCCTCGTTGCTTGCCTGTTATACGGACTTCTCACATTTGTCAACAGGCGCTGCTGCGTGGCTCATACACGCACACACACATATTGTAGATATGGAGAGAGGGTACATATATCACTAAGCCGGCATTGCTGGGTGCTTTTTTATAACATAGACGGGAAAATAAAATGCAGTGTTTTCACAGGGAAAGCCTAGAGCAGCGTGTGTAGCTGGGACATATTACAGAGGTAATAAGCACCAGAGGTGTGTGGGAAGTATTGGACCCCTCATGGGCGGAGCTACAGAGGAAGCGACCCAGGGGGTATAGGGGCCCGTGACGCACTAATTCAAGTAACAAATTCTATACATATTGGTAAAACAAGGCAACTTCTAGACGTTTTGGGGTCCTTAAGACTCATTACCTGAAGGGCCCTTTAAGATCTAGTTATGCTACTGGCACCCCTACCTTAGAATAGAACCCAGCTTAACTGTGCTGTCCTGCCTTGTTTGCATGCTACAGCCTATTCCTAAATACGTCAGTGCAAATTTGGGCATGGGACTTCTGAACAGCTAGGTCATATAGAAGGTTCCCCCAGAACCAGGTCATACACAGATATGGGACTAGGGTTGCCACCTTTTAAAAAAAAAAAAAAATACCGGCCAGTGGTGGGGGTGGGAACAAAAGGGGCAGACAGTGACGTAAAGGTGGGCAGAGTAACTGAGCTACAGCACGTGTCGGAGAAAAGGTAAGTTTAAAGTGAAGGGCCGAGGGCATTTGTTAAGGGTATTACAAATAATTTGAAATACTGGCAGTGTGGCAACCCTATATGGGACCCTTACACTACAAGGTTATAGATGCACATGGGATCCCTACACTTCTAGGGTACAGAAGGTTTACCAGGTTACAAATGCACATGGGACCCCTACACTTTTAGGGTACAGAAGGCTTTCCAGGTTACAGATGTGCATGGGACCCCTACACTTCTAGGGTAGAGAAAGTTCACCAAGTTACAGATGCACATGGGACCCCTACACTTTTAGGGTACAGAAGGCTTGCCAGGTTACAGATGTGCATGGGACCCCTACACTTCGGTACAGGAGGTTTGTCAGGTTACAGATTCATTTGGGACCCCTACACTTCTAGGGTACAGAAGGTTTGCCAGGTTATAGATGCTCACAGTGTCAGACTGGGCTGGTGGGACACAGGGAAAGAACCTGGCCCAGATCCGCAATTTGCAGACCCATGGGGCTGCTAGCTAGGGCCCCCTTCAGACCCCGGACCCCACAGTTGCAGCAGTGCACCACTGAGTCTGCTCTGTCGAAAGCATGCGCTTGTGCAGGGCCGCGCACATGCACTACGTTTATCAGGCAACAGGCATGTGCACAAGTGCATTCTTTTGGCATAGCAGAAGCACAGCGGATGGGGCACACAGGTGAGCACGCAGTGGCTTGCCGACACAGCTGTGGGGTCCAGGGGTCTGAAGGGTGGGCCTGGCTAGCAGCCTCGGTGGGCCCTGGGCCCCCCAGTCCAACCCTGAATGCACATGGGACCCCTAAACTTTTAGGGTATAGAAGGTTTGCCAGGTTACAGATGCACATGGGACCCCTACACTTCTAGTGTATAGAAGCTACAGAAGTCATACATTGGACCCTGAAATTGCTATGGTATAGAAGTGCCTTCGCATTAGCCATGGGAAGTACATGAGTACAAAGGCACAAAGGGAGATTTTGCATTTGTAAATGGTATCACTGTAGTCAGGTACTTCTCATGGCCAATGGGTGCACATGCACTAGTACACATTAAAAAGCATCCAATCAGATTACCTAGAGAGGAGGAGGAGGAGTAATCTCAAAACAGTCCCTGTAATGTAGCCCTACAATAATTGTCCAGTTTCAGAATCTTGTAAAAAACAGTATTGTAACTGATGTTCTTAAATTACTTTTTTATTATTGTAACAGTCATTTCTAATAAGCTTAGAGGGCTCCATTACATATTTTTTTAATAGGAGAGATACAAGAAGATAAGCATGTTCTGCAGAACGCCATAGAGAAAATTAATAAGCCATCATGAAAAAAGATTGATTTATCTCTCTATTATTATCATCACGGGTATAAGAGGCAAGCTTTCCTTTAGTACAGTGGGTCACACTGTTGCTTTGGACTCTGCCTACTGACAGCAATAGGAGGTCACTGATGTGTAGCAGTAACAAGGTTAAATAGATGCAATAAGAACTATGATGCGCCACTGAACAGACATATAATGTCTGTAATTAATCAGCCACTAATGAATGAACTCTGGAAATGAGGATCTGCAAAGAACTATTCATGGGTAGATTAGCACTTGTGGGAAAGGGCAGTTTCTTTGTACAGTACAATTAAAATTAGTAGAATATACTTTGTTCCCAGGGGTACAAGTTTGCTTGCGCATGAAAAGTAAACACTTGGGGCAAACTAACATTTTCCTTAGGAGTAGCTAGTCGCTGTACACTAGAGACACTTTAAGGCACTGGTGGGCCAGCATCCCATAGGTGGGGCAGTTTACACATAACTTAATTTAAGTTGACCATATCCATAAAAATCCACACAGGTCTTTGCTCAATTTGCCGCCTACATGCAAGGCCAAATTGGACGGATCCAGGCATTAGTAATGATCAGATCATAATAGACACCGGTGCAGGCCTATTGATAAAGAAATGCATCAAACCACTGATGTGGCCCTTGCCTGATTTTAAACCTGCCCAGTAGACATTTATGTTGGCAAAGCTGTCGGGAAGAGCCAGGCCCAGATTTAAAATTGCTGCACCCCTAGGCGCCTCCCCATTCACCCCCAATCTGTCAGCCACGATCCATCAACCCCACTCGCACATGATCTGACCACGCCACCTGCTCCCACCCAATATACTCCCTGCTCGCACCCACCTGTGCCACTCGCAGTTGTCTTACCTCAGATGCTACTGGCCCAACGCAATAGCTTCCTTTGGGGACTGGATGTGCGGAAGGTTTAAAACCTCTGTTTCAAATTCCCACCCAGTCCCCTGTGGAGATGTGGCCAGCGGGTGGCATACCACCATCCAGTATTTGCCGCCCTGGCCTTTGTGGCCTGCCCTCAAATCCGGGTCTAGGAAGAGTCCACAAATAGGGGAAAAAGATAAATATATAGGAAGGCTGCTATTTTTTCCCAGAAAAGGTGGGAACCCTACATGCCACCCAGCCACATCCAAAAGTGCATGGGGAAAGCAAAATTCCCCAGTGCTATAAAACATACACACTTGCGCAGTATGGGGGAGAATGGTGCGAGGATAGGCCTTGGGGCACCAGGGAGGGAAATTCGGTACTGCCAATGTATGCCCAGCTTTCTTAAGGTTGCAGACATTAAGGGGCGGGGAGTAGGTCTTGGCCAGTGGAGCCGACTGGGTTTTTTTCCAATTTCAGTTCTATATATGTTGTTCTTGGAGTGCCAAGCTGTATCAGCACCAGGGGCACCATAAGGCAAACTGAGAACCTTGCCTCATGTGGCACTTTACCAGGAGCATCTCTGTTCTTTTAGCACAAGAGGGCACACTCCAGTCTGAGAGAGGGAAAGTTAAATACAGGATGTAAGAATTCGTTCTGCTGCCTCAGCCAATTTCTGCTAACCATGTAGAATGAGATAAAGTTTTGAAACCTTGGCCTGATTGCATAAAATGTGAAAGATACTGCAGATATGTTTACTCCATAGAGATCCATTGTGGGTTCATAATGCCAGTGCCGGCCTTAAGCACATTGGACCAATTTGGCCCAATTGGGCCCCGCTCTTATGGGGGCCCCGCTCCAGTGCAAGCTCCGATTCCTATCCCCAGTTGCCCAGACTACCCCTAATCCAGATTGGCCCAGCCCGCACAGACTTGATTGGCCCAGGCCACAGCTGAACCTGATTGGCCCAGCCCCCCAAACCCAATTATATACTGTAATCCATGGTGCTGCACAAAAGCAGTTTACAGTGGTAACCAAAATTTGCACTTTTTTTAGCGCACATAGATTAAAAAAAGTGAGGAAACATCTTCTCCCAGTTGCCCAGCCTGCCCCCATCCCCAACTGGCACCCATCACTTGGACAGAGGGGAAAGCAGCCACTATTTGCCCATCCAGCTTTATGACCCTTTGACAGACAGCAAAGTTCCTTCTAGGGGGCCCCGCCAAAATGGTTCCAATTGGGCCCCGCACTTGGTACGACCGGCCCTGCATAATGCCATTCTGTCTCCTTTCAGATATTGCATACCTGGGGACAATCCCCATTGTAGTTTTGAGGTGCATGCTTCAATTGAACTTTAAAAAAAATATATATATATATATTTATCATTATTTATATAAATCCTTAAGAAAACCTGCTTAAGAGAGATATATGACCCTCCCGAAATGAACTGGGGGTATCCAATGGATTCTGTTTAATGACTGAATTTAACTAAAAGTGCCCTATGACACAGGCCATGTTATTAAACCCCCAAAAATTAAGTGAAGTTACTCTGAGTGAACCACTGAGCAATTTTGTAATTTACATTAATTTTCTTTTTTTAGTAGTTCATTTTTGGCTGCAAAGAGAAGCACTCTTATGAATAAATCAAGTCGGAATGGTAGGGGAACATACCCCCGTGCTGTGTTGTAGAATGGAAAAGTGTCTCTGCAGAATTGTCTGCTTCCTAAAACGAAGTCAGAATGCAACCATGTGAGCATATTAATTATGCCTTTGCTCGCAAGAGCTTCTGCAGCAGCCAAATAATTTACCACATCAGCCTCAGTTATGGATAATATTGCAGCTGCGCGAGAACCCTTTGCCTCAGTGTAACATAGGTCAGACTGATCATAGCAATAGCAATTTCTAGCAAATCTGTTCTGCAGTGCAATTATTAACTCTGCATTCAGCACACTGACCCTTTCAAACTTTTAAATTGTGCACATTAGTATGGAACTAATTAAACAACTAATAGCTTTGGTTTCTTCTTCAGGCTTGGGTTTACAAAATTAAGCTGAAATGGTTGGCTATAGGTATTTGATAACTATATATGCATATCATTTTTCATACACTGTGACAAAGAATAAACAAGGGTAATAGAGTCATAAATTCGAAACCAGTTTAAAAGTTGGCTCACAGAAAGTGCTTTTCTTAGGTTATGTTTGTGGTCTTACACTTCATGAAATTTCCTGTATTGCAATGTGTACACTTATAGTTTTCTGCAGAAATATATGCATGCCCATGAGCAGGGGGCCATTTATAGACTGGCACTTGAGGGCCTGTGCCTAGAGTGGCAGCTTTTGGGAAAATGTTTTCAAAATACTTTTTTTTTTTTTTTTAAATCCTCCAGTCACAGAGACTTAAAGGGATACTGTCATGGGAAAACATGTTTTTTTCAAAACACATCAGTACAACAGTGCAGCAGAGCAGTAAAGAGTGATTGATGTTCATCAGAGCACAAGTCACATGACTTGTGGCAGCTGAGAAATTGACAATATGTCTAGCCCCATGTCAGATTTCAAAGTGAAATATAAAAAAATCTGTTTGCTCTTTTGAGAAATGGGTTTCAGAGCAGAAATCTGCTGGAGCAGCACTATTAACTGATGCATTTTGAAAAAACAGGACCCAGTGTGCGAATGTGCACGTGACGTCACACGCATAGTTTGTGTGACGTCATTCCACACGTTTATGGGCCACTGTAAGGTCCAGTGCCTAGGGTGACAACTTACCTAAATATAGACCTGGCCATGCGTATCATGTAAATTATATTCTTACAAATGGAACTTAGTGATGACATCAGTTATAGTCCTTGCTTTGTGATGTAAGTCACATGACTGAAACTATAACAAATAATCTACTCCCTGCTGTAAAATATGAGGATATTAGAAGCCGCCTTAGAGTTCCATGACTAGTATAAAAAGCACTTGTCTGCCTATGTTTACGTGGAACTCCTTGGTTATTTTTTAACACCCTTATTGACAACAGGGGTTCATTATTTCCTATATATTACCCAGTGATTCCAGTTTCATTTTATAACAGTCCTGAAGAATAGATTTCAGAATGCTTAAAGCTTACTTTTCTCTATTTTTTGTTTCTCTTCCACCTGAATGCAAAACTACAAGGTCTTTTTTTCTGATATGCTGGATTACACAAAAAATATCCTTTTTTTGTGGGGGGGAGACTGGAACTAATTTCAAACAGAAATGTGCTCCCAGTACTCTGTGCAATATGGGCTGTAACACAGGCTATTAACAGTGACATGTCGGCCTGATAAAATCCTTTCATTGCATGCCTCTCACTGGGGACACACACACATTCATGATGGATATTATGCCGTAAATTACTCTAATTCAGCTTGATTTAATTAACCACAGATCTATAGTTGCTCTTGCCTACTTATACACATGTATATGTGAATTTAGGACTGAGCTCATTACATTCTTCGGCTTTTGAACTTTGAAGCTCATACATACAAGAGAGAAATGATTCGGCCCTCCAGGGAAAAAGAGGGTTAATAGAGCAGAATAGTCTTGCTAAAATCTCCTGATCTTGCCGTCCCTTCCATAGGTCAACAGCTGGATAGTAATTGAATCATGCACGCTAGGTTCCTGCAACCTTTACAAATGTTGTGTGAGGAGATAGATGAGAAGTATGACATAGTAGTATCTCCCAGGGAAGGGAGCAGCATCAGACAAATATAAATGTATATTTATACAACACATAAGTATATTTTTAGTCCACAATGTGTCTTATATGGAAATTCCTACCACCAGAGGTGGTGTTTTAAGGAACCCAATTCATGTGAAAACAGACACAGCTACCTTACCTTTTCTGTAGTATCTGTAGTAAACTGACACACACAGGGTGATTTTGGGTGGCAAAATGTTTTGGATTGTCCCTTTATTCACTTGAATCATTTGAACCTTCACAATGCACTTCAAGTCAGACAATTCATCCACCAAACTAAAGCCCATATGTGTGTCAAAACACTCCAAATCACCCCATGTGCCAGTGCCCTAGTCTATTTGTATCACTTACAGGCAAAAGCCAAAATAAAGTACACTCTTGGTTGAGGTTGATCAGGCCAACTTCTCAGAGTAATGTGTCAAAATACCAGGCAGGCCCAGTTGGCCGATATTTACTTGAGAAAGATGACTGCTAAAGGACATGTTGAAGGATATATTGTCATAATGACTGCTTGGCTTACTGTGTTTTATAAGAACCAGGCCCTGGCTTAGGGGAAGAAGTGGTCAACAAGACTCAAGTAAGACCAAAGATTATAAGCATGGACAATCTTCTCTGGACAGATGGATGTTTCAAAATGAAAAAACATCATCCCTGCGTTCACTTATGTTTTGGGATTGCTTTGTTGCCCCTGGAACTGGATGCCCTGACTCTGTGAATGGCATCATGAAATCAACAGACCAAGGCATTGTGTTCAAACCAGTGTTATAATGCTGAGTCTCTCATCACAGATCTTTCAGCAAGCCAGTGACCCGAAGGACATATATTGAGTCTAAGGTGTCAATAATTTTATTAATGTAATTTTTTTCTGATCTGAAAATATATGCTTAGATTTGAATGCAAAAACAAAGGCATTATGAAGACATATTATCTACCTTGCAAGGACCAAAGAAGGAGTAGTTTCAGTTATCCTGTTTAGCACAAGATATAATAAAACTCATAGATTTTTCTATGGTTCTATGGCAAAATGTTCATGGTCCAGGCTGGCATCATCTTGCACATTCACTGCTACCCACACTATTTTGTGGCCGAATGTAACCCATGTGATTGTCTGGGCCCCCTGAGGTTGTGGGGTGTGCTGCATGACAGGGCCGGAACTAGGGGTAGGCAGAAGAGGCATGTGCCTAGGTCCCATTGTTAGGGGGGCAACAGGTACGTACCCCTTCTGTAGCCTATCCCAAGTCAAGGTCTTGTCTGCCCAATACTTGCCAGTTAGCATCCCACCATGTCATCATCAGCAGCCGGGAGCTGCAAGGGCTTCTATGTGGTAATCTTTCCATCTAAAGAGCAAACATCTGTATTACTCTGTACGAGTGCAGGTCCTGATTTGTGGAAAGGCCACAAGGGACTAGGGAGGAATAATTTTAGGGGGGCTGTGCAACAATACCCAGTACTCTGTACCTGATACTGAAAATGTTCTCATGGGCACAAAGGGAGAGGAATGGGACAATGATCAGCAGCGGGCCTAGGGGAGACTACTATGTAAATCCAGCCCTGGACAAGCGGTCTGGAAATAAATGCACAAGAAAATTATGCAGTTCCAGCTATATAAAATCTTGTTAATGTCTACTCACATAAGTACATATTTTAATTTACCTAATAGGCTTTAAGTGGGTGTATCATTTTTATTGAGTATCAACGCTGTGTACAACTTGGAACAACAGTACCACTTCATTTAAATTCAACACTTTATTTTCCATGCTAGAACAAAACAAATAAAAAAATAATCCCCACACATGTGATTTGCATTTGGGAGTAAGGATTAGGATTGGTATTATTGCTCAGCACTGTTGCTAATACCCTATAAAAATGAATGTGTTTGACTGATCAAAGCAAGTGTGTGTTCAGTAGAGGGGCTCAAAAGGAAAAAACTTTGCTTGAAATATTTATTTGCTTGTGGATGTGTCTGTATCGTTGGAGGCAATCAGGCAAAGAACTACACACCCATGCGTGCGTGTAAATCTAGGCTGAGGAGGCTCTCTCCGGATTTGGAACTTGGAGAGGAACAGCTGTTTGGCCCATCAGCTGCTGTTGTGCAAGGCTTTAAGCCAAGCCGTATGAGCTGGAATCCTCTGTGCGCACTTGGAACGGAGGCACATAGATGAAGCAGCCGGCTGTGAGTCAGCTCCGGCTCACCAGGGAATGAGGTTGAACCCCCTGCATAGTTACAGGGTCAGACGTAAGGGCTCACATTACCCACTGTGCTGCCACAGATGTTGAGTTAGTGAGGGGGAAATCATAGGGGTATAGATAAAGATTAGATTTACAAAGGGAACACACTGATCATATTATAACCTTTTACTACAGAGGAGTGCTTTTGTAATATTAAATTACACTGTGACCGCAATGAGAGGGTAAAAAAATATAAATGCAAATAGCAGTTTGAATCATGGGTCTAAAAATGGAAGTTTAGAAACAGGCGAAGAGTGACATTGTACTGTTGGCTACTCAGCGCCCTTTCCGCAGTGGTGCTGCGATCCTGAAAGCTGTTGTGACAACATATTCCCTTGTATTAAATATCTCAGAGTATAAAGAGCATGGTATAAAGTATAAAAGCAGAGTATAAAGAGCAATAAAACATGCCAAAAAATATTTACCTTTTGAAAAGAAAAGAAGTAAGACATTAAAGAAAAACTATACCCCCAGAACAAGGTAGGTCTCTATAAACAGATATTGCAGAAAACAACTCATATGTAAAACCCGGCTTCATGTAAATAAACCATTTTCATAATAATATACTTTTTTAGTAGCATGTGCCATTGGGTAATCATAAATAGAAAATTGCCATTTTAAAAAATAAGGGCTGCCTCCTGGGATTGTAGGATCCAACGGTGCACACAAACATACCAAACAAACTATAAAGTTAGGTCACATGAGCCAATTAACAGACAGAGTTGTGTCTTTTGCTTCCACACTTCTTCCCTTTACAGTTAGAGTTGAAATATTTCTGGTCAGGTGATCTCTGAGGCAGCACACAGACCATCACCAAATGGTGGTTCAAGGCAAGAGATGTAAAAGGGCAATATTTACTTAAATATATACACCAGGTAGGTAAGATTCTTTAATATGTCACTTGATTTGATATAAACTATCTGTTGCTCAAAAATTAATTTTTGAGGTATAGTTTCCCTTTAAGATTCTTTTTGTGCAATCTACATATTTAACAAAGCATGGGGAATGGAATACATGATCACAGCATACCATGTAACTCTGCAATGTGAAGGTTCTTAATTTTTGATGGTCCTAATCTTACCATTCTGTTTTGTGCCTAAACAGTGGTTTTCAAACTTTTGCAGTTTAAGCCCCTTGAAAGTCCAACTTGGTCAAGGCCCACCTTGATGTTCCAACCTCTGGTCAGGAACCACCTTGTAGGTCCAACCTTTGGTTAAGGTCCACCTTGAAGGTCCTGCCTTTGATCAGGGCATACCTTGAATGGCAACCTTTGGTTAGGGCAAACCTTTAAAGTCCGGCTTACATTGAAGGTCAAACCCTTGGTCAGAACTGACCCTGAAGGTCCAGCTTTTGGTCAGGGCACACCTACAAAGTCCAGCCTTTGATCAGGGCTACACTGAAGGTCAAACCTTTGGTCAGAACCCAACCTTTGTGAAAGGTTCTCCTTAGCTCACGCAGTAGGTACAGACAAAAGAAGATATTCGTTTATCAGTAATTCAGCCATGGTTCTAAAAATAACTAGGACATTAAATTAAAACGCACCCCTTATAAGGTTTTAGGACCACTGTCCTAAAGACTATGAAGTCTGAGGCCCCTAGGGTCCCTAATTTTTTGCTGCCCTACGCCCAGGCCTTTGTGGCCTTGCCAGTGCAGACAATACATGATATTGTCATTCCTTTTAAACACTTTTATATTTAGGTGTTAGGTTTCTTTAAGAAATCTTGACTTGTTACCATGGGTTTTCTTGTTCTGACCAAGTCATTAACACTCCAGTAGCAATAATTCCTATACAGTATATTCGATTCCACATTCACATTTTTTCGAGATCATACAGGCTGCCCTGCTACTGACTCTTGTTCTTCTTCAATAAGAGTAATATTTGTGAGTTACAATTAGGGATGCACCAAATCCAGTGTCGGACTGGGATGCCAGGGGCCCACCAGAAAACCTTAGGCCAGGGGCCCAACTTTCCAAACTATTATTCCTTCTCTCCTCACTTAACCTCTTTATTCTCATATGCTTTTAGATCTACGTACTATACTCTATTCTTCCATCATTAAGCCTCTTTTTCCAGATAAAGAAATAGGGAATTAACATGAAATAGGCCAAATTGTTAGAAGCAAGAGGGCCCACTGACACCTGGGCCCACCGGGAGTTTTCCTGGTATTCCCTGTGGGCCAGTCCAACACTGACCAAATCCACTATTCGGCTGAATCCCAAATCCTTTGTGAAAGATAAGGCCAAATCCAGAACCAAAGTCAAATCCTAATTTACATATGCAAATTTGGGCTAGGAAGGGTGAAAGAGAACCATGCACTATTCACGAGAGTGATTTTAATGATTTGGATTTGAGTTGGTCAGAATCCTGCTGAAAAAGGCTGAAACTTGGCCGAATCCCAAACTGAATCCCGGATTTAGTGCATCCCTATTTACAACCTTCTCTTTATTCCCTGTGCTTACAGTTGGGAGAGTCTCAGGTCCCAAAAGTGCAGGGCAGAGATTACTTGATAGCATGCTCCCCCCTACAAAGAACCTGCATGTAGCACACAGGACTTGAATAGTTACACAGCAACTGTTGCATTTGGCTGCTGCATAAAGTGTTTCATGTTGTCGGCTGTATGCAGAAAAATACATGCCGGGGATACGTCACTTCTAAACAGACAACAACCCAATTAAAAAATGAGGGAGGCTGTCAGTGTGAGACCAAATGGGCAATATCCAGGAATTTACTTCAGCAAATACATTCAAGTGGCCAGAGGGATTTGTCTGCACATCTTCCAGTAACCACAGGAAATGCAAAGTGATATCCCCAGAAGAGGCTTCTTCACCCCACACAGAGGCAAGAAAATGCTCTGTAATGGGATAGCAATTTTATCTTTCATTCACCAACCCCATCTGCAATGGATTTTAACCCAATCACACATCGAGAAGATTACAGAGAGCAATATGTTGGCCTCAGTACACAAATATGGTTATGGCACCAATTACTGGAAAGAAAGAGACTTTCTACATTCGATAAAGTGCAAAAGAAAAACACTATGCCCAGTATAACAGCCCTTTTCTTGTTGCATAACCTTGAAATAAGTAGTGTTTTAGTCAGTTCAGCATGAGGACATAGCATATTGATTGCACAGAACATTCTTCCTCTGAAGAGATGTGCATGTGGGAATTTTCCCATTTCTGAGCTCAAGGGTATTCTTACAATGCTAGATACAGTTATGGTATGGATAAGACTTAGTGGGCAAAATACCCTTAATAAGGTAGTTAGAATGGAGGGTCACTAACCCCACCTAAAAAAACAAATGCTTTTTATTGTTCATCTTTTTATTCAGGCCCTCTTCTATTCTCTTATTCAAAGCACTACATGGTTACCAGGGCAGTTTGGACCCAAGCAACCAGATTGCTGAAACTGCAAACTGGAGAACTGTGGAATAAAAAGACAAATAACTCGGAAACTACAAATAATTAAAAAAATTAAAACCAATTGCAAATTGTCTCAGAATATCACTCCCTACATCATATTAAAATTTATTTAAAAGATAAACAACCCTTTTAAGGCTGATTCTGGTTAGAACAATGGCCATACTTAAAATTTTTATGAGAGGAGTGGATTTCCCCATGACCACTTACATACACTCAGCTCTTTATTATGAAACATACTATCCACGTAAAAATATATTCTCATATTATTCTTACCCTATACTTATAGCATAGGACCCCACCCTAATGATAATTTCCAGGGTACTGAACCGTAAAAGCTTCCTCTTTGGTTCATTATAGCTTTCTCTAATTTGTGCCACTATTCACTTAATCAACAATGCAGCCTTCACACTGGAACATGCCTTTTGCTCTTCTGAGGCCTTCACTACTTCAGACCTCCATAAATGTCTTCCACGTTTTTTGCACGTTACCTGGCTTATAGGGATAATATCTTTTTATCCCTCCCTGTGTTCTAAGGTTAGGTTGGGTTGTGGGATTAATTGAATGATTGATTTATTGAGTAAGGGATTCCAATAAGTGTTGTATTACGTGCTAATTCCTGTCCTGTTTAGGACTAACTTAATTTTTACATTCTAAGAAGGTTTTCTGGTGTAAAACCTCAATGAGAGATGAATTTAAAATCAGTATTAGGTTGTGTTCGCTCTCTTACAGTAACCAGTTTTGCCCTTTGTACTGCCACAACTCCCCAACCCCATACCTCCCAACATTTTGGAAATAATAAGAGGGACATAAAATGTGTTCATGGTCATGTACCATGTTCAGTTTACAAAATTTGGTAGGTTATGAAAGTTTGAACATATTTCTGTGTTTTTTTTTCAGATATTAAAGTTTTGCTAATGAAGGTGAATCGCCCTTTAAGCTGTGAGTTTAACTTCTCCCAAGGGACCTGTTTATCTTAATTGTTAAAATTACTTATTTGCTTAGTTTAATATCATTACAAAAGTATATTATCTCATTTTAAAATAGAGGGTTGAGTTTTAATTAACTTTGTGAACCCAATATCCATACAAAGGCAACAGTACAGTTACTACAATATTGGATCTGATTAGCATCAGCTTTACATATAGGGGCAGATTCACTAAAGCGCGAAGCGTCTAACACTAGCACTAATTCGCCAGCGTGATGTCATTTTGCAACTTCGCAAATTCACTAACACTGGCTCTGGCGAATTTTCGCTAGCGAAGTAGATAGACTTGCGCAACTTCGCACCCTTACACCAGGCGAAGTTGTGCACTGACGAAGGATCGTAACTTCGCAAATTCACTAAGATGAACATTTTCCTCAACGTTAGCACTTACGCTAGACGTTACTTCGCCTGGTCAGACCACATTTCCTAACAAATGGCAACACAACTATACAGGGGGCACATGTAGGGCAATAGGACAACTTTATATAATTTATTAAAGGTTTCCTGGGCTTGTGTAGTGGAATGTAATGGCTGTAACATATACTTCTATTATAAGTTAAAGTTCCCCCCGTATGCAAATTAGGCTTCACTAGCGTAACAGCGCTCTGCCTAGCGAAGTAAAACTAGCGCAACTACGCTACAATTCGCCGTCCTGAGCGTAAATTCGCACTTAAGTGGATTTGCGTAGCACTGGCGAAAATTCGCCTGGGGAAGTGCGGTGAACGCTAGCGAAGCCTACGCTGGCGAATTTTCGGATCTTAGTGAATCTGCCCCATAGTGTCAAAGTACAAAACAACAAATAGGAGCACAGGAATCAGTGTGTAAAGCATTAACCATATGGATCAGGCGGTCCAGGTGTACCAGCCCCAGACCCTCAAAACTACACAAGGACAGCAAAAAATATATTTTTTATTGTAGATTAATTTAAAAGGTAAACATTCCCATGTCCCTACGTGTTTCATGCCTCTGAGGCCATTTCATAATTTTTTGAGTGCCTGGATGCCCCCTATTTTCTGCTATGGATGTGTCAAGTGCCAAGTGAACTGAAAATTGAGAGGAATATGGGAAATACAATTAGCAGAAAGAATACAGTAAATGAAAATGGATCAAAACTGTGGCAGGCTACTTTTTTATAAAAAATATTTTGGTTGATCGACTTGGAGAGAGTAGATGCTACCAAAAAGAAGGCAGAGACTGAGATAATTAACTAATATTCTCTCCAATTTCTATATACATCTCTATTTGTGTACACGTTTTAAAGTCTCTTTTAAATACTCAGTTTTATTACAGGCATCTATATTAAAATGTGTTCAGGGGTGCTTGTAAGTCTGCATTCCCCAATTTAAACTTTGATATATTTCTCATTTGTCTTTTGTATTTATTTGTCTTGCAGAATGTTTAGTTCTATTCTATTGCATTGTTTAGGTGTTACTGGCTCTGTGTTGCACATTCTGGCTTCTACAAGACATCTGTTGTTAAAAGTCCTAATGCCACATCATTATTATTATGCTTGTTTATATAGCACTGACATATTCCACAGCGTGTTACAGAGATTATACAGTTATTTCACTGGGTTTTGTTATTGGCAGTGTAGCCCACATCTTAGTCTGCCAAATTGCCTTGTTGGTGTGAGGTGCACAAGACAGGATGTCATGGAAGAAGTTGGCTAGCTTTATTTGGCTCTTGTGTCTGCTCATATGACTTGCGGGGCTATGATCAGAAAATCTTTTTCACTTGAGCCCTGCACAAGTGCAAAATTCTAGGCCTCCTTCCTCCTGACCAACACACTCAGACACACAATATTAAATATAATTTGTCAAGTTGCTGGCAGTGTCTGTGCCTCCTAATGTTATACCACCTGTACCCACAGCGATGGTTGCCGTGATGACTTGTTAAACAAGTGTTGCAAATTTGTTAGGAAATATCTCAATTGCATGCCTGATAAGATAGGGGAATTGCTGCATGTAGCTATTTCCAGTGGCTTAACAATAGTGAAGGTAGACACTAGAGCTGCACTTTGCATGAATTTTGCATCTATAAAATCTATTCATTTAGAAAAATACTTTCTTTGGAGGATTGGTTCCATGGTGGGATTAACAGAAGGAGGGGTCCTATTTGGGCTATATTTGGAGCTTCAGCCAACAAGTGATAAATAGAGATCTAGGTCTAATGTGAGTCATTCTTTACGCATACAGATAAGATTAAAGCATTTCATAATGCATTACATTTTATTTTCTAATGCTCGACAATTGTAAGATATTAAAGGGATACTGCCATGGGAAAAATGTTTTTTTCAAAATGCATCTGTTAATAGTGCTGCTCCAGCAGAATTCTGCACTGAAATCCATTTCTCAAAAGAGCAAACAGATTTTTTTATATTTCATATTGAAATCGGACATGGGGCTAGACATATTGTCATTTTCCAAGCTGCCCTGTCATGTGACTTGTGTTCTAATTAACTTCAATCACTCTTTACTGCAACTTGGAGTGATATCACCCCTTTTCCCCCCCAGATGTTAACAACAGAACAATGGGACCAGATAACAGCTCCCTAAAGGTGGCCATACATTGAGACATCGCCAAACGAGCGGATCTCTCCCCGATATGCCCACCAATCGGATCACAATGCAGGGCATATGGGCGGTTGGATCGCGGTACCGCATCAACGGACAGATGCGACTGCAATCCGACGGGATTTTTAAGGAGTAGCCCGTCGGAGAGCCCCATACACGGGCCGATAATCTGCCGATTCTAAGGAGCAAATTCACCAAGATGCGCAAATTCGCTAGCGTTGGCTTCGCTAGCGTTCACCGCACTTCGCCAGACAAATTTTTGCCAGCACTACGCAAATTCACTAAAGTGCGAATTTACACTCAGGTCGGCGAACGGTAGTGTAGTTGCGCTAGTGTTACTTCGCTAGGTAGAGCGCTGTTACGCTAGCGAAGCCTAATTTGCATACGGCGGGAACTTTAACTTATAATAGAAGTATATGTTACAGCCACTACATTCCACTACACAAGCCCAGGAAACCTTTAATAAATTAAATTAAGTTGTCCTATTGCCCTACATGTGCCCCCTGTATAGTTGTGTTGCCATATGTTAGGAAATGTAGGGGGGAAGGAGGGTAACCCCCCTAAAAAAATATCGATCTTTTTCAAACTATCACCCTCCTATGCTAAAATATGCCAGCGTTTTTTTGGGACTTAGAAAAATGTTTACATTTTTTTTTCAACCTCTAATCTATTGTATTGAACTTCGCCTGGTCAGAAGTAGAGGAAAATGCTCATCTTAGTGAATTTGTGAATTTACGATCCTTCGTCAGTGCACAACTTCGCCTGGCGTAAGGGTGCGAAGTTGCGCAAGTCTATCTACTTTGCTAGCGAAAATTCGCCAGAGTCGGTGTTAGTGAATTTGCGAAGTTGCAAAATGACATCACACTGGCGAATTAGCGCTAGCGTTAGACGCTTCACGTTTTAGTGAATTTGCCCCTGTGAACAGCACTCGATAGTAAAAACCCATGTCCCACTGCGTTCCATTCAGTTACATTGAGAAGGAAAAACAACAGCCTGCCAGAAAGCAGTTCCCTCCTAAAGTGCTGGCACAATTCACATGACCAGGTACAGCTGGGAAATTGACAAAATGTCTAGCCCCATGTCAGATTTCAAAACTGAATATAAAAAAATCTGTTTTGAGAAATGGATTTCAGTGCAAAAGTCTGCTGGAGCAGCACTATAAACTGATGTGTTTTGAAAAAACCACGTTTTCCCATGACAGTATCCCTTTAATGTGTTTTTTGGTGTTCATAGCCCTTTATCACATCCCATATAATACTATTATTAAACTGGGAGTGTTAATGTAAAGAATGCCTATGCCAGGGTGTGCAAATGTAGATGCATTCTGCCTCTCTCAAGACTGCTGCTTCTTAATTATTTGAGACAAATACAACGTATACCATTTAAAACACACAGATACACAAAAATCAGTTTAAACCTGCCTGTGGATATGGTTTTTTTATGTTTTTTTAGAACCAGATTATTAAAGTCCATAATCTGGCTCTGGTTATGCTTGGTTTAAAAAAGTATCCTCTGCATTTTAGTCCTCAGCAGTGACCTTTACCAAGAGCTATATATATTCCTCCCTTCTAATTACTGTCTGATCTTCTCCCTCAGGAGCTGGGTAAGGGGATCAGTTATAAAGGGGAGAACATTTTCCTGATTCAACACTGATTTTATATCTATTTTTAACCAGAGAATTTTTTCCCATATGCATCCTGGTGCATTTTGTGCTAGTAGGGTAAGAACTCGCCTATTGGTTATTACCTTATATCTGCCTTGCATTTAACTCCCTACCTCCTCAGTTCAGAGTAAAGCAGCATTTCAGCTACCTGACCTGAACAGAAAGCATCTACCCCTCAATTCTCACTAATACTAACCAACACCCAGGCGCTGAAGCACTTAAAGTAGACATTTTGTGTAAAAAATAAGAATGTACCAGTGCATTATACTAATTTGTGCTTTAAAAAAAGTAGCTTTTCAGGCTGATTTATTAAATATTTCTTCAGAAACCCTAATAATCCCACCCTTCCCTTCCACACAGACACGGACCAGAGAATATCTATAGGGAGCTCTAATAAAGGGTTTATTTTTAAAGATAATATTAATTAGCACCATGTAAAAGCAATACCATATATTACTGATTATTTCCTACAAAATTAGAGTTTTTTCATTTATCCTTTATGTCTCCTTTAAGCCCATAGTTGTGCTTTCTAGTCCCACAAGCGGGGCCGCCATTAAAAATCACAGGGCCCCATACAACAAAATTTCCGGTGTCCCTGCCCACCCCAGCCCCCAAGCCCCACCCACTCCACACCACAGTAAAAACACTACACAGACATCAGCACTGAAAAAAAGGTAACCCCCCACAAACACACAACTTAGAAAAAGCTATTGATGGTCAGGGTCCCTTTAAAAGTTAATAAAATCAGTGGTCCCCTACAAGTTAAAAAATGCTGCTAAGGAGGGTCCCATGGTTTGGCCAATGATTGCACCTTTGGCGCTGATTTTCAAGGACAGCTGGTGTCTGATGGCCACACTGCCCTCCTGTGGGTCCGTCTGTGGGTAAAGCCCTAATGGGTCCACTCAAAATCCCATGCAAATAAAAACAAACACATACGAAAGAGTAAAAGTGAAACACAGATGTGCATAATAACATAATTACTAAATAAATAAACAAAATGGGGGTGCAGTGCTAATCATATATTACCCCAGCTGGTTCTGAAGGAAACCAGGTAAGTGACTGGAATTACTAAGGGGTGTCTAACAGCTTAGTACCTCCATTAAGTTTACCTTTACTGGTCCTTTAACCTTGGAAAAGCCATTTTGAAACATTATTCACCAAATGCAATAATAAGAAAAATCTGCCATTCTTTCAGTGGCTAAGATAATTCTGTGCATTGCAGGGACACCACCAAGAATCAATTGACCCAGTATATTAAGTTAGCAGGGCCCTCCCACTGGTTAACTGGGCACCCCTCGTCTTCCCCCAAATCCACCCCTTCTGAACCAGGAATCACACTTTCTTGTGTTTTGAAGGGGGTGCTTCTGCCACGGGAATCCTGCCTCAGTGGCTACAAATAAACAGTATTTTAGATCATGCCCATTTCATGCCAAGGGAATTACGAAACTCTTAAAAAACATTTTTAAAAAATTGGGGAGCAGTATAACTGCCTGAACTTCCAAACCAAATAACTTTAAGTGGCTTAGCTAATCAGGTTGATGTGATTAGGTGACTATAGGCAACAACCTGAATTCTTCAGTCTAGATTTTCAGGCAGCTGTAACCCCAAAAATGTAGTGTCTTGTAAAAAAAAAATATACATCTCTTTAGGTGACACACTGAAGTTTTCATACATAGATAAGGTTTAGCTTTATAAAGTATAGCGTTGATGCATGATGCTTTTTATTCAACAGTTCTCCAGTTTGTAATTTCAGAAATCTGGTTGCTAGGGTTCACATTACCCTACCAACCATGCATTGATTGCAATATGAATAAGAGAGGAAAAAATTAAAGGAAAAAAGTCACAATAATAATACATTTATAGACTTACAGAGAATTTTTTATGGGGTCAGTGACTCCCATTTGAAAGGTGGAAAGAGTCAGAAAAAAGGCAAATAATTCAAAAACAAAAAATGAAGACCAATTGAAAAAATGCTTAGAATTCTATAACACATTAACATTTAACTTGAAGGTGAAGCACCCATATCAGTAGGGTTGCCACCTGTCCGGTTTTGACCCGGACAGCCGGTATTTTGAAGGGCTGCCCGGGTCAATACTTCCTGCCCGGTTTTCCAAATAAGGAAAACCGGGCGGAATTAGCTTGATTGATGCAGCGATCGGGCGATCGTGTCATCATAGCTCTGCCCCATGATGTCATGGGCCCCGCCCACTGACATCATGGGCCCCGCCCCCTGTCCGGATTCAGCCACAGGAAAAGGTACCCAAGCAGACACAGGGAAAACATACTAACTTGTTGCTGATATTGCCCAGGCTGTAACTGTAATCAGCACCCCAAAGCTACAAGGCAGCCCCAGTCCAATCTCTGTATATAATAATGTTCCTTTATCACAGTCTGCATTAAATCCTAAAAACTGAATCTATCTATCATCTGTCTGTCTAGATGACTGTTGTGAAACCTGTAATACCGATGATGGAATTGTATAAATGTGGAGGATATTAAGGAAAGTGGGATGGCAGATAATTGAGAGAGAAATGACGAAGGAAGAGAGAACTAGAAGCTGAAGATTCAGTAAACACAGTGTCCCCAGAGGGTAAATGAAGCTTTAACGAGTTATGCAGTGACTCCCCTAACAATGAGCATCGTGCTCAGCCTTCTCCAGCCCAGCTCCTGTCTGCTCAGTACACCCCTCCAGCATTGTTCATATCCTGCAGCTACCTCCAGGTCCTGCCCATCAATATCTCATAGACATCAGCACAGACACACACACACAGGGGGGATTAACCCTTCGCAGCTCAGGCTGTGAGAACTATAACCCTGGAGAATTAAGGAATATTCTTCATGTATCAAATGAAGTGTAACCTGTGATGGCTTATTAAAGCTTTGCTGCTAGAGGGGTGTGCAGTTCTTCTGTAATTGCTTCCGAAACAGAATGATCTCCGTACAGCTGGGTGGAACGTTACAGAACATGCTGTACAACTGTCTGCAGAGGAATTATCTCATTTATGGACCACCATTGTCATATCAGCTATCTCTAGACAGATTTGGATCTTGGTTTATATCTATTTAATTTACAAACTAATTGAGAAGATTGTTTACTGAAAAACAGTTTTGTATTCACCCTGGCCCTATGGAATCTTGTAGAAGGGCTAATGTTCCATATTGAAGCAGCACTCTGTAGAAAATTGCAAGAGATCAATCTAAATGTACCAGGCTACACAAGCTCTAAAGGCCAGACACACATTAAGTTGCACAGGAACATACCTGCTTTCAGCTGGGATTATAAGTTTGTATTCAATTTCACATGACCTTTACACTCAAATACCCAGCCATCATGCTAGATAAGCTCCATGCCATAGGCATTCGCTAGAGTGACGCATTACGCATTGTGCACACTGTTTAGTTGTCACAAAATAATTTGCTTGTAAAGGCAGAAAAACAAATGGAACCCTGGATTTAGCAGGTGTTCAAAGGCAGCTGTAAAGTACAAGGCTCTTGCAATTATAAAGTTTTTTTCCCCAAATATAGGTACTAAATTACACAAGTGCAGTTGTCCACAGCAACCAATCAGCAAATAGTTTTCAACAGTCTACCATAAAATTAGAACATAAAAGCAAAGGTCTATTGGTTGCTATAGGTAACTGCACTGAGGCAGTTTAACACCCTTGTTTGTAAAAATAATAATGTTGCAATTTTGAAAAGGCAGGTTAGATACAACAGGACTGAGACAATATGCTAACCTTTCTTTATGCCATCTCCAGGATTACAAAATTCAACCCACTTTTATTCCTAGCACCAAGAGGGTTTCAATGCACCTGACAAAAGTTGCTGGTTCCATTCCCAAATCTCATATTATAAAGAAGCCATGAAAAGATAAAGCAGCAGGAAGTAAAGCAGACGCAGGTAGAAACACCTTGTGCGTGATTCTTTATCAATGTACCTGTCTAAGAGATTGGCAGGCTTTGTGTACAGCAAGTAGTGCCCTGGGGATATTATGTCAGCACTGTCCAACATATTCTACAAAAAGGGCTTATTATACAAATACCAGCAAGTAATAAATCTGGTCATATTAAATAAAGAGGTATGTGGAGACCTTGGGTTGGCTGGTATAGCTCCCAGTAGTCCAAGCTTGGGACAGTCGCAAATTGCAGACCCAAAAAGAGGCAGGGTTTGCAAGAAAGTGGGCAGTGTTTCAGCAGATCTGGGGCATGTCAAGGCATAACTGGGTGTGACCAGGGCAGATGGGAAGTATGCCCTAAATGATACCATTGGTCATTCAAATGTTGGGAAGTGTGGTCTGGGACCATAGCAATCCTTTGGAGGGCTAAATCCAACCCACATAGTGATACCATCCTGTGCCATCAGTACATATAAAACAGGGACTGTAAGTCAGCCTAACATTTCATTCTCCCTAAATCTGCACTGCAGCCTGTGGCATTATTCACTAACTGATAACAAATGAACTCCCCAGCTTGATTGCATAGGAGGGGTTTATGTATCTAAATTGACCACTAGGAGTCAGCATTTGTCAAGCACTTATATGTGTACTTGCATATTATCCTGGTGGTGGCCCTATCTGGGTTGTAGCTAGGGTTGCCACCTTTTCTTAAAAAAAATACCAACCTTCCTATATATTTATCTTTTTTTCCTATTAATAACATTGGGATCAACAATCAAAAATACCAGCCAGGCCGGTAAAATACCGGCCAAGTGGCAACCCTAGGTCTAACGTAGGCAGAGTGTTCACAGAGACCTTGTGAGCCTCACAGCACTATATAGGGGGCGAAGGGCTGCCAGGAGCAGGATATTTTACTCTAGAGCACTTATCCTTCCTACAGTAAGTTAAATGGCAGTTAGTAATATTTGGGCCTCTTGTACAGCTGGGTGTTCCTAGAGATTCTGAATTGGTGCAAGGTTTGCCCCTTGTGCACCAGGCTGTCAGAAAAGATAGGTGCTGAGGAAGAGGATGGTAAAAAGCTTAAAATGCCCCTGCCATTCCTTGCTACAAAACCCTAGGTGATAGGTCTGAGTAGATAAGTAAATGTTCTATATATACATACCTCCCAAATTTTGAAAAATAGAAAGAGGGACAAGATTTTTTTACCACACTCATTTTTGGCCACCCCCTTAATACTACACCCATTTTACAAAATTTGGCAGCTTATGGAAAGTCTGAAGACATTTCTAGGGGGTTTAGGGTCAGGTTTTAGGTGTTATTACAGTCTTGAAATGTTACAGATGTATCTAAATGCAGCTGCCAAGTATTCTGGGCTCTCTGCCAAAAGCCTAATTAGTTACATTTTAGAGATGTTGTATCTTTTTCTGGCTGTTCAGTGCAGGAGATCAAAGAGAAACTCTGGACATTTCAGTAACAACTGTGGGTTAAAGGGATACTGTCAGGGGAATTTTTTTTTTTTCAAAATGCATCAGTTAATAGTGCTGCTCCAGCAGAATTCTGCATTGAAATCCATTTCTCAAAAGAGCAAACAGATGTTTTTATATTTCATTTTGAAATCTGACATGGGGCTAGACATATTGTCAATTTCCCAGCTGCCCCAAGTCATGTGACTTGTGCTCTGATAAACTTCAATCACTCTTTACTGCTGTACTGCAAGTTGGAGTGATATCACCTCCTCCCCCCCCCAGCAGCCTAACAACAGAACAATGGGAAGGTAACCAGATAACAGCGCCCTAACACAAGATAACATCTGCCTGGTAGATCTAAGAACAGCACTCAATAGTAAAAACCCATGTCCCATTCAGTTACATTGAGAAGGAAAAACAACAGCCTGCCAGAAAGCAGTTCCCCCCTAAAGTGCTGGCACAAGTCACATGACTTGGGGCAGCTGGGAAATTGACAATATGTCTAGCCCCATGTCAGATTTCAAAACTGAATATAAAAAAATCTGTTTGATCTTTTGAGAAAATTGGGACCATCCCGTGAAAAACAGGACAGTTAGGAGATATGTATATAGCTGGTGTTTTTCTTTTGGCTGACTTTTTCTGCAATATTTTTGGAGTAGCAGATTTAGTGGTGTATGTACCTCCCATTAATTGTACACAAAGCAGCCATTGGTTGGTGTTTTTCGCTGTGGTTTTATCTTGAGTCAAGTCTCTGCAAATAAAACATCAGCACTTCAGGTCAGCAAGCAAAGTTCATGCCAAGTGTGGAGAGTGGGAGAGAGCTCTCCGAATTTAAAGTAATGGTAAGTATAATTGTTTTATGTAAGACAGTTTTTAATTGGCAATTTTCCCCAGGATATTTTTTCAGCCAGATTTTTACCACATTTTCGGACTAGTGTAGTGTGGTGTGGATTTTAAATAGTTGCCAGTGGATCTCTATAAAATCACTTTCACAACCTGCCGTGGATATTGATCTAGTACAGGTCTGTCCAACGAGAGGCCCCTAGGTTGGTATTGCCCCAGTGGTACTTTCTTTTTATGGCATTAACATTTGATTAGAATTCAGTCTTTAAAAATATCTTCTCAGATTATGGGGCCACATCATGGAAGCTGGAAAGCACAGATATAGTGCATCACTTTAGGATTCTCTCCCTCACTGTTTCCTGCCTTGCCCCATAGCCTGGGTGCCAGTACCATTCTCCTAGATATAAGTATGCACTTATGTCTCTGCTCTTTTATTGCTTCTTTTCCTTTCCTTCTTTTTCACCTAACATCTTTTTTGTGTTATTCTCTCTGTGCAGCTTTGTTCCTCCTCCAGCTTCTGCTGTTTCTCTCCCCACTCTCTTCTCTGCTGAGGGCACAGGTTTCCCTTGGCTTCCCTGCTTTCCATCTGCAGCCTGCCCTGACACTGACAGATGGTGCCTGTCACTCCCAGCTCCTTCCTCCCTCCCAGTGCTGCTCAGAGCTGCCCCTGATGGCTGCCTCCTGGCACAAAGCTGAGCGGCTGACTCAGGAGGGGGTCTCCAGGGAAGCTGCTGGCAGGAGGAGGTGTTATGCAGCGGCACAGGGAGGGAGAAAGGTTCCTTCGTATTTAATTAGCAGAGAGATTAACGCAAAGCCCCCTAGGGCTGCGGATGTCCTGTGCCAATTGCTGTGTTATACTCTGCTGCAGTCAAAATCCTGTCTAGGCAGGAAAAGATTGAAATATTCCCAGAGCTGGGTAGCAGTGTTTTCTTTCCATCAATTTCCCAGCTTCCCTCTGGCACAGGGAGTTGAACAGCACCGGCCCCATTCCGTATAACACCCCCATTCTCTGTGCAGGTTCCTGGCAATGAGAAGAAAAGGTCACATTACCTGCTTAGCTAAACTACTGACCTAATTTTTATTTGTTGACAAAAGCCATATTTCTACTTTACCCTGGCTAGGACAGGCCCTTCACAAGGGCCTCACATGCAAACCAGCAATGCAGTTGAAGTCATAGTGTTCCTTTTGTTATCACATGTGTATACACACAGTGTCGGACTGGGACACCAGGGGCCCACCAAAAAACCTTAGACCAGGGGCCCACCATAAAACCTTACACCAGGGGCCCACCATAAAACCTTACACCAGGGGCCCACCATAAAACCTTACACCAGGGGCCCACCCAAAAACCTTAGACTAAGGGCCCACCCAAAAACTTTAGATAAGGGACCCAACCACAAACCATAGATCAGGGGCCAAATCTCAGTACTATTATCCTCTCCTCACTCAACCTCTATTCTCCGAGTCTCTTTTCTTTACATGCTATAATCTATTGTTCCATCTATTTAGCCTCTATGTTCTCATAGAAATAGGGAATGGCCATTAAATAGGCTAAATGTTTAACCACATGAGGCCAACTGGGAGTTTTCCTGGTATCCCGGTGGGCCAGTCCAACACTGGATATACAGTAGAACCCCCAGGAAAATGTAAAATCAGGGAATTGTATAATGAATAATATATTGGTGGGACCACAAAACAACAATGTAAAATGAGGGAAAACTTAAAATCAGGGGATGTAAAATTGAGATTCCATTGTATATGTATAGAGAGCAGTGACATTTCCCTCCGGTGAACTGTTCCAAGCTTTGTTTTTAATAAACCACAGTGCAAGGACATTCTACATAAGTGGAGTTGGTGGCACCTGTAAACCGGATACATCACCCTTAAACTGGCCAACACACTGCTTGACGAGTTTCCATGCAAGTCAATCTCTGCCTGATTTGGTGATATGGCTCTTGACTTGCAGGGTTTGTAAGCCTGGTTGAAGGGCATCTGGACAATTTTCAATCAGGTTGATCAGTCAGTGGGCCCCATGCATGGTTCAGTTAGCTTCTGGCTTGGTCTGGCAGGACCGTTTTTTTATGTAAGGGAGGAATTTACATTTAAATTAGATTGTAACACTTGAAGTGCCACTCACAATTGTATGTTTATGTCATCATTGTGTTTCAGCAGTTCCATGGGTAATATAAAAAGAATCAGCAGGTAGCCCACAACAGAACTGCATTAACTAAGTTGTAGAAACAGTGACGTAACTACTCCCTGGTGGGCCCCGGTACAGGAGAGGCACCTGGGCCCCCCTGTCGGGCCCTTACCTCTATGAATCGCATGCTGGAGTGTTGATAGCATGTGTGCTTTAAAATCTCCCCTAGATAACTGCCTGCCATAACCATTATTGTGGCTCAGATGGGCCCCAAGGGGGTGGGGGCCCTGGTGCAATTGCACCCTCTGCACCCCTGGTAGTTACGCCACTGTGTAGAAATGAACAGCCTTGTATGCAGCTCCCTACTGGTGATTTTAGTGAGGTGAACTAAGAATTACCCATCTGTTTTCCTGATCTCTGTGTTGCTGTGTGTATAGTCATTCTTCTATGTATGAAATCATATGTCTTTAAAATGTGGCAGTTTAATATCCATTCTAAATACTGTCATTTTTTTGGACAAGCAGCTATCACCAGGAGAAAAACAATGGTGTGTGTTGAACACTTGCACTCTCCAATACTATAGTAACCAATAAACACAGGCCATTATTACCCACATCATCAGAGCCAGATTTCAAGAGGCTGCTCCCCTAGGCCCCCCCTTGCAACTGAACCCCCCACAGCTCACATTCCTCGCACCAACCTGATTGTTCTTACCCATTGTGTTCTCTTCTGTTGGGTATTGGGTGGTTGGGAGATTCAAACTACTTTCAAAATCTCCCATCCAGTCCTCAGTGGTGATGTGGCCAGCAGGCAGCATGCCGCCCCCAAATTATTGCTGCCCCAGGCAGGGCCTCCTGCCCACAGATCTGGGCCTACATATCATGTGCACAGGAGAACATAAACATTCTTTCAGTTAGTGCCCAGGCTGGAATAGGACTTAGGACCCAGCATTACTCAGCAACAATGCTAACCACTGTGCCACTATGCTGTGGTTTAATAGACTTGGGCAAATATTTCCTGTACATACATAGCCCCATACTTATATTTGTCATTGAGTATGAAAAAAGGTTTATAGTTAAACTCTGCTACAAGCTCCAGGTACTCCATTTCCCTCCAACACTCCAAAAACCGGCAGATTAATTGGCTCCTAATGAAATTCTCCCTACTGTGAATGAACGTAATAAGGACCTTAGACTGTAAGTGCTATTGGAGCAGAGACTGATGTGTATGATGAACTATCTCTGTGCTGTGGAAATGTGTTGATTCTATATAATGATTTTATTTGAATATACTTATACTCCTTTTCTTGCATCTTGGCATAAAAGTCTACGATTTTCTGTGGATACATGGCCCTTCCATGGCATAGGTGCACTTTCATTTTATGGATTGAATTAATAATATCAATATTCTAATTTACAGGCTTTGTAAAGTACAGAGAGGTGTTTATATAAGCAAGAAATGATGCTGGATTTGAGGTTCTGGAACACTTCTAAGACCCTGGTCCATCAATACGACTGTAACATCATTCTAATCCTAGATTCCTTTGGTCAAATTGGAAGGTAATAATGTCTGTATCTTGCAGCAGGTTTTATTCATTGGTCTCTTAAGGAAAATGTATCCAATCTGGTATCTGTCACTTGGGGGTAGGAGGGGGAGGCTAAATGTGTCTGACAAAATGCCCCTTAAATGTTCTTTTTATAGCAGAATCAACAGGTTTGGCTCGCAACCTACAATTTCAGCTGAGCAGCCGGTCGTTTAACATCAGAGATAATACGCAAAGGCAAGAAGCTGATTACCATTATTACCTCTTCTGGGCTGCAGCCAGAACAGAACAATAAAATCATATAGTCTGCAAGCAGGAAGCTGGGAGCTTGTGTTATAAGAAGCAACGTCTTCTGTGCTTGGAAAGTCTATATTGTATTCAGTAGGATCTTGTTATGATGGAACAGTAGGGTCCAGCATGGAAAGGGTTAGACTTTCTAGTTCAGTAAGTATTTTAGAATCCACAATCTGAGGAAACCCTGCGCAGTATGGGGCAATTCACAAATACCCCCTAAAAGATCATGAAGACAGACTGTCTGGCTAGGGGGCTGCAAGGTGGGAGCTTCTGAATAAATAATATAAAGAAATATAATTAAAAAAAAAATAAATAATGAAAAATAATTGAAAATTGTCGCAGAATATCACTCTCTACATCATACCAAAAGTTAATTTACAGGTGAACAACCCCCTGTAATATTGGTTTATGCCCATAACATAAATATCTTCTATTACAAAAATAAAAATAATTAATTTCACCCATCAATTACCTTATAGCTAGGGCTGCTCAAGG
>CM044443.1:91528164-91551701 GCA_024363595.1 Xenopus borealis
AGACATTAGGTTTGCTTAGGTCAATCTGCCAAGACAGCTTTATTTATTTGAGACAAACAATAGTTCAGTGCTGGACATGGAGGGACATGTGAACTAGGTTGTCTTCCCATCAGTCTCTAAAGTATCACTTTGAAATGAGCGTATATAGAAATGAGGCACATACCATGACATAACATGGGCAAGGTATAGTAACATGAGAGTAAAGTTGTGCATGTGCAGCCTAGGTGTGTGTACATTGTAGGAGATGTGTGTAAATATGCTGCTACAGACTAACAGGGGGAATCACAAAAATAAAACTGGAGATTTATCAGATTTCCAACCATATTCACAAACCTCTACTGCTGTGAATTTATTTTTTAAACAGAGAATTTTTTAGATTTGGCCTTTTTCGTGACCTTTAATTTGTCTCTAACTCCTCCTCCTGAAGCAGTTGATTCTAAGCTGTACCTGTGCCTTGTACGAGTGATTCTGGGCTTTCACAGAAGAAATTCCCTGCTTCTTTTAAAGGCCAATATGGGAGGACACAAGCTTTATCACCTAAAATTAGAATCTCAAATGATGAATTCCTGGAATATGTTTAGTATTAATGTGGCCATATTCGCAAAGATAAATTTGTACAAAATTAAGGTGTGATGGGTTGTTTAGTAGATCAGTCAGGTTAGAAGCTTTCTATCAGCTAATAATAATGTCTTAGCATGTATTGACTATGGGGCAATATCAGTGGGTGACTATACCATATATACTAGACATCGGATTGCGTTCTTTGAATTAATGACCAGAATATTATCTGATTTGTTCTCTGTATGGGACCTGTTATGCTGAATGCTTGGGACCTGGGGATTTCCAGATAAGGGATCTTTCCAAGCCTACTAAAATATCATGTAAACATTAAATAAACCCAATAGGCTGGTTTTGCTTCCAGGAAGGATTAATTACATCTTAGTTTGAATCAAGTACAAGCTACAGTTGCTACAGCAATGCGTGGTTGCTACTGTAATGAGGACCCAAGCAACTAGACTAACTAAATAACTCAAAAAACACAAATAAAAAATGAAAGCCAAGTGCAGATGGTCTCAGAATATCAGTCTCTATGTCATACTAAGAGTTAACTCAAAGGTGAACAACCCCTTTGTTGTTTCTAAAATGTTTTGTAGACTGCCTTTTTTTTCACCAAGAAATTAAAAGTGGAGGATGAGTCAGAATTTTGAAGGATTTCTTGTTTGTGAATACAGAGAACATAGATAAGCCAGTCTTGGCACCACTTTACTCCAAAACAAGGCTCTCTCCACTAATTTCCCCTCAAAGTGTTGTACATATGCATCCTTATTTAAAGGAGAACTTAACCCTTCATTAAAAAAAAAACCCTGCTCCCCATAGACCCCCCCCCCAGCGGAGCTCTTAACCAGGCAAATGCTCATGATAGATTCAGGCGTCTGCGTTCAAGGCAGCCATCTTCATCTCTTCGGTAATCTTCGTCTGTTGAACAGCATTTTCGGCACATACACAGTCCCGGTTCAGGACAACTGTGCATGCATTGAAACTCATGGAAATTGCTGAAGAAGAAGACATGAAGATTACTGAAGAAGAAGAGTCAAAAGTCAGGCATTTGCCCAAGGTAAGAGCTATGGGGGGGAGCAGGGTCTATGGGTAGGGTTATTTTAATGAAGAGTTCTCCTTTAAAGGGGAACTACTGTGAACATTTTAATCTAATATAAGCTTCAGCATACGGAAATAAGAAACTTTCTAATTACTATCAATTAAATATTCTGCATTGTTTCTGAAATGATCAAGACTTCACCATTCCTCTCTCAGCAGCTGTTCTCTTCATTCTGTCTTCATTCAGCAGTTGGGTGTCAGATTGACAGTTAGATCCAATCTATGTTATAGGGGGGCTTCCTTTCCTAGCTGCTGTATTAGAGCACATTCAAATAACTGATTCCATTACAAACAAATCTAACAAAATAACTGCCTTTTGCAGAAATCCAGCATGTAGAGAGACATGATTATAATAGAGTCAGCTCTAATACATCTTCTAATCCAGGATTTGGTTCGGGATTCTGCCAGGATTCCGATGAATCCTTGTGTCTGGCCAAACCGAATCCAAATCTGAATATGTAAATTAGGGGTGGGAAGGGAAATCATGTGACTTTTCATCACAAAACAAGGAAGTGTAAAAAATGCTCACACGTTTTCCTTTCCCGCCCGTAATTTGCATATTCAGTATTTGGCCAAATCTTTCGCAAAGGATTCGGCCAAATCCCAAATAGTGAATTTGGTGCATTCCTAATTGAGAAAGTTTCTTCTTTCAGTAAGATGCTGTACAGTTTCTAAAATAATTTTTCATTTTCCCTTTTAAGAAAAGTACAGCTCAAGAATCTGGCCACAGAAAGCATCCAATGACTTTCTTGGCAACACAAAGCCTTATGGGGATCACAGATTGGTCAAGCCAATTATTTCACTGTTTGCCATGACAATCCTTGAGGTGTGGAACATCCTTTCTGTTTTGAACTGTATCATTCACATGTTATATTGGAGAAAATGTTTGCTGTGATTTTAAATTTGTCAAGCAAAAAAGATGGAAGTAGATCTCTGGTCACTTGGTAGTTAATACTTCTTACTGTTAAATGGCAAATATTGTTTGTTTGACACTTTGCTGGATTATTTAAAAAATGCAATAAAAAGAATTTGAAAATCAAAAAAGGATTAATTATATCTTAATTGGGATCAAGTACAAGGTAATATTTTAGTATTAGAGAAAAAGGAAATCATTTTTGAAAGCACGATTCAAATGGAGTCTATGGGAGATGGTCTTCCCATAATTTGGAGCTTTGTGCATAATGGGTCCCATAGAGAATATTGCACTTATTTGGAATTTCAGAGAAAACCAGCCAAGACAAAGGCTGTGGTGTAGCTTGCTTTATTGTTTATGTCCACAAATATTTCCAAAAAAATTACAAAATACTCAAAATGGAGAAAACACAGAAGTCACGAATTTCTGGGTTTCTACCCCCATGGCAAACTACTCCTATATACATTAAAATCTTCAAGATATATATAGAAATGGAGCAGTCTGAATGTACATTCTGCTTAATGGTGCCATGAAACAAGTAGCCTTACATTTTTATTTTATTTGAACACGCTGAACGAGGTACGTCCGAGATTACAAAAGAAAATAAAAAGAAACGTAACAAAGAAGCTGGGGAGAAAAAAAAAAAAACAGAATAAAACTGAAGGAAACAGAACTACTAAACATATACTCAGAAGGATGTGCTGATCTCTCTAGCAGGGAACAGACGCCTGGATCTCAAACCCTTGCAGGAATCATCAACAGAACAGGCTTTACACAAACAGCCATCGGAGATCAAGAAAGCAAGCACCCCATGACTCAGAAAACTCTAAATGATACGTGTAAGAATATATATTGCAGAAATGAATATCCCATTTGCAGACATAGTCTTGGTTGATACGGAGAACATGTAACGGGACAGAATGAGGTTGCCTGTAGCATGAGAAGACTTCAACTGTTGTTCCCGATCTCAGTGTAATGAACTTTATGTGACATGAATTAAAAACAAAAAAAAAAGCAGATTATAGCATTGCCATTATGTTGCTACAGGTGAACAAAGGCGACATTGTTACATTATTAAAAAGAAAGGTTTGGCAAAAGTCTACAAAGCAGTGTCAGGGGAACCCTGTGGAGCAAAACCTCCCCTAATATCTGCCACCAATCGGTGTTGTCTACTTGTTGACGAGTGAAGGGGTGCTTGAGCCTTTATCCAGCGTGCCAGAAATAACAGTCAGAACAGAGCCCTGATTGGGGGTTGCTAGGAGACCATGTAAAAAACTTCAGCATCCGGGCAACTGCTCTCATGCATGAAGCTTCTAGAAGCAGCTTGCCAGGCCTTGCCTTTAACTTCAACCTCTGCCTGCCCTTATAGACCTCAGTGGGTGGGTAACCAGTTACTAAATGTGCCTTTATGTTTGTCAGCTGCACAGTTAAATCATTTCACTTGTGTCAAAACCTGCTACTGTAATGTTGGAAGAGAAGTGGGGGGGGGGAACAATTAGATAAACAGACAACAGGAAAGAAAAATGACGTGAAATAAAAAAATAATAGCCCAGGTTAAATAGAATCTGTACAAATAAAAACCCTTGGCATTAGGTATAGCAGGCCCGAAACACTAAAATACAGGAAGTTTTCCTTATAAATTAAATAATAAAAGTTCTAACCCTGCAGAAACTTCAATGCTATAAAGTGAAGATACGCACAAGCCCGTGTGCATTTTGCATCTACAACTTAAAACGCTGTAGCCCCTTATCTACAAGTGACGTACAATAACTTGTAAGGAGAATCATTTGGGAGTAAAACAATTAGAATAAAACAAAAAAAAACGAAATCTGCCTCTCCACAGATCAAACACAGTCTGGAGAAGTGGTGGAAGTTGGAAGGAGGTGGTGGGGATCACTTAGGCTTATACAGGAAGAAGCAGTTAACCAAATAATAACGCAATAGCATGGATTTAGGATTGCACCGTTACCACTGCATTCTTGATAATGTCCAAAGTCTTTCCTCTTCTGTGGATCTTAACCACCTAGCTGGTGCAGGATAGTGCTGGCAGGCAGTGAAGTGGTTAAACAATGCTGGCCTCTGGTTGGCTTGAACTCACAACTAATAACTGCGATACAGGGACACAGTCTTTGAGAACTTTCCATCAGCCCTTGCTCTCACAATGATTGTAGTCAGTGGACAGACCAGAGCAACTTTGTACAATGATAGCAGTCTCCTGACAATGCAATAAAAAATGGAATTATCTGTATCACAGCACTAGAGACCCCTGGGTGCGGTTGGAGGGTAAGTCTGTTGCATGATTCACACACACACAGAGTGAATATATGGGTCTTTGTACCTCCAGAATTTGAGGAGAAAAAGTCAAAACTGTTCCCATTGTCCATTGACTGCCCTCCCTCTCCCCCAAACCTACTCCCTCCCAAGGCTGGGGAAGAATGTGCGTCATGCAGGGAACTTCCAGAATGGCTTTGCGGGGTCTTCTCTACGGATGAAGGAAAGTATGAGTCTTAAATACAGAAGAAATCTGTGCAGCCTCTGGGGCCCCGTTGTATGGCGTCTGACTCTCCTAAGGAGGGATGGAGGGGAGGGAAGGATCCATGGTCACGCGGTTACAACTGCTTGTCCCCTTCTTTCTTCAGTCGACTGAAAGAACACAACATTTTAGGATTTGCTTGGGCCTTGATAAAAAGTAGCTTTCATTTATTCAGACTGCAGACAGCAAAGCATACGGGACAACCAATGTGCGCATAAACCATTCCTTTTCGGAATATTTACCTTTTTACAGCTTGCAGGAGTTACTATACTGCAAATGCTACAGGTACAC
Organism: Xenopus borealis; assembly: GCA_024363595.1. Taxonomy (NCBI): domain Eukaryota; kingdom Metazoa; phylum Chordata; class Amphibia; order Anura; family Pipidae; genus Xenopus; species Xenopus borealis. The sequence goes on from CM044443.1 coordinate 91,533,558, forward strand.
TACCACTAAAGATTACAATATATTGGACCACAAAAGTAAGTTTGAAGTCCGAAATCAATGTCTGTATAGGGAGCATGATCAAGCTGTGTGTACGAGTTGCAGACTTGAGCTATGTACCCTGACATATATTGTGACATGGGCCAAAGCACACAGAGCCGACGGTCAGTATTTTGTTTCGGGTATGTTAACCACACTTGTGGTGGTCATTTCATTTTGGGCGATTCATAGCATATAAAGCAGCTAGCCTAGCATGTTGGCAGAGACGTGCTGGAATGAAATCTTACCTACCTGTAATAATCTTCTTGGCTGGGTAAGTGCCCTCCGTGCATGTGAGGGTGCCCGTGTAACCACTGTTGCTCCATTGCTAACCTCTGTAGCTCAGCAGACTGAGCATGCATAGCTTGAAGCTGATGGGCAGCAGACATTGGAGGTGGGAGACCTGCAGGCAGATCCCGAGGGTAATGGGTACCTGTAAAATAATGTAAAGAAATGAGAGTCAGCTATAGGGTATTTTAAAAACTATGGTAAGAAAGTGTAAAAAGGAACAGTATGATGGGATATAAGATACACCACATATGCACAGATTATGGCACCACACGTTCTTTGGGCTGTCAGATAAACTACTTCAGTTTATTGCCTAATAAGGATAACATTTTCAGACTCTCCACTAAGACTTTGCACGTGTTGCTTTGCAAAGGTATTTGTTACTGACCAAAAACAGGGTGTCGAAGCATTTCATGCTCATGGGGAGGTTGTCCCAGCAATGGGTTGGGGATGGTACCAGGTGGGTATGGGAAGCGTGCCAGATGAGGCCCAGCAGCCAAGGGATCCAGTGGGTGAACAGGACCCGCAGACCCTGGAAATACAAAACATAATTAGGCATTTGTAACAAGAAACAGAATCAGTTCAGTTGGTACAAACAATACAAGCTAGAGAGATCTGGACTGGGAGATTGGGCTTGCGAGCGTCAGAGCGGATCTGCCCTCACTAACCAACTAGTAGCAGCAGACTTGGTTAGTGCAAATAAGGCTAACTAATGCTTTATTGCAGGCAAATATCTCATGTCACACACACACTTACCTGATTAAAGAAGCAAATAAAAAATGGACATGATTTCTAATGGCACAAGCTGTAAATGGCTCCTAATTCAATGTTATTTAGAGGACAAATGTCATAATGTGGTGTTCTCACATCTAAGAAGTAGAGCCGCCCTATTTATTTGTAGCTGCCAGGAAGCAGCTTTGCTTAAAGTGAAGGCTGTAGCTCTAAAGGTGGCCATACACAAAGAGATCTGCTCATTTACGATTTCTCCAAAGAAGCGGATCTCTCTGATATGCCCACCTTAAGGGGAGTGATATCGGGCTGATACCATTGTGGGCCCTATGACCGGATCATAATAGGCGGTCGGATCACGGGACCACATCAATGAACAAATGCAGTCTGGGATATGATGGGAATTTTACCCCTGCCCGATCAGAGAAGCCCATCGGAGGGCCATGGCAATAAGCTGTTGCTTTTATAGGTCCATGTATGGCCACCTTAAAGAACAAGTAAACGTTTTTTTTTTCTATCTCTAAATTTGCTCTAAACAGCCCCTCAAATTAATGTACCTTAGTCCCTGCTGCAAGTCTGCTCTGGTTTCTGTGTTATCAGCAGCTTGTTTCACCTTCTTCCTGGTGCAGAGTGAAGCCCAGCCCCTTAGCTTACTGAGCTGACCTTATATCTTGGACTAGTCCAGGAGATCATTTGCATACTATGACATAGCAGAGACCAGTGTGTGTAGCACCTTTTGCTTGGGGAAACTAGCTTACTAATGAAACACTGGCTCCCTCTTCCTCTCTATTGTGGAACAGCAGCAAATGGACTGCTCAGTAAACTAAGGGGCGGGGCTTCACTCTGCACCAGGAAGAAGGGAAACAAGCTGCTGATAACACAGAAACCAGAGCAGACTTGCAGCAGGGACTAAGGTACATTAATCTGGGGGGCTGTTTAGAGCAAATTTACAGAAAGAAAAACATTTACTTTTCCTTTAAGACTTGGACACATCAAAGTCTGACCAATCACCTCCCTCTGCCACAAAAATGTTTTCTCTGAATTGGACTTCTTTACAAAAAATTAAATTGTTGATATAAAGTGACCCAGGACAGCTATAGTGCTCATGTGAGAGGGTGCAAATCTCCCATCAAATCAATCTGTTTGCTGCCCTCCTAAGAGTTATTAGTGAGTCAATTATTGGAACCTCTAGACTGGATTTGATTCCATTCAATGTGCTACAGAACAACAGAGCAGAATTACCTATAGTTTCAGGGAGATCAGCACCCTCCGTCTCCGGGGGGCATCAATGCTTACAGTTGTCATGGTCACTCACTGGAACTTGAAAAAGCTGCAAATACCCCACTTGAAATTCCTGATTAGGTTTCATGTTTATGCAAATAAGCAAGGGCTTTCTCATGTCCTACCCCACTTAATGATCAGTAGAGGTCACTAGGGAATAGCAATGAACTCAAGGCCCCATGTTTGGAACCGGAATAAAATGAAACCCAGTAATAATCTGCCACCCCTAATAGGTCTAATAAACTAATATGAAGAACAACATCAGACTGGTGTCAGCTTAGTTAGGTAGTATTAGTAGCCCATTAACTTGACCCCTACAGACTAAAATAAATGGCAATATAATACAGTTGTTCGGAACACAATAGTCTTAGGGGGTTATGTAATAAAAGGCACTAAATTTGCCCAGGAGCAGTAACCAATAGCAACCAATCAGCAGGAAGCATTTACTGGTTACCTGTTTAAAAGCAAAAATCTTATTGGTTGCTATGGGTTACTGCTCCAGTGCAAGCTTAGTGCCTATAATTACATACAGGGGTTAGTGCTTACCTTTAGAAGCAAACACAAAACAATATATTAAATTAAAAGGCATAGAAACCCTTTCATTTTGGGTATAACTAGCTCTCTAAGGAAGGTAAAAACGACTCATCTCTCTTTACTGTTACAGCGCCATGTAATGAAAGAGGAATACACAGACGTAAAACAAAATGTACACAACAAAATGAAAAGAAATATGATATTTAAAATGATCTAGGGTTAAAGTACAGACATGTCCGCTATAAAGGCGATATGATCTGCAATAAACCCAGCAAGGTTGTACCTGCTTGCTTAAACCTGTGTGCCAGTAAATCTTTGTTGCCATTGGAATTCTTGGGATGCCGTTTCCCCATCGTTACTGGGCACCAGGGTCATCATTCATTTATTAGGGTGTGCGAGTACTCAATTGACTTTTCTTCACTGAATATCCAAGTACTAATTTCAAGGCATAAAACACAGAGCAGACCCTGCACACACAAGAATGCTAAGGGGAACATTATGGCAACAAGGGCTGCAAATTGCCCAATACGATTACACAGAGCCCTGAGCAATAGGATTATTTTATAATAATTTGGCCTCCAAATAGTGACTAATTGGCTCACAGCATGGGAAATCTTGGACATGACTGACCTATTATTATAGTATACACTCAAGCACAAAGTCTTTGCTTTAACAAGTCACCATTGTAGCCCTGCATTTGTTTTAGCACATCGAATGACAAGACCATCGAGATCTTGTTGAGTAAATTCCCCCTAAAAAGTAACCAAGGACAAGTCCAAATGATCCTGCAGCCTGTGTCTAAAGAGGAATCAATGGAATTAATGGAATGAAGTGCCAAACTTAATTCCATTGTCTGTATAGTCTGACATGACCTACACAACACTGACATTGCCAACCACTGCCATCATATGCTCTGCAGCTCATTCAGAAAACATTTACTGCAAAAACATTTATTTCTGGATGTTGTTACCAGCACCCAAGCTAATGACAAACCTTGTGTCAATACAATCACCAACTGCATTTTAAATGGATTACCACTTTATATATGTTTACAAACAAAGCTACAGAGTATTTCATCTATAAAATATATATATATATACAACTTCTCAATGATATTGATTCTGGTGTGAAGTGTTAAGCATAATAATAATGGGTCTGTAGCTTTTATGGCGCTGACCCATTCAACACCCTTCCTTATAAGAGCATCATTCAACTCTATCTATTTTAACCACTGAAGCCAGATTAATTTCATCCAAATATTCTCTTTTCCACCATCAGTCCTTAAACTGGTCCAATGCCTGACTGGCAACTGATCAACCAGCAAAGCTAATTGCCCGGCCCATGGGTTAATGCTTTATATACACTAGAGTTCAAATTTCAAATGTTTGGAACCAATCAAAAAGCTTACGTTTTGTGTAGGAACAGATATTTTTATTCACCAAGGTAGCGTTAAATTGGCCAATGAATTGGCGTCTTAACATTGTTTTTATTTCATCTAGCAGTTGGATTCATCAGTCTTCAATGGCCATCCTCATGATTCTTCCTATACAGCCCATGTTGAAGGAAAAGCAATACAAATATGGCAGTTTTTCTTTTGGTATCTAATTTTTAGACTGGAATTTGGCATTTAAACAGTATTGCTATGCCCTTTGTGTTTTAATATCTGCTACACCCAAAATGGATTGAAGAGTAGATTTTCCACAGACTGGAGTCCTGCTGCAGTTTGAGTACCCACGGGTTACCCTATAAAAAAGCGGGCACCCTGCGGAAGGAGGGTAGGATTTTCAGGTGTGGGTATAGAAACGGGTCTGCAGGTCTCATCTGAAATGTCTTATGTTATATTGTTTACATTTTACTCCTTTTAAAGTTTTACAAAACTTGTTTCAGTCCCGCCCACTTTTGATGATGTCACTTTCGGTTTGCAGCAGAAACATCACTTCCTGTTTGATGGTGGTCGACGGGTTGTGGATAAGGTAGTTGTGGGTCCAGTTCGGGTAGCGGATCAAAGTGGGTAAATATGGAGGTTGCTGGTTTGGGTATAAGAAATTGGTTCCACGAAGGACTCTACCACAGATTATCCACTGAATTGTATGACTGATTATTTTGTAGCTTCTTCAGGAAAACTAAATGACTCCTTCCATAAGTCCCAACACACAGCACTCTCCCTATGCCAAATCTAATGGTGCATAACAATAGTGCGTTTTAACTAAAGGCTCAAGCCAGTCATTCACACAAATGATAAGTTACACTGATTGTGATAGGCTTCTGCCCTAAAGAACACTTTTGTCCATGATCAGAGATAAACTCCCATGCTGTGTAGTAAATTATGATACAGGTAATCCATACTACAGACAGACACCTTATCCAGAAAGCCCTTGCATTCTGGATAATAGATTTTATAACGAACTATTCATCAATTAAATGACAGTACCTTAGTGGAATATTTTAGGATGCTCTGCCATGTTGAACGAAAAACACGCTATGAGCGATTATCGTCTATATTATCAATGAAATTCCTTCCCAGCTTGTACAAAAGGAAAATAATTTATGATTAGAATTGTTAGTTGGTTCAGTTGATACAGGACACACAGACTTCTTGTATAGCAAGGATTATCACTAACACAGATAAGCACCTATAAGAACAGCTTATTTGCCATGCAGCATGAGGATTTTATATAACCAGCTTTAAAGTCATGATATTTTTCTAGGCAATTGGTACAGAAAGTCACTATGTTGGGTACAAAACTGCAATACGAGATAAAAACAAGATCAGTGCTGCGTAGTTGCACCAAGCACAAGTAAATCAATCAACAACAAAAGGGTAGGTAACAGACACAGGTTTTTCCGTCTGGCACTATATGAAGATATATACTGGCTTTTTCACCAAAGCTGCAAGAAAATTTGGACTAACCAATGACTTGGTTCAGCTCGTGAATTTTGTCATCAACAATCCCAGCTTGTTTCCTCGCTGATTATTTAGCCCAAGGGTCCCCCAGTCTTTTTTTACCCATGAGCCACATTCAATTATAGAGAGAATTGGGGAGAAAAACAAACATGAATACATTCTTATGGGTGCCAAATAAGGACTGTGATTAGCTATTTGGTTGCCTCCATATTGACTGGCAGCCTACAGGAGGCCCAGGCAAGACCAGAATTCTAGGGGCGACATGCTGCCCAGCCGCTTTGCTGGGAGCACTGGGGAACTCCGCTCCCCACCGCTACTGTGCCGGTGTGAGTCGGCACCGGAAGGGGGGGGGGGTATGTGGACGGGCACCGGGAATGCATGGCGCCCGCCCATGAAATCTGGCATGGAGTACACATGGTCTTTTATGTCTACAGGACTTGCCTCAATGCTAATTGCACTGGTTTTTGTGCTGCCATGTAGTAACTATCTGTATTAATTACTAATCAGCCTTATATTGTGACATTTCTATTCTATGTGTACTGTATATTGTGAGTGGGTCCCTAAGCTCAGTAAGTGACAGCAGCACAGAGCACGTGAATCAGTGAATCAGCAGAAAAGAAGATGGGGAGCTACTGGAGCATCTACTGGGGAGACACAGATCTTTACTGCTAAATGGCAATGGTTGCCTTGGGCTGGAACAAAAGCACAAAACATGTACAACATTGCTGCCCCATGAGAATCAAACCCTTAATTAAAAACAACTGTACCCTACACAGACCCACTCCTTGCCTCCCCAGGCCTAGCTGTTACCCCTGGTAAATGCCCCCAACTCGTTATTTATCCCTCAGTGCAGATTCAGGGCATTGGAGTTCACGGGTGCCATCTTCTTCTCTTCGGTAATCTTCGGGTCTTCTTTCAGCAATTTCTGTGAAATGCGGTGCATGCACAGTTGTTGCGAAATGCTATGTTGCTCCAACTGATACACCACTCTCTTCCAGAAGAGAAGAAGATGGCACCCGTGAACTCTGATGCCCTGAATCTGCACCAAGGGGTAAGTAAAGAGTTAGGGGTATTTACGAGCGGTAACAGTTAGGCTGGGGGGGGGGAGAGAAGGTAGGGGGGGTCTATGTAGGGTAGGTTTTTTTTATTAAAGGTTTTGTTCTCCCTTAAGGCCACTGGGAGCAACATCCCATGGGCATGAAACGTTTACCCAAGTAGAATATAAGGGCTTCTTCCCTACAAAGTCAAACCCAGGTAAGGAAAGAGTTTATTTGATGAATGCACAATCTATAATAAATATACTGGCGAGAGCTCTTGAGTACAGGATGTTGCTGGGAGGTGATAAGAATAATGCCAATGGAAAATACTGAAGTGTCCAAAGCAATGTACTACAAACACCCCAGGCAAAGGCATTCTAGACTAAAAGCTTTATACATAATTAGCCAGGGCAGATCCCAAAATTCTCAACCAACAGAGCTCTAGCCACAGGGAAGCACAATGTTCTACGGCTGCATGCATCTATTGTACTGCACAAGCCCACTCTGTATTATATAGCTGGATGTATTGTTAATAATTCAGATGCACAGCAAATCTTTCATTGTGTCATTTTGTCCTCAGTAAACACAGCAGGAATTGCCTTGCCTTTCATAAAAGTGAACTGAGCATTTAACTGATGCTAAAGCCAAGCCCAAGAGAGCTGTGTTTAGTCAACAACTGGCCAACACGAGTCAGCAAGTATGGGTCACCCTGCTATCACCTCTCAAGTTTTACATTTTAGGCTCGCTTCTCACTTTGGAGTGTTCTGCCAGTCTCCCAAGTCCTTATCCTCAATAGAAATCATTGTATTCATTTACCAGGAAAGTGGACTGGAACACATGTCCCGTTTTCAGCCACGCCCGGCCAAGACTTAGAGTTACAGCAGCAGTCTAATAAAAACACATATAACATCATAAGATGTGTCTGTCTTAACAAAGTCACACAAATGCATCAACACAAATGGTTTTTGGATTCTTAAAGAACAGGCTGGTTTTGGCCAGAATGGGAATTGAACAACCCTATGTTTGATCTGTCAGTGTGGGTTTAATAGGGGCTGGGACAGGGAAAATTCAGGCTTTTAACTGGGAAGTGTTTTCAGTGATTCTATTGAAGGTTTATAAGTTATATGACACATTTATTTCTAATATAAAATGTGAATTATTTAAGGAGAGAAAATGTTAACATTCAGGTACTCAAACCATCTTACACCTGTAACTTCAGATGAGGAGCTTCATTTGGAACGGATTTACATATAAAACATAAACACTCCATAAATCTGTATTGTGTTTCCAATAATGGTTCATACCAAAATATTTTTCTCCTGGTGCAGCCAAAAGATTGAAAAGTACAAGTCTATCTTTCTCGTCTTTTTTTTTATGGACACCAGATACTTACAAAGCTATTGTTATTTGCTGTCTACCTAATACATGATGAAAAGTAGGGATGCACCAAATACACTATATGGGATTCGGCTGAATCCCACATGAAAGTTTCAGGCGAATACCGAACCAAATGTTTCCCCCTTTTCCCCTTCCTGTCTATAATATAGTGAATAAAGTACCCCCTCTTGTAAAATATAAGGATATTATAAGTTACCGAGGAGTTTCATGACCATATAAAAACACAAGGCTGAAGGCCGAGTGTTTTTATACAGGTCATGGAACTCCGAGGTAACTTCTAATATCCTCATATTTTGCAAATGGGGGTACTTTATTTATTATAATACACGAGTTTCAGTGAGTCATGTGACAGAAATGACATCAGAACTCACCATTTATAAGGATATAATTTACAAGATATTTACGGCTTTTGTGTATTATATGCAAATTAAAGAACAAGTAAACCTTTTTTTTTCTATCTGTAAATTTGCTCTAAACAGCCCCCCAGATTAATGTACCTTAGTCCCTGCTGCAAGTCTGCTCTGGTTTCTGTGTTATCAGCAGCTTGTTTCCCCTTCTTCCTGGTGCAGAGTGAAGCCCCGCCCCTTAGTTTACTGAGCTGACCTTATCTCTTGGACTAGTCCTGGAGATCATTTGCATACTATGACATAGCAGAGACCAGTGTGTGTAGCACCTTTTGCTTGGGGAAACTAGCTTACTAATGCACACACTGGCTCCCTCTTCCTCTCTATTGTGGAACAGCAGCAAATGGACTGCTCAGTAAACTAAGGGGCTGGGCTTCACTCTGCACCAGGAAGAAGGGGAAACAAGCTGCTGATAACACAGAAACCAGAGCAGACTTGCAGCAGGGACTAGGGTACATTAATCTGGGGGGCTGTTTAGAGCAAATTTACAGAAAGAAAAAGAAAAATATTTACTTTTCCTTTAAGGACAGGAAGGGGAAAAGGGTAAACATTTTTATTGCCTTGTTTCATGACAAAATGTTGTGTGCATATGCAAATTAGGATTCGGATTGGCCAAATCCTGCTGCAAAAGGCTGAATCCCGAACCAAATGCTGGATTCAGTGCATCCTTATTGAAAAGGTGAATAAAAATAATTGAAAAGAAATGCACAAGTCAATTGATTACACATAGTAGGCTTTTGGTCTTTAAACATGGATGATACACAGCACAACTTTTGGAACAATCATCAAAATTTTAACACTTCTTCAAATCATTAAATACATTTTGTTGATCATTCAAAAAAGTCCTAGTGTGTGGGTGATGCCTGTGTGTTTGGAATTTGTATCTATGTGTAACAAGACAGGTACAGGTACAGGTTTGGGACCGGTTATCCAAAATGCTCGGGGCCTGTAATTTGGATCTTCATACTTTTAGTCTACTAGAAAATCATGTAAACATTAAATAAACCCAATAGGCTCGGTTTGCTTCCAATAAGGATTAATTATATAATAGTTTAATTCAAGTAAAAGCTACTGTTTTGTTATTACAGAGAAAAAGGAAATCCTTGATTATTTGATTATAATGGAGTCTATGGGAGACAGCATTTCCGTAATTCTGAGCTTTCTGGATGACAGGTTTCCAGATAATGGATCCCATACCTGTACTTTCCCCAGTATTTGCTCGTGGACTCAGAGTGTATGAGTGCATGTGAGTGCGTGCGTTCAGACGTTATTGCAAGAAAAAAAACACTATTAAAATGTATGCTATGGTTTTTCTACAAAATAAGCAAAGCAGTCTAAAGAAATTTTTGTACAACAAGCTGATCTTTGGGAGTTCTATTTGGATATGTCTTAATCCACTATAAAGTTTCAGAATAGCTGGGAAAATGACCATACATCTAAGTGAGACCTTTGGCAGGTTACAAATAAAAACAAAATTCTCTAGCAAAGAATTAAACCCTTAAAGGGTGGTTCACCTTCAAGTTAACTTTTAGTATATTGTAGAAGGGCCAATTCTAAGAAACGTTTCAATTGGTCTTCATTATTTATTTTTCATAGTTTTTTAATGATGTGCAATTTTCTTCTGTTTCTTTGCAGCTTTCAAATGGGGGTCACTGACACCATCTAAAAACAAATGCTCTGTAAGGCTATAAATGTATTGTTATTGCCACTTTTTATTACTCATCTTTCTATTCAGTCCATCTCCTATTTATATTCCAGTCTCTTATTCAAATCAATGCAGGGTTGCTAGGGTAATTTGTTCCCTAGAAACCAAATTGCTGACACTGCAAACTAGAGAGCTGCTGAATAAAAAGCTAAATAACTCAAAAACCACAAAAAATAAAAAATGAAAGCCAATTGCAAATTGTCTCAGAATATCACTCTCTACATTATACTAAAAGTTAACTCAAAGGTGAGGCTAAAATTAAGTAAGCTTTATCAGAAAAGTCTTTATGAATACTAGTAAACCCTCAAAGTAATGCTGCTCTGAGTCCTTTGTCAAAAGAAACACTGCATTTGTTTATTTCTAGTGTGTACACATGGGCTTCTGTATCAGACTTCCTGTTTTCAGCATAAACCTCCAGGGCTTGGGCATGCTCATTTTGCTCTTCTTGCCCTCCCTTTTCCCTCCGTCCTGCTGTAATCTGAGCTCAGAGCTATGCGTAAGCAGGGAGAAACTCCAGCAGGAAGTGATGTCATACCAAACTAATATGGCAGCTGAATCCTAAACAAACAGCTTGTAGAGCTGTTTTACAGGTATGGTAAAGCATCCTGCAGAATAAATATAGTCTTATATCTTGCACTATTGTGGCTAATTTATTGGTAATAAACTGCTTTGGTAGCTTTCCTTCTCCTTTAATATAAATTATAACTTAATTGCAGGGAATACATCCTAAAGGATACTGCTAAAGCCAAAACAGCATTAAAGTAGCAGTAATATGAAAAAGAATAAACAAAAATTCAGATTTATATTCTACTAAATATAAGCTATGACCTGGTTAGAAATCCACACAATAAAAATGCAACAGCCTGCATATATTGTATAAATGTCAATTAATGTTGGCAAAGTATGGCTACCTGTATAAAAATTTAGAAAACCACAAAATACCTGCTGAAGTGAAATGTTAACTAATAAACAATGCATCTATTTTAAAAAATTAATTTATAGGATGTTCTTTGTTTTTTGATTGTGGAAGCTCAAGATAGGGAAAAATCAAACAATCCTTTGGAAGAACAATGTTGCCTCTGCCCCATTAAAAAGAAAACTAGTTTCAATTACAAAATAAATTAAATTTCAGATTTGAAATAGCTCAAGTTCTGTAAAGGCATGAAACCTACATATTCATGAAATATTGCATAGCCCCATTTGGCTCTTGGAAGACACTAATTGCTATATTTATATCTGTATCAAGGAATATAACATTTTCCAGTAAAGCCTCCATAGAAAGGCTTATTTTGTGAGAACCCCTGTGACCCAGGCTTTTAAGTACTTGAGCCCATCTCTCTCCTATGTACAGATAAAAGTAATACTTATTATAATGAATTACTGACAGGTCAGACAGGGACATCCTGGACTGTTTGATAGATCCAGCCTGTGCTCAGAAAAGATTGCAGGTTGATTAAATTGATAACCAAATCCAGGATTGTGTTTGGGATATTGTGTTTTTCAGCAGAATTTGAATTTGGTGCCTGATCAAACTGAATCCTTCAAATCATGTGACTTTTTGTCACAAAAACAAGGAAGCTGTGATGTTTTTAAACTTCCCTTGCTCTTATTTGGCCCAATTCTTTATGAAAGATTCACAATTCAGCCAAATCCCAAAACAGTGGATTTGGTGCATCCCTGCCGATAACATAAGCTGAGCAAAATTGTATGTATTATGTATAATAAACAGCGGCAGACATCGAACAATGCCCCTTGCTCCATTTTCCCAGGCCCATTCCCGGCTCACCTTGATGTAAAGGGTCCTGCTGATGTAGATGGAGGTGTGAATGTATGTGCGAGTGTTGGTGGTGATGTGGAGTGACATTGAACATCTGGAGTCTGGCCAAGGGGTCATTAGAAAGTGCTGCCATGCGCTCTGCATGTATCCTCTCAGCTGCCAGTCTCTCAGGATAACTCATTTCTGGCCGTAGTTGTGGTCCAGCCAGAGCCAGTCTCTCTCTCTCTAGTGGATTTAGGCCAGGGTGGAAAGCAGCAAATGGATGATGTCCTGCTGTTTGGGGGATTGTTAGTGCACCATGCCTTGCAAAATGTTCCATTGGGTTAGCAGCAGGGTGGAGTTGGTCTAACTCAGGGGGTTTCATCTCAAAGCCAGGCTTCATCCTTTCCCGCAGTTCTCTCTCCCGGATTTCACGTTCTCGCAGCTCACGCTCACGAAATTCCCGTTCCCTGATGTTAGGATCAATGTTATACAATCCTGGCATATGGTAAGCCAGTAGAGGATCGTTGGGGTTAAGAGAAACAAAAAATGGATGATTGCGATTGGTGGGGGACATAACATGAGGACGAGCGTATTCACTTAGGGTTCGTAGGGCAGGTGTGTCTGGCCCAATATAAGGGGGTACAGCAGCTATGGTAGTAGGAGGTGGTTCAAAAGAAGGTCTGATGTGAGTTGCAGCACTCAGTGTATTCTCTCCAAGGCGACTTTCATGTGAACTGCAAGCTTTCTGCTTAAAAACAGAAACATTTGTGTTAATTTATTTAACTTAGTTTCAGGAGTGCTCTCAACACCATAAAGCTGGAGTGAGCAAAAAAAAATAAAAAGATTGAGCAAGCTTATATTTTACTTGTGTGCATGTTATGTGTATGGCCACCTAGATGAAAGTTCTCCAAATGACTGTGTATGACAATGATTTTAAAAGCCCTATAGTCCATAAATGGTTCAATGTATAGACAATAATGGATATTGCTGTTCTAGCACTTATATTTGTAAGAGGAAGAATTTCAGCAACAACTAAAAATGCTAGTAGAAATATAGAGGTCCAAGAAAAAAAAAAAAATATATATATTCACACAAACATACCGCAGCTCTTTCAGCTTCTCTCTCTCGCTCCCGCTCCCTCTCCTTCTCTTTTTCCTTCTCCTTTTCACGTTCTCTTTCTTCTCTCACTTTTTGTTCTGCTTCCCTCTTGGCCTTCTCAGCAGCTTCTTCCCTCTTCTTAGCCAGCTTTGATCCACCCAGAGGAATAAAGTAGAGGTCTGTTCTTGCACAAGAGTTGTAACCTCGATCCCAATGCTTGTAGAACCTGTGTGAAAATATCTTTAATGTTACTACTCTAACAGAGATACATGGACAGCAAAATTAGATAGAAAATTAATTTACTGAAGCTACCTTGCAGACTGACTGGCATGGCTAGGTACATCTACCACTGTGGGCTCTGGAGATGGACTTCGAGGAGGAAGTGGAGGACTTTCAGGTTCTTCAATCTCATCAGGGGCCTCTTCTTTGATCTGTATTGGGGGCAATGGTAGTGGATTGGGGGAGGGAGATACCCCCGGTATACAAACGCCAGAAGAAGCTGTGGCATTTGATACAGGTGGAGGTGGTTGAAGACCCGGAGATGCAGCAGACAATGCCGATGTTGTGGATGTAGGCGCACAAGAAGGTGGTGTGATGGAAGGAGGCCCAGCAGGAATAAATGTGTGTTGTGGAAAAGCAGGTTGTGGTGGTATGGAATGGAGTCCTGATTGAGGGTGTCCAGAAGTCTGGGGAAGGATTTGGCTCTGAGTCAGGACTGGTGGCTGGGCTGCAGAAGACTGAAGTTGCTGGCTTTGTGGCATAAGCTGCAAAGGAGGAGGATGAGCAGAAGGAGGGTGATGGGTAGGTAATGAACTTAGGGGCTTAAGAGCAGGAGGTGGCGGCAAATTGGAATTCATGGAGAAGGGCGAAGGTCCCTGTAAATGAGGAGGATGTTTGTGGGACTGTGAAGGATTCTGAGGAATAGGTGTGGTAGGAGGTGGTTTTATATGAGGCATGGCCATGGGCGCAGGAGGCAAAGGCTGCTCACGTGGTGTTTGAGAGGGGGTCTGCAGAGGAGGCTGAGCAGTTTGTTGTCCCTGAGAAGTATGAGGGAAAGCATGGGAGGGTGTTTGTGGCACTGGAGAGACCTGAGAGGCACATGGTTGAGGTGGGGAGGAACCTGGATATTGTAGAATAGGTTGTGCCTGCATATTATGTGGCATTGAGGGTAATGGCCCGTGGTGTGGAGACTGTGGGTGAATTTGCGTGGGAGTAGGTGGCTGCGGTTCTCCTTGTGACCCAACAAGGGGCTGGATGGCTGGATGTGGCGAGGGAAGCCTTTGAGGGTGAAGAACTGGAGCCTGAACAAGTGAAAGCGATGGAGGCTGAGGTGGTTGGGAAGGAGGCAGTGAAGAAGACGGTGATATCTGTGCTGGAGCAATACTATGGGAAGGAGGTATCGAAGGTGGTAGAGGTCCTGGTGATACAGCAGATGGCACCATTGCTGGAGCTCCATTTTGTGGCTGCGACACTTGCTGCTGAGCTGAAGAATCCGAGTCACTCTCATTATCCTGTGGACTGGGAATACTGGGGGATGTGCTGCGATTATCCTGATCAATGTCCTTTGGATCGCTGCTTCCCTCATCATTAACACTTCGGCTATCTGAGCTCTCCCCTTCTCCTTCACCCTCACCTTCCCCCTCGCCTTCTCCTTCGGATGGAGAGTTTGGCCCGCTGATTTCCTGATAAAAATAGATAAAAAAAAAAGATACATATATTAATATAATTTAGAGAAACATAAGTTCCAGAATGATCTTTGAAAACAGTGTCAGACAGGGCCTCCTAGTGGGCATCACTGAACCTCACTGAATATCATCTGAACATCACTGAATATCACAGGCCCATTCTGTGAAACCGATGTGTGAAATGTGTCAAACAGACCTATGGTAGGAATTGGAAAGCTGTGGCAGGTACTGTCATTTAATGGACTCCACTAGGGCTGTGGCCTACTAGAAGGATCTAGTAAGGTCATATTTGTAAATATCATCAGCACGTGGGAAAAAATATAAATGACAATGTCTTTATTACATTATCTCTCAGGCCACAATGTTTTAACAAGGCCCTAAAATAACTGATACAAACTGGTCTGGATCAGTTAAGACAGGCTGCAAAAAGCCCCCAAAGATCTGCACCCTGCCAACAAGCATGTATCGGAAAACTGATCATTAAGATCATACCTCTGGCTAGACACACAAAGATGGTTCGTCCTGCAAAGGGACCAATTTAGTGTAGATTTGTAGCCTTGACTTTGGCCCCCAATTACATGACTCCGCACCAAATTACCCTTCATGTAGCTGAGATATATGCTCTTGTATTGGAACATTAACAAACAAATGAGCCAATGTAAAAATGATTTACTATTGGATGTGGTATACAATAAATTTACATTTTTTTTGAGCATGTAAACCTATAGAAGTTAATTCTTTGGTACAAATAAAGACATTGTATCAGAATTCCAAAGAACATTTAAGTTGGAGAAAAATAGCTTACTTGTGTTTTAGATTTCTTTGCACTGGCCATGTCAGTCTCTTCAGCATCAGACACTGGCTTCTCTCTCGGACGTTTGGCACTCTTTAGTGGGGACGAGGCTTCCTCTTTGATCTTCTTTAATCACAAAATATTCATTATTACTTAAAGGGGGTGCCAATATATATTGCAGAAAAGGCAAAGATGTTACCTTTCATCCAACCCATGAAGAGCCAATCATACATACCTTAGGAGGTTTCTTCAAAGACTCTGCTTTACTATCATTACTGGATGTACTGGCAGCACTTGGAGAGTTTCGACCGCTGGACCGTATATCTTCATTAATAGGCGATACTCTGCCATCTGGGCTGGTAGTTTGCTTTTTACGGCCACTACGTAGCGTTGACATCTATGTAACAGAACAAAAATGCATTGGATATAAAAGTAAAAACAAATAATACAAAAGTATATAATATAGAGAATCCTTATTCACTGCATAGAACAAATGTAAGCAGATAACACAGCCATTATTCTCTATGTCCCTATACACTAAGCATGAAAAGCCAATGCAATTTGTCCACAACCACTGTGCCACCCCTCTGCTAAAGGGGGTCAGGAACACCCTTACGAATGGCTGGTCAGGTTATTTAGAAGACACACCAAGGATGGTAAAATGATCCATTCTAGCAGAATAGAAAAGTTATATAGCACTTAGACTAAACTATATTGAGGTGCATACCGGGCCTCTGTTCCGCCTGGTCCTCATACTGTGTTTCCCATTAAGTCCATCCTCTTCCTCCTTGACAGGTTTGAACATAAACGGTGGTGGATCCACAGGCTTTTCAATAGGTGGTAATTCACCGTATTTCTTAAAGTGAAGTCTGCAATCTGTACAAAGAAGAATGTTCTCTCTCCCTCCGTGGTGCCAGTCCTTAGATGCTACAGGGATACAGTAAGCTTTAGTAGACATACTTCTCACTGTTTAATAAAATTCTTTTCATTACCTTCTATTTACAGGAACAATAAGAAATGCCAAGAACGACGTGTCTTGTGGCATCTCTTATTATTCATATATGGGTACGCATTCTGCTTATTCTCATATAAAATTACAACACGTTGCCCAAAATGTACTAGATCTCCATGGAGCAGGCACCACATTCTTGGCAAGAATGAGGCACAACTTCTCCTGCAGTACTCCACTGGAAAAGATTTTCAATTTAAGCATTTTAAAGGAACAGTAACACCAAAAATTTTTAATACTTCATTCCCCCTCCCCCAACTGCTATAGCAGTAGGTTTAAAACCTTGAGCTTGAATCTGACTTTCAGGCGATGGCAGGTTGAATTCCTCTATACACAGAACCGGAAGTCAGCTTCTTACCGATAAACTAAAGGAAGTGAGCTTTTTTTTTTTTTTTTTCAGCACCTGCAGTTAAAATTTATGCTCACAACATTATCATTACCCCCATAGCTGTCTGAAGGAAAAGAAACAAATTTAAACTGCAGATGCTTTAGGTCAGTGGTGTGAAGCGGACATTCAGTTCTGTGCACAGAGTAATTCAAATTACAGTGGGTGTCATTTGTACGGAGGATATATATGGACTGAGTCGGCAGCTTGTCAGGCCCTGTATGAGGCCCACTGATGGACCTGCCCAACCAACATCTGCCCAAAAATCAGCCGAACAGCAATTTACAGGGCTGATATTTTCTGTCTGACAAGGACCACATGGTGTGATAACGATGCCCTCATCAGACAGGACTGTTGGCCCCTCTGTATGATACAACCTTGCTAAACAATTGGATCTGAATTTGTATGTGCGGCTTTACACACAAAAGGTAAACAGGTGTCCTACATCATTGCTTTTTTCTATAAAATAGAATTTTTTTTTGTTGCCCAGAAATAGTTCTTTTGTAGATGTCTGATCATCAGATACAAACTTTAACTGTAAAGAAAAATTGTTCAATTTTAGAAATGTCTGATCCTATAATGCAAGGCAAGAAATGCAAGACATTATCCTACTGGATTACATACTAGTAGAGAAGCAATGTCGGCATGCATAGCCTTTCAGCTCCTGTTCACTGTCCTCGCTGTCAAAGTCATCCTCACTGGCTGAGCTTAAATCCACTGGAACAGGGGGGAAAAAAGACATACAGCTGTTAAGCAACTTTTCAAATTATTATTATTTTTTAATTCTTTATTTTTACTTTGTATTTCTGCAACATGTGAAATTTTGTGTATATTATTATACAAAACGTTAATTTCTGCATTGTACACATTTCACTAAGTTTAAAATCTTTTCTGTACTGTTATTTCTTAGCTTAAGGCTTTAAATATGTTAACTGAACATATAAGGAGGTGGGATAGAAAGGGTGGACAGTAAATGAAAAGGAAAGGAGAAGGCACATCAACATGGTCATAGCAATATCACATATTATTCAAACAGTAAGGGTGAGCTATAATCAGTTCACACGTGTAGTAATGTATAGTTTCTTGGGGGGGGGGGGG
>CM044443.1:91551963-91580532 GCA_024363595.1 Xenopus borealis
AATTCTGCGGAAGACTGCCTGACGGCGGTGTCTGCGGTGTGCACGGGAGCTAGCTGCTTCAGGGGTTTTCTTCCAGTAGTAATAAAAAGTTATCAGCTCACCCTAGTAAGTGCGAGAAATGGGAGAGGCATTAAATTCCAGCAAAGCACTCAGTGAAAAATAAAGATTATAGTTGTTTGAAAAGGGCAGAGTCTTTCTGAAGAACCTGTGATAGCTGTTGGTTTGTAGCCCTAACAATGTGCCACTTAGATAAGAAAGCACAGAAAAAGAGTTGCCAGATATTTGTAGCAAAGAAATCGCAAAGCTTATAACAAAAAATAAAATGTACCTTGTTTTCTTATCAATGATTTTAAAGTTAAAAGTATCTATCCTTTTCTGAACTCTTTTTTCTGACTTCAAAAAATAATGCACGATCCAGGCCCCTTTAATGGCTATGTTTCAAAAGAAAAAATAATCAATAGATTCACTAGACAGAGCAAGCATAACCGGCTGTCTGGGGATGACCTTGTCATGTCCCTGAAGATATGGGGGCTTTATAATTATTCCCCAACAAAGACATTGATCAGGGGGATAATAACACAAACCAGTACCCCAGACAGGGAAATGACTTGTTCCCTGACGTGCCACTCAGTAATAACGGCAAACAATTACTTTTGCATTTTTCTTCTGTTTCTCCTGGTTTAATGACTCCTTAATACTCAGGATGCAAGGTACCACAAAAGTCTAGAACAAACACATTTATGCCCTGGGTTGCAACCTTTAAAAAAAAAAAAAAAAAAAAAAAAATTTACCGGCCAGTGGTGGGGGCGGGAACTAAAGGGGTGGACTGTGATGCAAAAACGGGCAGAGTATATTGCAAAAGGGGTGGGGCCACAGAGGATTGTGCCACAAAAGGGGTGGGGCCACATCACAAGATGGCCAGAAGACAAAGAAAAGGTACATTTCCACCGGAGGGCCAAGGGCTTTTGTTAAAGGTATTACAAATTAACACCAACTACATTGTCTGTAAATCTGTAATACTGGTCCCAGCTTTGGCAGGTGTTTTACCGGCTAGGCCGGTAAAATAACAGCCTGTGGCGACCCTATTTATGCTACTATATAGAAACTACAAGCTTTTCTGTTTATGTATTTGTATTCTGTTTCAGCTTATGTAAATGAATACAAAAAGTGGAAAAGGTATTAAAGATCTAAACCTGACTTTGTCTGAAGTACAAAGCACTGCTCATGGCACCAGGCAGAGTCTTCAGCTACCAGGGACTGCATTTCAATGGATATAATGTGGTGCTACTTTTCAGTGAAATAGAAGTGGCAGGTGCCCAACCACCCTGTGCTTCAGGAAGCTGATCATAATGTCACACCTACAGCACAGATCAGTGTGTGGTACCAGACTGGACTTGGTGAAAGTAAAAGAAATCTAGCCGTTCAGCCTCATGTTTGACTGTTCTGCTGCTAGACAGAAAAAAAGCTACACCCTGCTTCATGCTTCCCCCATGAACTAAGCTGATGTCCATAAGCCCATGGTCAGTAAACTCAGGCATTACAGTGAAAATAACAGCACTACGCAACAAGTTGGCGCTATAGAAATATATGTTAATAATAATAGTGGCATTGTGGCTACCTGACAAATAGCCACCACCCTTTGGCCAGCATTATAAACTGCCTAACTATACTAACAAAGAAGAAGCCAATCTTACAAGTCAAGCACAGATATTAGATATTAATGGCAAGATGCCCAGACTCCTAAAAGAGCTGAACAGAAAAATGACTGCAACTAGATACAAAGCCAAGAGCAGACCCATATCTGAAGTGACTTCACAGTGACTGATGCTCTGGCCTGCCACATGTGCCCTTTGCTAATTTTATTGCTAGTAGTTTTACATAATTGTTTCTGGACAACCTGACCTGGACCTAAATTATTACCATCATCATCATCATCATTCTCTGAGGGCAGATAAATGAATGAGAGGCCATTGTTGCAGTCATGATCATAACACCATGAAGGTAACAGTGTTCTTATTAAAAAATATTTGATAACTTATACTTTGCACACTGGCATGAGTTAAAAACAAGTCATGCTTTTGCTTCCCTATTTATAAAAATAGCTTGAGTCTGTTGTCAGTATAAACTCCAGTCCCAAATCCGTGTGCAGGATGATTCATTATTAATAAATATGCTGCCTTCCCTGGAGGACAAAGAAACAAAATAATCCTATGGAAATTACAGAGATGTGTTGCTGGCCGATATTATTATCTGGGAACACTTAGAAAAGATAGGATCAAATGATTCCGGGCTGGACGGCAGCATGTCTGTCATCCCAGGGCTCATACTACTGAATCTTTTAAGTGCAGAAACATATTGGGTTTCACAAAGCCAAGTAATAGGTGTACAAGCCTGCAGGGTTTACAAACATACGATCCTGATTTGCCCCCGCTGTTCGCTCTTCTGATGAAATATTCATGTGGGTCCGTCACGCTCACAATCCTTGAAGCAGCTCTGTTAATTAAGGACAAATCACCTCCTGGCACTGACAGAAACCTCAGCCCTTCAAGGCCCTTCTCATTGCAGCTTGCATCCCTTGTGCTGTGTGAAGCCAATTGTTTGCACAGTTCAATTTCCATTTGGGAAAAGTCTAGATTTGCAGTTCGGTTACAATATTTCTGTTGAGAGCTTTTTTTTTTTTTATTACAAGTTACCTCCTAATTAAAATGTCTATGGAAAATGCTCAATGAATGTAATTGTTAAATTAAGATTTAGTCACACTTCTCTGATGGCTCCTTAAACACAAAGGATTGAAACACGGAACTAATGTTGCTCTTGTATATCTCTCAAATGACCAGCCAACCCTGCTTATACTAGATCTAAAAGCAACGTTACCATGTTCTTTACCAAGCTTTTTGATGCAAAATCCATAAAAGAAATACTAGGCACATGTCTCTCCTTAGTGGCTCTAAAGATGCGGTTGCTATAATTTTTTCTGGCTATAAATAGAAGAGCACAGACAATGCTTCAGATAGCAGAGGCACAGAGCTGGTTAGAGATGACTGGGAGGGAGCAGTGAATAATGTGCGACATTTCTAACAGCAGCACCAGGGCACAACATCTGCTACAAGGTTGTGTGGAAAACATTCCTATCAGCTGAGCCGTCATGTCTGGTAAATAACAAAGCCTGAAGGGATGATTGCTATTAAAGTTCCAGCCAGCCGTGGATGATCCAGGAGGCCAGGCTGCTGCCTTGTTACTGGCTTTTACAGCACACGGGCCTGTGCTTTCTCCTTGTGATTCTATTTATACAAGCAGCCAGTGTAGGAATGATATGCACACAGGAGGGGAACTGCTGGCACACGCTGCATTCATTTCCCACTCCCCTCTGTCCCAGAAAACTGCCGATGACAAAATATCTGCAGGAGGAGGCAGAGCGTCTCCAAAGCAATAAATGAGCCAGAGAAAAAGTTGCTCTCCAGGGGCTACGAGCAGCCAAGGTTTTATTTTCCATGTATGTCGTCGTCTTCAATGACTGCAGGCCGTGCCATCCATAGCTCAGAGACCCTGCGACACAAAGCCAGGGTAAAATTGCTCCATAGGCACAGTGCTGTACAAGAGAACACTGCAATACTCACCCCACAAAGGGGTTGTTCACCTTCCAAAAATTTTTTTTCTGTTCAGTGGTTTCCATAAATAAAGACTTTTTTCAATTACTTTCCATTATTTACTGTTTTTACAAAATCTAAGTGTAAAGTTGAATGTTGGGGTCTGTGGTTTGAGTCTGGCAGCTCAGTAACTCAGGCGCAGACTCTAAACTGATACAATTTTGCAACATTTAATTGATCCATTTCACAGCAACATCTCTGGAGTATTAGCAACTATTGTATCAATTCTGCCTGTAATGAAACCCAGAGATTCTGCTCAACAGGGACAAAGATAAGAAATGTATCCATTAAATGTATCAGTTTAGAACAGTTGGGGGTCTGCGACCCCCCCCTCTCAGAGCTGCTTTATAAGGTGAAAAATGACACTTTACACTTCAATATTAGAAAAACGGTTACAAATAGAAAATAGACAGTAACTGGAAAAAGTCGTTATTTCTGGTGATCTATCTGAAAACAACTATTTGTTTGAAGGTG
This sequence comes from Xenopus borealis, assembly GCA_024363595.1. Taxonomy (NCBI): domain Eukaryota; kingdom Metazoa; phylum Chordata; class Amphibia; order Anura; family Pipidae; genus Xenopus; species Xenopus borealis. Next base: position 91,556,085 of record CM044443.1, read on the forward strand.
GACAACCCCTTTAAAGGCGTTACAAACCCAATTTAACTATAAATAATGTAATTCTAAGCAACTTTCCAATACTAATTTGCAATTACTGTATATGTGATTTTATTTGTGTGATATGGTTTTAATGAAACTTTACACGTATGACCCTTACAATTCCCTGCCTGCGTGTCCTGACTACATTAAAGGGGAATTATTGTGAAAATGAAATATAAGCTTCCACATACTTAAATAAGAAACTTTGTAAATATAATCAATTACATATTCTGCATCGTTTCTGAAATAATCAAGTCTATGTTCACTATTCCTCTCTCAGCATCTGTTTCTCTCTTCATGTAGCAGTTGAGTGTCAGATATTCATTGACAGTTAAATTCAATATATCTTAAAGGGAAACTGTCATGGGAAAACATGTTTTTTTTTTTTCAAAACGTATCAGTTAATAGTGCTGCTCCAGTAGAATTCTGCATTGAAATCCATTTCTCAAAACAGATTTTTTTATATTCAATTTTGAAATCAGACATGGGGCTAGACATTTTTTCAATTTCCCAGCTGCCCCTGGTCATGTGACTTGTGCCAGTTCTTTAGGAGGGATCTGCTTTCTGGCAGGCTGTTGTTTTTCCTTCTCAATGGAACGCAGTGGGACATGGGTTTTTACTATTGAGTGCTGTTCTTAGATCTACCAGGCAGCTGTTATCTTGTGTTAGGGAGCTGTAATCTGGTTACTTTTCTATTGCTCTGTTAGGCTGCTGGGGGGGGGGGGTTGATATCACTCCAACTTGCAGTACAGCAGTAGAGTAGAGTGATTGAAGTTTATCAGAGCACAAGTCACATGACTTGGGGCAGCTGGGAAATTGACACTATGGCTAGCCCCATGTCAGATTTCAAAATGAAATATAAAAAAATGTTTTTTTTGAGAAATGGATTCCAGCGGAGAATTCTGCTGGAGCAGCACTATTAACAACATAGCAGCTGCCAGTTCTCTTCCAGTAAAGACTCAATTTCCCACAATGCTCAGCACACTCCTGTGGTTCACTTTTTCAGATCTGTTAATCACAGCACATACAAAGTCTAATTGTAACGGCAAACAAAGTAGCTATGATAATAGATGCTCGTTTGATACATCTCCTATTCATAAGCCTTAGAGGCGCATAGAGGGAAAAGGAAAATCTCCCATTGTTATTCCTGCAGCGTTGCATTGGCTGTGCAGACAGTAACAAGCAGTGAGCCAAGGAATATCGCATTTGTTTTTTAAATAATGAAAAACATCTTTTCATGTGATATATTTGGCTTTAAGAGGGTGGTTAAAAACAAAGCAGTAAAAGAGGTGAGTCAGAAATGTTCAAAAATCACTTGCGGTTTGAAACTACCCATTTGGGGTCATAATTTCAACAAGCCGGTATGAGGAAGGGTCGGTCAGTCATAAATACATACTGCAAAGAGACACATAATACTTAATAAGCTGCTTCTTATTGTTAATGTTTGCATTGTATGCGTGTGACAATCAACTTTGGCACCATAAACATATATGCTAGTTACTACTGTCCACCTTGAGGTTGTCAAGGGGTGCAAGGAACAGTTCAAAAGCCACAGTTTCGGTAATTGCTTGCAAACATATATTATATTAAAATATATTTTCTGCAGATGCCTCTTTTCAGGGGTGGTACAGCTCCTGTACAATTGCTTGCCTGGGTCTATAATTTTACATGCTGCACTCGGAAATGTACAACAAATGTACCATTCCACATATGTTATTTAATGTTAAATTAGCTTTACTGTGGGTGTGTGTGTGTGCTACTTGATATGTCTGGCCAAAAAAACCCTAATCTCCATATTTTTATATATTCAAAACAGTGGGGAAATGGTGGATGCTGCTGCAGGGTTGCCGAGTATATAAATGAAGCACCTGTTTCCATATAACTTTGCTGTGCAGAAAACAGCTATTTACATGTGCCCAGGTACCAGCGATTTCCACTTGGAGGCATCTGCTCTCAGTTTCCCCAGATGCTGTTTACCCATCATATTTATAAGTACTATATATCAGATGTTCTCTCTTGTGCTTCTTTCTGCTCCATGAACAAATGCAATCTCTAGATAGAGAGCAACACAGAGAGCTGTGCTGTCTATCCAACATAAGCCCTCGTTTGCTGCCCTGATTAAGAGAAGAATTCAGACCATAAATCATGGTGTATAAATAGTAAAACGCCTGTCAAACTTTTCCTGCAGGAACACAATACCTGAAGGGAGCCAGAAGCCTTAAAAGAACCAAATAGCTAAAAAGATTGGTTGTTGCTGTATACAGGAACATGGGTAGAAGAGCTCTACATGTGCTCCTGGTCTTGTGCACGGATCTCATTTGGTGAAAATAAATAGTTCAATGGCAAAACTTGCACGCAAGCGTCATTTTGTCTAACAAACCCAGATAGACATTAATAAGTTCAGAACCAAAGGATATGTCTTATGTTGGGAACAAGTAAATTCTACTACAGGTATGGGATCCATTATCCGGAAACCCGTTATACAGAAAGCTCCAAATTATATAATGGCCGTCTCCCATAGACTCCATTTTTATCCAAACTTTTAAAAATGGCTTCCTTTTTCTCTGTACTAACAAAACAGTTGTTTGTACTTGATCCAAACTAAGATGTAATTAATCCTTATTGGAAGCAAAACCAGTCTATTGGGTTTATTGGGAAACTGTTATGGAAGTTTTTTTTTTTTTTTTCAAAATGCATCACTTAATAGTGTGGTTCCAGAAGAATTCTGCATTGGAATCCATTTCTCAAAAGAGCAAACAGATTTTTTTATATTTCATTTTGAAATCTGACATGGGGCTAGACATATTGTCAATTTCCCAGCTGCCCCAAGTCATGTGACTTGTGCTCTGATAAACTTGAATCACTCTTTACTCCTGTACTGCAAGTTGGGAGTGATATCACTCCCTCCCTTTCCCCCAACCCAGCAGCCTAACAACAGAACAATGGGAAGGTAACCAGATAACAGCTCCCTAACACAAGATAACAGCTGCCTGGTAGATCTAAGAATAACACTCAATAGTAAAAACCCATGTCCCACTGCGGACTATTCAGTTACATTGAAAAGGAAAAACAACAGCCTGCCAGAAAGCAGTTCCATCATAAAGTGCTGGCACAAATCACATAACCAGGTCTGCTGGGAAATTGACAAAATGTCTAGCCCCATGTCAGATCTCAAAACTGAATATTAAAAAAATCTGTTTGCTCTTTTGAGAAATGGATTTCAGTGCAGAAGTCTGCTGGAGCAGCACTATTAACTGATGCGTTTTGAAAAAAACATGTTTTCCCATGACAGGATCCCTTTAAGGATTTTCTATTAGAGTTAAGGTAAGAAGATTGGAAAGATTCGTTATTAGGAAGACCCCGGGTCCCAAGCATTCCGGATGACAGGTCCCATACTTATACAACAAAAAAAACCTCGATCTTTGATAAATGATTACTTATCAAAGGTCAAGTTTTGCTTTTCCCAGAAAATTTTAGTTTTTATAATGTAGTTTCAGTAAAAACTGAAAATCTTGTGTGATAAAAAAAAAAAAAAAATCTGAATCTGAAAACACTCCATCTAAAACCTGTTGAGGTCATGTAGAATTCAATGGTAAAGGTCCTGTGAACCATTTGAAGATGTTTTTAGCTTTCATGATTTTGGTTTGTTTGTTTTTTTCCCAGTGGTTTGCGCTCGAAAGCGCAATCAATTCGAGTTATTCCAGCTTTTTTTCACCAATAACTTGAGGATTTGAGTTTTTTTTTACATTCAGGTTTTTTCACAAGTATGCAAACATTTGAGTGAGTTTATTCAAGGTAGAAAAAAACCTCACAAACTTGACCTTTGATAAATAACCCCACCCCAATTTGCATTTGAACAGAACGTCGTCATATTTGGAAGCATTTTTAATTTGTCAAAACTACGCATTTAAAACTTTATAACTTTCTGGAAGATAACGTAGGAAGCATAAAAAGCTGCAACTTTTGGAATATACTTTTATTACTCAGGAAATGAAGCTGGCAAGGATTCCGCTACTTATTTTGATTTACTCGGCTGTGCTTGTATTAGAACAAGTTTAGATTTTAGATGGTAAAAACCAAATGCTTTTAAATTTCAAAGAAACACATGCAAAAAAATTAAAGGTACACTCTAGTCTATAGTACTTATGTCTAATTTAATCGATTACACTCTGCCATTGGCAAAGCCCTGACTTACACATGATTTACTCTCTATTCATAGTGTATGTGTTGAAATGTTTCTGCTAGTGAGACACTCTACTTATAGCAAGCAAGGAATGCCTTATGGTGCAAGGCCAATAAACTGTGTGCATGTACTAGCTCATAGAAATAATGTTCTCCTGTTCCCTGCAATGATAGGAAGCTACAATCTCGCTAGACCAGTGAACCAGTCTGGTCAAGTGCTCTTGAAGTACTTTTTTTTGTCCATGTGAAAACCAGAAATTTCACTGAAACAAAATATGTACACAGTAAAGAACAACCATTATGGAAGCCATCCATGTATTAATTACTTTTACGGTTAAACAACCAGCATTGCACAATATACTGGGGTTGTAACTGTGAAGAATGATGCCACTTTCCAGGCAATAGACCTTATCCATTAAAATATTACTACCGAAAAGACAATTAGACTTGCACATGCCTGCTGTTATTTAATAGAAACTCCTTTTAGTTATTTTTTTTTTTAAAAAGGTGGTGGGTGTAGATATTTAAATTAATTGGAATCTGTGAATAAGGAATAACAGAATGGTAGAAGTTTTATCCACCAGCAAATACCAAAAGCTGTCTCCTAAAAATAAGAATGGACTTGTTAACAGTTGAAGAATTCTCCCCCAGAACAGAAATGAATGGACAAAAGAAAAGAATTTGTAACATACTATTATAAAACATGTACATAGAATAGATTTTAATTACTATATTTTTTGACTTACTGTTTCTTTGTTTGGAAGCAGTTCTTTCCTGATCCTGAAGAAGTTCTTGCCATATTGTCTCAAACCCTTTATGAACCTCTTCTGCATAAGAAACATTACAAAGTAAAGTATTTACATGAAATGCCCCATGTGTTCCTACACATTTCAGAGGAAGATTAAATAACAGGAATGACTAAAATACAATATATGCAAAGACATTCCCTGCAATACAGAAGATGAATAGTGCAAGTTGACCCCATCTCTGCAAGACACTGGTAGCACAGAGTAATAAAGAGTAAAACAGTGAGGGTGGGCACCAGGCATAAATCCTAACAAATTACAGAAATGTACTGTGAAAGTTCATTGTTAAAGGTTTTGTGGCCTGACAATATGGCAGTTATGGTGGAGTCAATGTTCTGTTGTGTTGCTTTATTATCAGGTGATGGTTCAGGAATGCTGTACAGTACACAATGCATCTCTGGTAAGTAGCTAGGTGCTATAGGTGAAACTGCCCAGACACAACATGTAAGGGAACAAAGCTTCCATCCCCCAGCCTGTGTCCCAGATACTAGAGAACAGATCAGTATGTACTGATGGCTGGCAAGTTAGCTGTCATTTTAATACTAGATCAAACTATGTTCTGCTGTGAAAACTGAGCAGAGATGGATGCCGACAGGTTTGCATAAACATCTCTATAAACAGGAAGCAGCTGCTACCAAACATTCCTCTTAAAAGATCAAATGTGAGAAGAGACACTTGATGGGCACAGTTCTGCACGCAACTCACTTACAGAAGGCAGGGGAGAAAAAGAACCAACAGAAAGCCTGATATATATCTGTCTCTTACCACTTCATCTTCTGTCCAGCATTTCTCTATCAATTTGGGAACTGGCTTTTTCACCAAGCGCTGCAATGCCTTCCCAGCATCATAATTGCTTTCATGTAGCTGTAAGACACAAGATAATATAATTACCATAAGACTACAATGACTTGCCGCTCAGCTAGTTTCACAATAATATTAAGTGCTATAATGTGTAAGGGAGAAAGAAAGCCACCATGGCAGTTTATTGCCAATAGATTAGCCACAATAGTGCAAGCTAGAACACCATTTTTTTCTGAAGTCTATGTTTGCTTAGGATAGCAGTTGCCATATTAGCTTATTGTGACATCACTTCCTGCTTGAGTCTCTCCCTGCTCACTCATAGTTCTGAGCTCAGATTACAGCAGGGAGGGGGAGAGGAGCAAACGCCAGCCCAATCTCTGGAGGTTTAAGATGAGAACAGGAAGTCTGATACAGAAGTCTATGTGTATATAATAGAAGGGAAAACGTGGTGTTTCATGCTTTATTTTTACTATTGCATTCATATAGACCTTTCTGATGAAGATTATTTAATTTTAACCTTTCCTTCTCATTTAAGTATGGTTTTTTCCAGTGCTCTTGGAGTAAGCACATGTAGGAAATATCATTCTAAGTGCTGCTAAGTTCTTGGGTGCTTGGAAACAGACACCTCAGCACATTCACTAAGATTTAGGCCATTAAATAACATTAACCAATAACTTAAAAAAATCATTCATGTATATTGGAAAGTTGCTTAAAATTACATTTGCTTTCTTTATGCAAAAACAGTTTCTGGGTGAAGGACTCTGTAGAAATAGATGTAATACACCAAAATTGCCTATACACTGGCATGCTCCAAGACCCTGGGCGATCTGCTACACACAGATTACACTGGACAGTTGGATTACAAACTTTCTCCTTACCCTTTTTCCAAATGGCAGCCATAAACTGAACTGAACTAAATGGCCATAATAGTGTGTGTACAATTTCTAGGGATGCACAAGGATTTGGCCAAGATTCTGCCTTTTTCAGATGGATTTGGCGGAATTCAAGTGCCTGGCTGAATTGAATGCAAAATATCATGTGACTTTTCTTCACACAAACAAGAAAGTAAACAATGTTTTACTCTCTTTTCCCAAATCTATTTATGCAAATTAGGATTCCAATTCAACTGAATCTTTCACAAATGATTCCTGAAAAAGTGGATTCAGTTTTTCTCTAAAATGTTCTTTATAAATCTGGCAGATTACATACAAGTGCACTGCCTCTCTTTGCCAAATATTATGGTAAGGAACATGAACAGTGATTTTCCATTTTATTAACTTGCATTAATTTTTACTTTGAGGACAAACAAACAGCACATTCAAGCTGTGAGAAAGCGCAATATGCCATCAGAACAATATAAATCCTTAGTTCTGTTTGGTGACCCAGCTGGAAGGCTTACTGGCATCATAATGAACTGCTTTTCCATTTCTAAGTGCTCACATTCCCATGCAGTGTTTCCATGCTAATTTATGTCATACAATGCATATTCTACTGCTAGAGGTGAGGGGAAGGTGTGGACAACCTGTACTTCTGCAATGAGCTGTAACACTGCCAGTGCCAAGTACTGAAAATGGGCAAGTTTTTGGGCAAAAATCAAGGACTTGGGATAGCCTCCAACTTGTGGTAGTCTTGAAATAAACAAGTGGCTAATGCTCTCTTGTTTCGGATTCTTGAAAGATATTAGCAATGACAATTCTTCTCTAATCTTCCTTTAGCTCAAGCAAAATATAATAGGGGAGTGCTTTATGAGAACATAATAATTAATCATCAAGACCTAAGTACACAACTACGTTCCCTTTCCTACCTACCTACTATCACCCTTTTGCTGCAGGATGCAAGCATTTAGCAAATACAGTTTCCTTCATATATCTCCATTCCTTTAAGCTGCCTTATTACCTTTCTAGCTCTACACTCGTGAATTCTTTGAGTAAAAATTAATGCTTTAATTAGTTAAGAGCACAAAAGGGAAAAGATCTGTCATAATAGCCGTTAAAGGTACATGAATGACAAATACCACATACCAATGATTAAAATGGAACACATATAGAACTATGGATTTATACAAAGCAGCAAACTCTAATAAAGCTGAAGGAGGCCCCTGCTCTACCAGAACGCCTTGCTTTTATAGCCAGCAACTGTTATTTTTAGAAGTGTTCATTTTACATATTGGCAGACCTCATGTCTAAAGTCTCATGCAAAGAGACACATACTTTTCTCCTAACAGCCAGGGAAGCCTACCCTTGAAATCCCTGCATCTTACAGGTTATTGCAAACCCTCAGTGCTGTTCTGCAATTAAACACATTAATTTTTGTTAAACTGATATTAAGCTTATCAGAGTTGGATATTTAAAAAAAAGTTTGGTATATTTTAATTTTAACAAACAAACTAAAATCCAATGTTTAAGAACCAATTATCATGTATGTTTTGTTGCCATTCTGGACTCATCAAAAAACAGCAAAAACTTACTGTATTGAGAGCATTGAGTGTAGTGTCATCTCGAGAAGCAGCAACACAACCATCTTCTGTCGATCCACCATCACACATCCCTGCAAAGGCTGCCATGCTCCTACAAAAATAAAAAACAAACAAGATGCAGTCAATTTAAAAAAAACAAAAAAAAAGTACACAATTGCTAGCTTAGCCAGGCATCTGACGAAGATTAAAAGCAGTTACTTGTACATGGTCAGAACAAAACAAAAGGTTTGCTAATAGCTCATTATGCCCCCTCTACTAAATTATTAATTCAAATTCTAGCCTGCAACAAGTAATTATTATTTTAGCATATATTTAAAGCAAAAAGGTTAAACGAAGATTTGCACACAATAATAATAAAAATATTTTAATACATTATCTTTTAGAGCTTTCTTTGCAGGGTCATTTGACTGATATAGCGATCAGCTTCTTGTAGCACTCTGTGAATGTATGGGCTAGCCAGCAATTTATTTCTACATTTGTCAGAAGGGAAGCACAGTCTGTTCTCAGGCTATTTTTGGGCTAACAGTAAAAAGTACAAATCCTCTTAAGACACTGCTAGATCAAAACTGCTGTTTGCCTGAAGGTTATTAATGAGAAATGGATAATACTGGCCTGGCAATTTCACATTGCTTTCAGCATCCAGCATTACCCATAATAGGGACACTGCTGATGTTCTCTTCTGCAAAAATCTACTCTCACACTTCAGCCTACAGTGTCCCTTAAAGAACTCCCTTTGATCTTTCTCTTAATTGTGTAGCTGAAAATGCAGACATTTAATGGCCGGGTGAGATCTACATCTTCCTTTGCTGTTTAAAAGACTGCCTACCTTGGCTGCACCTTATACTTAATCACACTGACAACAAATGTTCCTATAGCTGACATGCAAGTGAATCTGAGTAAGAAGTGATCAAGTTAGGCTGCTTGTATGCAGCACAGTATGATACGGATCTGTTCCAGTAAGTAACATTTTAAGTGGCACCAATTATGGGTGTGAGAAATGGGGAAATAATAGCTTAGAATGTGATAATAAATCTAATAGAAGTAAACATAAGCTAGGCACAACTGATAATGGCAATGGATTAATCAGATTCTGGATCTCAAATCTTTTAAGCCACTATGGACCACAGTAAGGTTGCTATTTAATCTATTGAAATATAAATTACCTGGCCGCACGCAGGTACATCAGCAAGTCACAGTCATTAATACCCGGCATCCACACCAACTCTTCATGCTGAGTAATGGCATCACGATCTGGAGATGGGAAAGGCTGTAACTCAGGAAGCTTGGCCTGTAAAGAAAAAAAAAAAAAGTCGACTAAGTCAATTCTAAACAGATAAGCATATACAAGACTTTCTGTGGCTAACATAGAAATAATCCTTTAGTTTATAGGGACTCTTATTAGCACATTAGGCACAGAAAACTTCTGTTAGCTTACTTGGTCATTTCAGCCTTAAGTTGGCCATAGACCTGCATGTATAACCTTATGTCGGATGAACGATTGTGCATTCTCTCTACCTACCACTAACTATTCAGATAAAGTAGTAAAAAGAACAAATAAGACAATGTTCTGGCCATTAACAATCAGACAGCAATCATATGAAAGTTATGTCCGATAAGTAGTAGTGACAGTCACCCATTGAGATCGTCATATAGGTGAGAATACATACATGGGTATTATCGTTAGCCGACAGAGAACTTCTAACCTGGCATGTAAAATTTCGGCATGGTCCGAAATTCGTACAAAACGTGACTTTATCTTTGCGTCTATGGCCAGCTTTAGTCTACCAGATTCCATGGGTTGGTACCCCTGTTAGCAACTATATGCATAGCCTATTAACTGATTAATTACTTCCCCACTCATACCAGGAAACAAATGAGGAAACACTAAAGGCTATGAGCAGAACAATTGCTTCCTGGGGTTTTTGGTGCTACCAAGCTTGACAGCCTTCAATGTTAGTTTACCTGCTGCAACCTCACTAATCTGAACTGAGCAAATCTGGCCAATACAGAGTGCCTTTATCTTATCTATGACCCTCCTCCCATGGACGCTTCTGCTCAGAGAGCTAAGTGGCTTACCCTCAAAGTCACATAGGAAAAGCTTGGATAAAACTGGGGTACCTGTACATATCAATCCTATATGCAATGGAAACAGACCCCAGAAAAAAAAATTGGCTGGGCTGCTGAAGCCTAGTGAAAGAATGCTTTATTTTATTGTTAAAGAAACAGAGTAAAAATAATTATATCCAAAATTTCAGATTTTTTTTTTTTACCGGTAAAGGTTTCATGAATCTTTACCTGGAGCTTTTAGACGATATTTGTGCCAGGGTACCATATGCAGATGGGATAATCACTGACAGAAGAAGACGTTTACACCATTTTTGTCACTAAATGTAATTTAAAAGTACCATGTGTATTTTTCAATGTACCTTAAGGGATAGGGTTAAATTCCCAATCACGGACATTATTTTAAAGAAAGTTAAGAGAAGTAATGCTTTGGCCATTTCACACAGATGTCTAATTTTCTCTATAGGCTTGGGGCAAAACTTCAGGGTTTAGGGTCTCTGCTTTTCAAATGAAAGCCACCAAATTTAACAAAGTGAGAAATGTGGAAACAGACACAGCTTGAGGGAGAAGATGCTTTCATTAAACAGATATTTCATTGTGTCAGGAGGCCTAATTAGAAGCTTTAGTCATCGGCAGTTATATTAGCAGCAAGGATGGAGAGCACTTCATGAGGAACAGCTCCCAGCCTCTGTAATTATTTCTTATGGAAGCAATACAAATCATACTTAAAAAGGCAATATTTATCTGGAAGCAGCCAATTACGAGTCAGAGGTGCAGATGCCTTTGGCAATGATTTAACACCTAGATTTTACAGACGACTTTCTGTATGATAATATGTGATGATGATCCAGAAAATCTATAATATATTGCTTGTGGCTGGGAACACCAAAAAGACTGGGATACTAGATAATAGTAAAACGATTACTTAGTACAGCTACAAGCCTATTCTAAAATATAAATTGGACGTTAGCTTGTTACCACTGAAGAAGCCCTTACCCTACAAAATTTATCTCAAGTTATCATTATGAGGATATATGAGCAATATCTTATCATTAAACAGAAAAAGCAAATGATCTAACCGATTAAAACGGAAATTAATTAATTAAGTCCGGGTAAAGTGATAAAATTAAACAAATAGGCCATGGGCACACAGTCTAGGCTGCATATTATTGCAGGGTGAGAGAAGTGGATTCACTCTGTGCCCTAGCCGGTTCAGCTGCTGAATGCAGGCAGATTTAAAAAGTTTTAATGCAAATTCACAGAAATGGGGCCTGGAGACGATCCGCTTCAGGGGCGTAACTACAGAGGAAGCAGACCCTGCGGCTGCAGGGGGGCCCAGGAGGGATAGGGGCCCCACGAGGCCCTAATTAATGAGCAATTTCAAAATATATTGGTAAAACAGGACAGCCTCTGGATATGATGGGGGCCCTAAAATTAATTTGCTGTGGGGCCCATTATCATCTAGTTACACCACTGATCCGCTTCACTCAGCCTGCAAAAAATCTGCAGGCTGAAAGCAGCAGAGCCTATGATCCATGTAACCTTGCCCTTGTTCGCACTACAGAGGTTTAATTTGTTCTAAGGAAACAGGTGTTTCAAACAGTTAAGCTGGCCATAGACGTAACAATTACAATCTTTCTTGGAAAAGAACTTTCCAAGAAAGATCGTTCGTTTCAACACACACGTGTAGAGCTGAATCGTCAAATATACAGGTGGAAACAATAGAATTCTACTTGTATCTGACGATTCAACTCTAACAATGGCCGATGTTCAGGGAGCTTTCAAAGGCATCCGATCAAAATTTTCCGTCCAGCCCGATCAACCAGCCGACCGATATCTTAATCTTCTGGCGATTTTCCCACCATAGACACACCGAATATCGTACGAAAATTAGTTTCGTACGATATTATCTGTGCGTCTATGGCCACCATTATTCAGTAAATCAAGGGAACCAACAATAACTACAATAGGACCGATCATATATGAATATTCTAATAAATGGTGTTATACTATTTTGGATTGGTCTGTTTCCATAATGGAATTTGTGAAACTGGCAAGTAATAACCGATACAAGAGATAAAGTGGGCTTTATAGTCAATTATTTAATTTTATGTCACGTTTTGGTTAAAAGTGAACACATCCATTCTTAAATATGGCCCCAAGTCTTGACTCTACTTCCCTAAATCTGGGATTTAAACGGATATTTGGTTGCTATTATCATGTAGCATAGAAACCATAAAACTGGCCTCTCTAAAAAAAAACTTCCAGTAATGGCTGAATAGCATCTTATTATCTGTCACAAGGCTATGCATTGCATTTAATTGGGTTTCACACATTAAATATTAAAGTCAAAAGGTTTGTACCTGATGGCTGGGTCCAACTCTTATTTCACCCTGGGTGCTGTTTAGCCTCCTGCAAAACAATTGGATTAAAGTTTCAGTATTGTTGATTAAATAAAAGAGCATGTCCCCAACAGGGGAAGACATAAGATACACATATATCAGGAGAACTACATACATTTGGAGCATACGCATGGATAACAATGTGTGCACGCTAGAGCTAGGGTTGCCACTTTTTCTGTCCTTCCTCCCTATTCAATGGCATCAGGTATTATATTCACTTGCCCAGGCAGTAAAAACAATGGCAAGGTGGCAACCCTTGCTAGAACACTGGGTGTGACTGCAGAGCGATAGATTAAATGAAGGCTAAAAGCCAGACCAGAATTAAACACAGCAATGTTGGAGAACTAGTTAGTTGGATGATTTTTGCACTACTCTTAGCATTTAGCTATTCTGTAATATACTAATAATGAACTTAAAGGGGTGGTTTCACCTTTAGGGTAAGGCCAGACGGGAAGATTCATTGCCTGGCAACTAATCGCCTCTTCTTTGAGGCGACAAATCTCCCTGAACCGCTTCCCCTTGCCTTCCAGTGTCTTTAATGAATAATCGCCTGTGCCTATTCACACGCAGCGCTGGCTTTTCCAAAGTCGCTCGAAGTTGCCTCCTTAGGCAATTTCGAGCAATTTCGGGGAAAGTGCATTGCCGTGCGTGAATAGGTGCAGGCGATTATTCATAAGACGCTGGAAGGCAGGGGAAGCGGTTCAGACGGGAACATTTGGGGAGATTCGCCGCCTGTTACCGTTACTTTTTTATTAATCATCTTTCTATTCAAGCCTATCCTATTAATATTCTAATCTCTTAATCGAGCATGGTTGCTAAGGTAATTTGGCAGCTGGCAGCTCAGTAATTCAGGCGCAGACTCTAAACCTGGGGTCTCCAACCTTTTTTTTACTTGTGAGCCACATTTAAATGTAAAAAAGAGTTTGAGAGCAACAAGCATGAAAATATCCATGGGGATGTCAAATAAGAGCTGTAATTGGCTGTATGGTAGCCTGTAAATGGATTGGTAGCCTACAGAAGGCTCTGTTTGGCAGTACAACTGGTTTTTATGCAACCAAAAGTTGCCTCTAAGCCAGGAATTTAAAAAATATGAACCTGCTTTGAGGCCACTGGGAGCAACACCCAAGGGGTTGGAGGGCAACATGTTGCTCGCGAGCTACTGGTTGGGGACCACTGCACTGTTACAATTTTGCAACATTTAGTGATACATTTCTCAAAACATCTCTGGAGTATTAGCAACTATTGTACCAATTCTAACAGCGGCTTGTAATGAAACTCAGGGATTCTGCTCAAAAATTTATCTTTTATAAGAAATGTATCAATTAAATGCATCAATTTAGAACAGTTTACAGGGTCAGTGACCCCCCCCTCCTGGAGCTGCTTTAGGTCAAAAGGCAAAAAAATTAGACTTTAAACTTCAATATTAGAAAAACATTCACACAGAAAATAATTAGAAAAAGTTTTTATTTCTGTTGAACTATCCGAAACCAACAACTAAAACACAGTTATTTTAGTGTAGTGTGTGCAATTGCCTTCTCTATACTTCTGATCCCACCTCCCACCTGGTCCGAGAACGCGAAACGGTAGCAGAAAGAATGAAGCGGGGACTGCCATCTCATGTAGAAGGTCATAATATATTACTAATAATATATATGATGTTCATGAATTATGAGCAGCCACTGCAGATCTCATTCCCTGGCAATGATCTTGAAATAGGATGAGCAATCTAAGAACAACTTGCCCATGCATGCAGCAGTGTAAGTAACAATGAAATCATATTTCACTATTTAAATACATTTATCTGCAGGAGGCAGTCACATGTATATCCTGCCAGAGTTCTTGAACTCTCCCCACTTGATCGTGTGTTCAAACCCGACATATATCCAGTAGAAAGAGTTAATTCCAGAAGCTGGTACACCATCATTTCTGCTTTAAAAAAAAAGGCACAAAAGGAAAGTGATCCATCAAAGCAGTTACCATAGAAACAACGTAATATTTCGGCCCTCTTCAGCAGCGGCGAATTACATAAAATGACAAGATCTTCCCTTTGTAAAAAAAGCTGGTTACTATGGAAACGCAGTGCTCATTGAGGTAAACAGGCGCTGGACAGAGAGGCAAGGAAAGTGAAATGGCAGGGAAGGAGGGAGGCAGATATTCTGAAACTGCCATTAGAACACAAAGGAAATGAAACGGCACCTCCCTCATTGTGGATACTTTATACATATATATACTATATAAAATATCTGTAGTGTAAATCTACAAGGAAAATCAGAACACTACTATTGGTCAGTCTATTGTCACATGGCTTATTTTCTTTGAACAAATTCACTGCAAACTGATTGGTCTCTAGCAGACAAGCTCTCCTGCATCTCATACCAGGTTTAATACAAAAGCACGGATGTATTCAGTCATTTTAAAATGCCCTAGATAAATAATAATATTAAATCAGAAAAGAAGATTCAGCATATGTAAATATGCATAGTATTACTATTAATACATGTTTAAAAAGGGCTAACATATTCAGCAGCGCTGTACAATAAAGGTGCGCATATGCACTGAACATGCACATTTACAAAATCTAGGGATGCACCAAATTCAAAATTCTGTTCAGGATTCGGCCATTTTCAGCAGGATTCAGCCAAATCCTTCTGCCTAGCCAAATCCTAATTTGCATATGCAAATTAGGGAAAGAGACTTTTTGTCACAAAACAAGGAAGAAATGGTATGCCTTTCCCAGCCCTAATTTACATATGCAAATTAGGATTTGGTTCAGTATTCGGCTGAAACTTTCGGAGAGGATTTGGCCAAATCCTACATAGTGGATTCTGTGCATCCCTACAAAAAAACAAAACAACCAATATAAGAGGTACAGGGCCCATAAGAGCTTACAATATAAAATATACAGCTGTGCTCATAAGTGTTTACATACACTGGTTGAATTTATGATTTCTTAACCATTTTTCAGAGAATATGAATGACAACACAAAAACTTTTCTTTCACTCATGGTTAGTGTTTGGCTGAAGCCATTTATTGTCAGACAACTGTGTTTACTCTTTTTAAATCATAATCACTACACAAACTACCCAAATGACCCTGATCAAAAGTTTACATACCCTGGTGATTTGGCCTGATAACATGCACACAACTTGACACAAAAGGATTAGAATGGCTATTAAAGGTAACCATCTTCACCTGTGATCTGTTTGCTTGTAATTAGTGGGTGTGTATAAAAGGTCAATGACTTTCTGGACTCCTGACAGACCCTTGCATCTTTCATCCAGTGCTACACTGATGTTTTTTGGATTCTAAGTCATGGGGAAAGCAAAATAATTGTCAAAGGATCTGCGGGAAAGGTAGTTGAACTCTAAAAAAGAGGAAAGGGGTATAAGAAAATATCAAAAGAATTGAGTGTGCCAATCAGCAGTGTTGAAACTCTAATAAAGAAGTGGAAAATTAGGGGTTCTGTTGAAATCAAACAAAACTAAAATTTCAGCCACAACTGACAAAAATTGTTCGGGATGCAAAGAAAATCCCACAAATAACTTCAGGAGAAATACAGGTGAAAAATGTGGTGTGGTTGTTTCAAGATGCACAAGAAGGAGGCATTTGAAGAAAGATGGGCTGCATGGTGGAGTTGCCATTACTACGCAAACGCCACCAAGTATCCTGCTTACAATATGCCAAACAGCACAGAGACAAGCCTCAAACCTTCTGGCACAAAGTCATTTGGAGTGATGAGACTAAAATTGAACTTTTTGGCCACAACCATAAACGCTACATTTGAAGAGGAGTCAACAAGGCCTATGATGAAAGGTTCACCATTCTTACTGTGAAACATGGTGGTGGATCACTGATGTTTTGGGGATATGTGAGCTACAAAGGCACAGGGAATTTGGTCAGAATTGATGGCAAAATGAATGCAGTAAGTAAGGAAAATTTGCACTGATCAGGCCGGAAGCTGCGCATGGGACATACTTGGACATTCCAACATGACAATGATCCAAAACACAAGGCCAAGTCGACCTGTAATTGGCTACAGCAAAATAATGTGAAGGTTCTGGAGTGGCCATCTCAGTCTCCTGACCTCAATATCATTGAGTTACTCTGGGGAGACCTCAAACGTGCAGTTCATGCAAGACAGCCCAAGAATTTACAGGAACTGGAGGCTTTTTGCCAGGAAGAATGGGCAGCTTTCCTGTCTGAGAAGATAAAGAGCCTCATCCACAAGTACCACAAAATACTTCAAGTTGACACTGATGTTAAAGCGGGCAATACACAGTATTAAGGCATGTAAAATTTTGATCAGGGTCATTTGGGTAGTTTGTGTAGTGATTATGATTTAAAAACAGTAAACCATTAACCATGAGTTAAAGAAAAGTTTTTGTGTTGTCATTCATATTCTCCACTTATGAGCACAACTGTATATAAATGCTACAAAACATTAGTTTACTACTACAAATATGTGTTCCTGTTTGCTACATCAAAGTACAGGTATGGGGTCTGTTATTCAGAAACCCATCATACAGAAAAGCTCCAGATTATGGCGAAGCCCGTCTCAAATAAACTCAATTTCATTTAAAATTTTAAAAATGTTCTTTTTATCTGTAATAATAAAACTGTAACGTCCTTCATCCAAACGAAGATATAATGAATCCTTATTGGAGGCAAAACCAGCCTATTGGATTTATTTAATGATTATGTGATTTTATAGTAGGGCTTAAGGTATGAAGATTAACAGAAAGAACAGTTATTTGGTAACCCCCAGGTCCCAAGCATTCTGGATAACAGGTCCCATACCTCTACCTTATATTTTAGCTAGTCCTACAACACCTATAGATGGATTTAATTCTATAATGAATTTAAAACAGTGAAGTACCATGGGTGCTTCATGGCCTGCTCAGCTGGAACAGCAGACTTGATATCACCCCTACAAAATCCAAATGTTATCTCCTGATTTCTAGCACTCTAGGTGCAGAGTCAAAAATTTACAAAGAACGAAATTCAATGACCACCAATCCCATTTATTCATCCATCCATCCATCATTATTTATCCATTTCCTTTTACAGCTAACAACACTTTCTTCAAAAAAGTGAGGTCCAAGAGGGGACAAAGGCTTTTATTTGGACAACTGATAATAAAAGTTAACAGCTTTGATAAAGGTCCTAGATGTGGATGACGTAAAATGCCATAGACCATCACTAAGCCTGTTTGGAACTGTTGGGGGGTTTTTTTTGTTTTTTTGGCAAAACCATGTCATATGATCACAAAAGTTTAAACAAAGAAAACCAAAAGCAATGAACACTAGTGTAATTTGCAGATAAACTATTTTAATGAAGGAAAGGTGTAGTTCAATGTCTCCTCTTCATATTTCCCCCCCAAAGTTTCCATATAGGCAGACCCACTCATATGGGCTCTGCGTATATTTCTACAGGGGGGGGGGGGTATACTAATTAACGATGCTCCAAATCAAGAATTCAGTTCAGTATTTGGCTATATTCCAGCACCTTTGATAGAAACTGGTCAAATCCCTAAGTGTTGCAAGTATATATCTTCTTCCCAATACTGTTTTTAACAGAGAATATTAATCAACCAAACTGATTCCAAACACTGAAAATCGTGTGACTTTAAAGTTGTACACAAAGAAAGGCTACATTTTTTTCACAGACCATGCAGATCTTAATTTCTCAAATTTTAGTATGAAAATTAGGGTCCAGACTTGGCAGAAATGTCAGGGCTGTAGAAAAGATCTGAAAAATCTGCAACTCAAAGCCAAACTTTCACAAAATGAAAACGACTATTTTTGGATTATCTGTGTGGCTAGCAGAAATGGATTATACAGGCAAGGGATCCCTTTGCCAGAAACCGATTATCCAAAATGCTCTGAATTGCAGGAAGACTATCTCCTATTTTTTTCCTTTTCTCTGTAATAAAACAGTCCCTTGTTGCTGAGCCTAACTAAGCTGCATATACCTATACTGGTGTCAAAATAATCAGGGTTTATTTCATGTGTTTTAGCAGACAATGTACAGAGTTCTAAATGACTGAAGACCCCATTATCCAGAATACTCCAGGTTCCAAACATTCTGCATAATGTATACTTTACCTGTGTTACAGTTTTACTCAGCAACAGGTGAAATATCCAAGTAAGGAACACAAGCTAAAAAAGTGACATGGAACATGACTAGCAACATATAGTCACACATCTGATCTGAGTAGCAACACAGTCCCCACAGATACAGTTTCTATGCACAGAGGAATAGGGGTGCAATTGCCACACTGACTCAACAGCTGAATATCAATAATTCTTTACTACCTACAATGTAAAAAACCAGCATACTACTAGTCAAGTCGCACAGCATTGTTCTACAGGTATGTTCTTTCCATTGTCTGGAAAACCATTATCCAAAAAACTCCGAATTACAGAAAGCCCTTCTCCCATAGACTCAATTTTTTTCAAATCAAAATTTTAAAAAAGGATTTGCTTTTTCTCTGTAATAATAAAACAGTACCTTGTATTTGATCCAGACTTAGATGCAATTAATCCTTAGTGGATGCAACACTGGCCTATTAGGTTTGATTACGAAGTTTACATGATTTAGTTATCATTAGTAGACTTGGTGTGTTAAGATCTAAATTATAGACAGATCTGTTATTCAGAAAGCCTCAGGTCCCGAGCATTCTGCATAACAGGTCCCATAGCTGTACTTTATAGGTGCACCATTAAGCACTAGGGATTATTTAGCTGTGGGTCAGCAAGAAGAGTAGTATCACAGATGCCCTGGTTACCAGCTTGTTTCAATGTTAGACGTTCTGGCACTAAAACAAACTTTTCATTTATTTCCTATTGTAATCAGACCTTTATCATTGCACCTTGCTATAAAATAAAATGGGGGGGGGAGCAATTACAGGTATGGGTTCTATTATCCCAAAAGCTGAAATATAGGAGCGTCATTTTCCACAGAAGTATTTGTGAAATTTACATTGTTTTAGGGCAACTTTTTTCTCTGTAAGAAGACCGTACCTTGCACTTGATGGTAACTAACAGTGTAACTCCATCATAGTGGCAAGAGAATTCAGTTGGGTTTTGTAACTGTGATTTTAGGAGCCTGAAGAAATGGTGATTCAAATTACAAAGCATGCATTCGAAATTTCGAGTATGGACACAGAACTACAGGCATTCACTCACAGAACTACAGGCATTCACGCACAGAACTACAGGCATTCACTCTACAGATCTCAAGAAGCAACTTCAGTTTTTAATTCAGAGCGACATTTGTGTCATTCAAATACTAAAATATAACGGTCTTGCACATAAAAATCTTTAGAAATCAAGACATAAAAAGTCTAAATAAAAAAGGGGTAGCCCAGAAATGCTTGTACATCAATAGCCCCATGCATAATAAAATCGTCTACTCTGCAGCACAAGACAGACTGTCTATAGAGACTTACAAACTGCATCTCCCAGGATCATCAACCATTGATACAGATGTAGTCTCCAGTAATAACATTTAGTTATTTTCCAATACATTTTTGATATTTTAAAAACACAAAAAAAACACAATGACCGTAATCGAAAAACTTTTGAAAAACATAGTAATGAATTACATTGCATAAATAGAAATGCATCAAATATGCTTCTTCATTTTCTCTAAAACAGACAAATGACTACAAAAAAACACCATGAAGAACAATAAATTACATAGATTTTGTGTGTTTGGCGTTATTATTGAATTCAGGAAAAATTCCCTATATTTATAAACAATTACATTTGTTGGGGCTTATGCTCTGAGACTGAGAGAGAAACAGCAGGCCCACTGACAGACAGAGTCACGGAGTTAAACAGCAGTTATAGGACTCCGGAATGACTTGTTTCCACCACATTATCAGAGTAACTCACATCATTAGCCCCGGGGACGTAGGCTTCTCAATCAAAACAAAAGTTCCACCCACAGAACTAAGCAGCCAATGGCTTCCCAACTCCAGCCCTCCTGAAAACATTATCTAAACAGTCACTGCAGGCCCAAAACATTAAGCCAAGAAGCCACATCACTAGCCGTGTTGGCTTCAGAAGACACCGAGCTGACTTTAAGGACAAATGCATTTTATTAAGTTTTGTGAAGAGTAAGAGCCCCAAAGTGGCGGACGCCTCTGGAGGCCCCTGATAGTGCGAGAGGTTAACATGGTGTAATACAGGGAGAAATGGAGGAGTGAGAAGAGAGCAGAGTGCAAATATGCAAGCGTACCTGCCCGTGCTGCTGAAAGGTAAGCATGCAGAAGAGCTGCTGCAGCAGCACACACGGCTCACGGCTAGCGACATACAATGCTAACTGACAGGAGGAAAATATAGTCCATGAGTAAATATGTGACAAGGTAGCAGCAGTAGCAGTGCGAGAGGCCAGATGACAGTTCCTACCTGCAGGGGCTGAAGAGGTCATCCATCACTAGCACAGACGCTGCTGGCTCTGCCTGGATCCCTCAGCCTGCAGTTCCTGCTCTAAACTCTCCCCTTCCCTTACTCTAACTACTCAAAATGGTGGCACATGCAGTCAGAAACCTCACAGAGCTTTCACTGAGCTTGTGCTATGACCTCAGCCTCCACGCACAGCGCTGAAATCTTCCCCCTCAGACTAAAGGTACTGAGCATGTGCTGTGACCCCCTCCTGCTTATTTCTCATCCCCCCACCCCCTCCTTCCTCGTCTTAGCCACAGACCTTCCTACAACGCAATCAATCTCAACCCTGCTGTTTCCGTAAATAAAGCAGAGTACACAGCCTCTGCTAGCACCTCTCTCTCTGGCATACTAAGCTTGTGTGCAGGAAAGAGCAGGGGCCCCAGCCAGGGATTCTCTGAGCAACGAAGCCTCGGGCTGCCGCCTGCTGAGACTTAAATGGCAATGTCAGCGACACAGACTCATGACCACGGCTCTGTGGCAAACACAGCAGCACTAGAGGCAAGCAATCAGCTGGGATCCCATCCCCGGAACTTCCCCGCCTCACACTCCTTGTTAATAAGCCACGGAAATAAGGCACGGCAGGGATCCACATTACCAAAAGCGCTTAAGTATTATGCAAATAAGACATCTTTTCCAGACTCTTAGCA
Organism: Xenopus borealis; assembly: GCA_024363595.1. Classification (NCBI taxonomy): domain Eukaryota; kingdom Metazoa; phylum Chordata; class Amphibia; order Anura; family Pipidae; genus Xenopus; species Xenopus borealis. The sequence continues at coordinate 91,577,947 of CM044443.1, forward strand.
CAAGTCACTCTGTAGACATGGAATCCAAAAAAGAAACTTCAGCCACAGTTTCTGAACTCCATTTCCAGTAGAGTCTGCAATTGACTAAACTAAATTTCAAACATTACACTTTTATTTTCGCATTCATCAACATACACTGTGGGAGTTATTTATTAAAGTCTGAATGGCAAAAACTTTTCATTTTTTAAATTATAAAATCCAAATCTTTAGTGAAAAAAGAAAAAAAAAGGATGTAAAAAAAAGTCCGAATACGGCATCTCAGACCTACAGAGGTTGTATATAAGTCAATAGAAGTCCAGAAGATGATATGATCTTCGTTGGGTTTCGTGCAATGAGCCCAAGAGTTTGGGTTTTTCGGGCAAAAATCAGAAAAAAGGCTGAGTTTTCTGGCAGAAAATCAGATACAGATGTAGTCTCCAGGAATATCATTTAGGTATTATTTTCCTGTACAGGTATGGGACCTATTATCCAGAATGCTCGGAACCTGAAGCTTTCTGAATCTTCCCACCTTAAGACTACTAGAAAATCATGTAAACATTAAATTATAGATTCATGACTCTCTGTGTTTGGAGTTATTATTGAATTCAGGAAAAATACCCTATATTTATAAAGGAGTACATTTGTTGGGGATGATGCCCTGGAATGGAAAGAGAGAAATGGAAGACCTGCAGAGGTTGTACATAAGTCAATAGGAGAAGTCCCAAAGATCTCCTGATTTTCGTTGAGTTTCATGCAAAGATATGAAGAGTTTGTCGTTTTTGGGTAAAAATCAGAAAAAAATCAAAATGTTCTAGAGGAAAATCGGATGATTAGAATTTTCATATGATTTTCACAATTTTTTTCAGGAAAATGTATTGATAAATAAAAGGGAAATAAACCTTAAGGATTTAGTCATGATATATTACAGAAAATAATGAGATTTTTGGATTTTGCTAAATAACCACCTGAATTTATCAATTCACATTGTATTCATCAATACGTTACATGGAGATTATAAGTAACAAACTCACATTTGATCCATCACAACGCAGAAGAAACCTAATGGAGAGAGCAATGGCTCATGTAAACATGCCAATTAAATATTAAAATAAAAGGAAATTAATTTCCAACTCCAGCTTAATGGGCTTAATGGCTGGGCAACCTTCCCCTTTTATTTGAGCCTGACAGGTGCTTAGCCGGTGAACGGTGCAGGAGGAATACATTTCTTGGTGAACACTGTACAGGTTGAACATGGGAACATCTGCAGATGGATCCAATGGTCCTTTGCTTTGATTGCTGCAGCCTGGAACAGTGTTTAATATAAAGTGTATGACACCCAGCAGAAGTTTCTAATACAATGTACATACCTTGAACCAGACACTTGTTTAAATACAGGAGCAAATGAGCAGGATTAATTTGCTGCAGCCAAATCCTAAAGCACAACCGTTACCTCAGTTCATGGAAACCATAAAATCAAATGTTTATTCTGATTAAATAAAAGACTTTAAGAACATTGTCCGCAAGTTTTTATTGCCCCTCAAACCACATAGAGAAAGCCATGTTTTGGTGGCGTTAAAACGATAGCCACCTGCTTTATCTAAAAAGTGGGGTTATGTAAAAAGGGCACGATAATGTCCAGTAACTTGAAGAAAAGAAATCCAGCATTTAGATGTTACTGGCCCCGATTGCTGTTGAACTTTTAAGTGCTGGGCAGCAAAGGCAAGGGTGGCAACAACAGTTCGCTTATATACATATAATACACAAAAGCCATAAATATCTTGTAAATAATATCCTTATATACGGTAAATTCTGATGTCATCAGTTATAAACGGTGAGTTCTGATGTCATTTCTGTCACATGACTCACTGAAACGTGTGTATTATAATAAATAAAGTACCCCCAGTTGCAAAATATGAGGATATTAGAAGTTACCTCGGAGTTCCATGACCTGTATAAAAACACTCGGCCTTCGGCCTCGTGTTTTTATATGGTCATGAAACTCCTCGGCATCTTATAATATCCTTATATTTTACAAGAGGGGGTACTTTATTCACTATATAATACACAAGGCCTTCGGCCTCGTGTTTTTATATGGTCATGAAACTCCTCGGTATCTTATAATATCCTTATATTTTACAAGAGGGGGTACTTTATTCACTATATAATACACAAGAGCCATGAATATTCTGTAAATAATATCCTTATAAATGCTTAGTGATGCTTATTGGTTATAATCAGAGCTAAGTGATGTAATTTCTGTCACATGACTATGAAAAGTGTGTATTACAACAAGTAAAGTACCCCCTGTTGCAAAATATGAGGATATTATAAGTTATTTCGGAGTTCCATGACCTTCGTCCTCGTGTTTTTATATGGTCATGGCACACCTCGGTAACTTATAATATATTATATTTTTCAAGAGGGGTATTTTATTCACTATATTACTGGGACACTCTGAATGCAACATTTTAGGTCAAACAGAACTGATAAGTAGGACACATTTTTAGTTTAAAGGGGTTGTACACCTTTGTGTTAAAGGGGTTGTACACCTTTGTGTTAAAGGGGTTGTTCACCTTCCAAACACTTTTTTCTGTTCAGTGGTTTTCA
>CM044443.1:91594621-91620439 GCA_024363595.1 Xenopus borealis
ATACTTTTTGTTAAGTATATCGAGCAAATGAAACCTAAAAATACTCCAACATAGTTATGAGTGACCTTAAACAAACTACCAAATCTCTAAAGAACCCTAAGGCACACATTTTGTTTTCTGCGGGTGGGAACTTTTTACTATGAAAAGTGCAATACTATAGGTTGGCATACTTCATAATGAATAAAAGTATCAATCACTGGGGTATGCCAAATGTTTATGTGGGTGAGTATGAGCAGGAGAGTAAAAACAAACAACTGTCCTCTTCACTGTAGTGTGCATGCATCTGCCTGGGGGTATTTGCTCACACAAAAGTACCACAGCCTGGTTTTATACTAACAGGAGCACTGGCCTGAGGTATCAGGCAAGTGATTACCATTGAGTGACTTTTTCCATCTCCTTTAGGGTAGGGACAGACAGGGAGATTCGGGGAGATTCTGTCGCCTGGCGTTTTTAGCAGGCGACAATCTCCCTGAATTTCCTTCTCCCTGTCTGCCGATCGTAAAAGGGACAAAGCGCCAGCGCCTGTGCAGACGCGGCGCGGTGATTTCCGGAATCGCCCAAAGATACCTCTTGAGGAAACTTCGGGCCATTCCGGAAATCGCCGCGCCGCGTCTGCACAGGCGCTGGCGCTTTGTCCCTTTTACGATCGGCAGACAGGGAGAAGGAAATTTGGGGAGATTGTCGCCTGCTAAAAACGCCAGGCGACAAAATATCCCCGAATCTCCCTGTCTGTCCCTACCCTAAAAGGAGAACGTAGGCCAGGGCCAGCCTTGCTGCCCTTCTGCTTCCACTCTGCAAGTAGCCAGAAACATTGTTTCCACTCGGATGCAGGCAGACACAGCGGATTTCTGCACCGGTTAGGGGTACAGCAGGGCAATGGGTTCTTCACAATGTATTACATCATCTGGCCCTAGCCTTGATCTTATAATAATTATACTCAGCATGTGAAATCTTATTCTTATGATGAGACCAGAACACATCCCTTTTGGAGTAAAGATCTGTGCCTTTGAAGATGCCCACAGTATCTCCCCATATTCCTTTCTGCTTTTGAATGCTGCCAGTTAACTGACCTTAGGGATCAACACAATACAAAGAACAGAAACATTCACAATAAAAGGCAGATTAGAAAATAATTCAGATTTATATTGCTTGGTACCATCATAGGAGACCAGTGAATTCTGCATCTGAAACAGCCTTGTAGCATCAGGTACTGTGAGAGATAGAACTTTGCTTTCTGCTAATGTTTTGCTAATTACCAACACTCCATAAGCTTATTTTGACAACAGCATGCTACAGTGTCAATTGAATGCAAAAAACAGCCTAACAAGATAAAGGTGGTGAATTTGGTGGACAACTTTGAAGTCATAGATCATCATTGGCACAGAGGTAATGAAACTCTGGGCAGTTAGTCCAGTACACAAAATACAACATTTCAAGCCAGGTTTTAGAAGCAAATACAGTAAGGTGTATGCTCCCAATACAGGCTAAACATATTAGGCAATTCTGCTGATCATTCTCAGCAAGTCACACCCAATCTACCCTGAAATGACTAATCGTTTAAAGGGGTGGTTCACCTTCAAGTTTTCAACTTTTAGTATATTGTAGAAGGGCCAATTCTAAGAAACTTTTCAACTGGTCTTCATTATTTATTTTTCATAGTTTTTTAATGATTTGCAATTTTCTTGTGTTTCTTTGCAGCTTTCAAATGGGGGTCACTGACACCTTCTAAAATCAAATGTTCTGTAAGGCTACACATGTATTGTTATTGCCACTTTTTATTACTTATCATTCTGTTCAGTCCATCTCCTATTCATATTCCAATCTCTTATTCAAATCAGTGCAGGGTTGCTAGGGTAATTTGTACCGTAGAAATCAAAACTGATGCAAACTGGAGAGCTGCTGAATAAAAAGCTAAATAACTCAAAAACCACAAACAATAAAACATGAAAACCAATTGCAAATTGTCTCAGAATATCACTTTCTACATTATACTAAAAGTTAACTCAAAGGTGAACAACCCCTTTAAGCGGAATGACTGAATCAGGGCAACTTGGGGTGATCAACTGACATGTAAAACATTTATAAAAGATATACAAGTGTGTGCACATACACAAGCCATTATAATTATTATATGCACATTTTACATAGAGGGCAGATGAATACATGGAAAAAGCTAATGCATGATACTATTATACTCAACAGTCTATGCATTTTTCAAAAGCTTGGACATTTGATTGCATTACAAGAATGGGACTGCCTTTAATCATGTCAGGGGCTGTTTAAATGTACAGCACTTATGTAAAGCAGAATGATAAATTAAATGAAAAGATTTTCCAGTTCCTTGTCTTAAAATACTTACATCCCAGCACAAGTTGAAGCTACTTTGCCTTGAAATCAGCGGCTCTATGTGGCTCTGAACAAAGCAAATGTCTCCAGATGGTTTTATTTAGGCACCATCTGAGTGTTATTATCAAGCAGATTACTTGGTTTCATGTTGACGGCATTCGTAACGCAATCTGCCAAGAGCAAAGCGCATGCCAGGAAAAGAATTTCATCCTCACCTTTAGAATTCTGCCTGAGACTGACCAGACCCCTCTATAAAGTCCCCGCTACCCTCTGAACAGCATGAAAGTAACTGTGATTAATCCGTTTCATTACCAGCATACAACACCTCTGCTCTGAGCTGCTGTACAAGAATGCAAAAACATGCAAAACTACAGAATAACTGTTTCTGTACGATTTATTTATCTGCATTAACCGAGTACTGTATACAAAACTTCTGGAACCTGTAATGAACAAAGATGTCTGAATACATACAAGCATTTTTTTTAGAATCCATAGGTAGAGTTTTAACAGGACTGGCAAAACTGTAATTTTGGTGAGGACATGGTTACCTATGCTCTTATAAAAGAAAATAAATCATAGCAATCACAGCAACTGCTATGGTTCTGTATAGGAAACAACATTTCAGCATAAAGACATCTGTACAGGAGAAAGTAGAAAGCCGGTCAATAACAATAATAAATATTGGAGATTTAGAGAAAAGCAGAACGTGAAATAAAAGCAGAACTTGGAATAAAAGAGCTGTACATTCAGAGCAAGCTTGGAAGCTGTGCCATGAAAATATGGCCTGGTAACTGAGCATTACACTGTATGTATGATGTAGAAGTGGGGGGGGGGGGGCTAGGCATGCTGTGAAGTCTTCACATAAGTAATAGAATATTTAAGAACTCACCTGAGGTAAGCTGCGTGGTATGTATCAACATAATCCGAGATAAACAGCTCTCTAGTCCGAATAACTGGATCCATGATAACCAGCTCTCGACCAGAATCTGTAAGAGGAAACAAAAACTCAGCAAACTAAAACCCACAAGTGCTATCTTACCACTGTTGCTGAACTCTGTGGATATCCCCCCCCCCCAATAACAGATCATGTACACACAAACCTATATCCTATCCATCTCTCACTGAAGTGCATGTGTGCTGCAAGAGGAACAATCCTGCTGATCAGCCCAAGGACATGTATGAATAACAGGAAATACTGATGTTAGTGGACCTTTAAAGGGGAATTCAACCCCCTCTGCGCTAACCCCTCCAGCGCCCTACTGCGCATGCGCCGCCGACAGAGCCAGATCCAGGAAGAGCACGGGGGGAGAGGTAGGCAAGGGGAGGAGGGCCTACGGGGGTGAGGTTAGCGGCCGGGGGGGGGGTTAATTCCCCTTTAAATAGTCAATACCCTGAGCCTTCTCCCATTTGAATGGCTGCCCCCATTGCTACAGAGCAGCTTATTTATATAAACAATAGTAGTGTTTCAAAGGCAAACAGCAGCTGTACCAGTACAGAGCAACACTGCATATATTTTTAATACTTAAAAACGACAGAGGATAGAGACTGGACAGAGAATAGTAGAGACTGGGTGTATTTTGAAACTTACCATTTTCATTATGCCGGTCTTGTACCAAGTGCTGATAGACAGAGTCTGGCACCTCTGACTGGCGATAGTACCACTTCACATTCATCAGGAGATGGTCTCTCTTACTCTGAAAAAAGATAATGGCAATGTCAACTTGAAGAAGATAAGACCTTCCTAGGGTAAAGTAATTCACTATTTCAATCACCAATTTTGCCTAAGAAATTAACCTTAAAGTACTTGCAAACAAAAAAAAAGGCAGATTAAAAAACAAAACAAAACTTTCATTCATTAAATATGTTTATTATTTGTGATTGCTATTAAAAGTAGTATTTCTGACAACCCAAACAATGTACTGGGTCAGTTCTTTTCAAGCAGGTCTGTTGAAGGAGAAGTGTACCAATCATGCGCTAAACCGCTCCCCCCCCCGTAGCACCCCCCCCCAGACAAATGCCTCTGAGTTGCTACTAGCCCACTCAGCGCAGGTCCTGACCATAGCGTTTGTAGGCGCCATTTTCACCCCAGCCGTCTTCTTGGATTCTTCTGTATTCTTTGTTGCCTGGCAGAGCATTTACAGGTTCAGTTCTACTATGCATGTGCCAAAAGTCACAAAGTATCCCGATTGAAACTTCGTGATTTTTGGCGCATGAGCAGTAGAGCTGAACCAGCAAATGCTCCTATTGAGCATGTGCTTATTTATGGGAAACTGAGAATTACACAAATAGCTGGGATTCTCATTTTAAGCAGTCACTAGCTGTGGCGATCTGGGAAAAAGTGTTGGAAAGAGTTTTTTGTGCAATGTTGCTTTAAAAGAGCACAAACCTTATGCTGCTGGACTACAGCTCCCAGCATGCCTCAACCTTCATTATATGTAAGATTATTCTGGGATTTGTTATCCCACATCAACTGAGTGATGTTTGGTTGAACAGTGCAGTGAAACAGGGTTTATGATCCCTTTAATCAGCTGGCTTCTGTGAAACAGTTTCTATATGCAGAACTAGCAGTACATAGCAAGAGGCACACAATACTGTTTGTTTTGTACTTTGTAACTAAAAGTGTCTTTTTTGTTAGTTACAGTTCAGGTGTGCAAAACTAGGTTTCCCAGGGGGCTGTAGGTTGGAGTGCTGGAGTACACAGTTACTAACTTTCTCTCCTGCTCAAGTTTAAGGGTAGGGACAGACAGGGAGATTCGGGGAGATTCTGTCGCCTGGCGTTTTTAGCAGGCGACAATCTCTCCCAATTTCCTTCTCCCTGTCTGCCGCTAGTAAAAGGGACAAAGCGCCAGCGCCTGTGCACACGCTGCGCGGCGATTCCCGGAATCGGCCGAAGTTTCCTCACGAGGTATCTTCGGGCGATTAGGGAAATCGCCGCGCAGCGTGTGCACAGGCGCTGGCGCTTTGTCACTTATACTAGCGGCAGACAGGGAGAAGGAAATTCGGGGAGATTGTCGCCTGCTAAAAACGCCAGGCGACAGAATCTCCCCGACTGTCCCTACCCTAACAGTCTGACCCCCCATTCTCCTGTTGGGCATTCTCAAGCAGTCATATTAGTATTTGAAAACTATACAAGAAGGACTGGCGTACAAGAGAAAGTAATAATGAGCAGCCAATATATTTTTCCCATATCCCAAATAGAGCAGGAAGTCGAGAAAGGCCTAGAGGGAAATTAACATTCTTCCACGGTGAGGCAAACCACAAAGTGTTTATTTATACTTCTCCTATGCAATCACATTTCTTTTCTTTTTTTTACAAGTTGTAAGCCTGCACGAATATTTAATCCCGCACAAGGCATATTTGTGGTTTTCTAAGTGGACAAGAAAGCAAAGGGTGGAATGTTATTGAGAGTCTTATGAGCATTCATTGAAAAAATCTACAACGAACACTGTAAGTATTTAAATGACCAGATGGTGGCAGCATTGTGTCAGACACAGGATATACTTTATAAGCAGTGGTTGCAATATGTATTGGCATGAGACTGTCATAAAGATTTTAATACCTTTCTTATATAGACAAATAAGAGGGGGGGGATGCAAACTGGATAACTAGTGACTTGAGTCTAAGATGACAAATGCTCAATATGAAAAAGTGCTGTCAATAAAGGGGTTGTTCATCTTCCAAACATTTTTCCAGTTCAGTTGTTTTCAGATTGTTCACCAGAAATAAAAACTTTTTTTCAATTACTTTCCATTACTTATTTTTTATTGTTTTTCCAAGCGTTTCTGTATGGCAGCTCAGTAATTCAGATGCAGATTCTAAACGGTTACAAATCTGCAACATTCAGTTGATACATTTCTCAGCAGCATCTCTGGAGAATTAGCAATTATTGTATCAGTTCTAACAGCTGCTTGTAATGAAATCTAGGGATTTTGCTCAGCAGGGACAATAATAAAAATATCCATTAAATGCATCAATTTAGAACAGTTTTGGGGGGTCGCTGACACCTCCTCCCAGAGCTGCTTTAGAAAGTGAAGAATTACACTTTGAACTTCATTATTAAAAAAATGTTCACGATTTTCCAGCTATGTCAGCACAATGGGCCTAGTCAAATAAAAATAAGCAAGGCTTTTTATTAGGCCACTACACTGGCCAATGGCGCCCGACTTTGTTAGACGACTTTGTTAGACCTAGCCCTAAGCTTAGAACTGTTTATGAATGGTTAGCTTTAGTCATGTGCCTGCATATAAATGCACACCCAAAAACAGATTTGAAAATAGGGGCCGATTCTTGGTCTGCGTTTTTTGCAGGCCTGGTGTTCTTGAGAAGCAGATTATTATCAAATAATAAAGTCAAACTACAAGGCTGCCTGTATTAGTTCCATACATAATCAGAACAAAGAGTGGTGGCACATAGGGGAATGGCATAGTCGCCTCACAAGGAAACCCGAAGTCCTGCTTATGCCATGGCGCTGGCAATTCTCATTTTTGCTGGCGGGGAGATTAGTTGCTCGCAGTATCGAACATTTATCACAGATGATGAAATCTCCCCATGTACCACAAGCCTAAAGGTAACTGCTAACAGGAATTATGGTTTTAAGTATCAAAGGATGTTTAGTTACTAAACACCCTCTCCTTTACCCGTAAATTACATATGGTACCCCAAAAGCCATTTGTTCAGCAGGAGTTTGTAGCAGATGAGAAAAAGCTTCCTACACAGTTAAGTCATTAATTCTATGTGGGCAGCAGCTGTCTGGCAGATTTTCTGTAAGAGGCCTTTAAACTGCCTCATTACTTCTCCTACTTCCAGGCTGAGAACCACGTACAAGCTCTTTGTAAGCAGCTTCAATGATGTGAGCTGACACACTCAGCCTTCCTAGGATTCCACGTTCCACTGTATAAAGGCCACACCAACACAAGGCTATGTGCAACCATAGAAATAACAACCAATCACCAGCCACTCATCTTAAAGGGACACAGATGCGAAGGTCAGAAGGCATGTGTTGACATTCACGGGCATATATAAAAAAAGTACCTAGAGCTCAGATATAAAAAAAACACAGAATTTCAGTGTATAGTTAACAAGAATGTATGTTCCACAATATTTACTATTAATGCATTGTAAAACAGCACCATGATGTGTATTGTGTATTACAGGTATGGGACCTAATATCCAGAATGCTCAGGGCCTGGGGTTTTTCGGATAAGGGATCTTTCTGTAATTTGGATCTTCATACCTTAAGTCTACTAGAAAAACACGTAAACATTAAATAAACCAAATAGCCTGCCTTTGCTTCCAATAAACATTAATTATATCTTCGTTTAGATGAAGTACAAGCCACTGCTTATTAAATTTTGATTATTATGAATTATAGATAAAATGGGGTCTAGTGCCTTTCTGTATTTCGGAGCTTTCCGGATAATGAATCTGGATACAAGCAGAAGGTACTGTTTTATTATTACAGAGAAATAGGAAATAATTTTAACAAAATTGGATTATATGATTATAATGGACTCTATGGGAGACTGTCTTTCCATAATTTGGAGTTTTCTGGATAACAGGTTTCTGAATAACAGGTTTCTGGATAACAGATCCCATACCTGTACTAGCTTCTTAGAAGAATACACCCCCCACCCAGACATAAATGGCCAGGAATTTATTTCAGGATACTCACAGCCCACTACCGATACAAGAAGAAAAGAGGGGTCTGGCCAGAGCTTGCAGTCTAAAAAAGACTGTACAACCTTTCCCAAGGTACTGCAGTGTCGCTCAATTAGAGTTGCCTAATTAAGACCCAACGAAGGCCCATGAGCCGCTTAAGGCACTTCAAGAGATTTCGGTGTGCCCCACCATCATGTCCAAAATCTTCATAGACCTCTTTTTATGACTTAGATATGGCTAGGGACACGCATGCGGATTTACACGGCGGGTTTTAAAAATAAGCTGATCGAAGCGTATATACTCTACCGATTTCCAGCAATGACACATTACACTAGGAAAATTACGAAGCGGTCAGCTTTTTAAAAAAACTGCAATGAGGACTGCTGCTTAAATCCGTAGCCTTACCATCTTCTAACAACATGGATTTAAACATTTATTATAGCACATAAATGGCCAATGGTTTTCATAATAGCAGAAATCTTTGCAGCAATGCAGTTTTCCATGGACTTTAGTGGTGCTGCTTTTAGTTCGTTGTTAGTGCATTCTCCACCTAACACAAGAGAATATATGTATAAATAATAAAGATATGGGTCTTTAAAGGGGACCTGCCACCCTAAGAAATAATTCTATTTTTTTTCTATTGTGTGTGTATTAAGCAAAATAAACTTTACTTACACTATATAAATTATTTAAATCTTTGTTACATTCACTCTTGGAATTCCCAATCATATCAAGCAGGTAGCAGCCATTTTGTGGAAACTGTCCCTAAGGCAAGCTTTAGATTATACCAACATCTTGTTTATGTCGCCAAACGAGCGGATCTCTCCCTGATATTCGATTGTTGGGCCCTAGGGCCCAACAATCGGATCACCACGCAGGGGATATGGGAAGTCAGATCGCAGGACCGCATCTACGAACAGATGCAGCTGCGATCCGACTTTCGGCTAGATATCGAACATACAGGTTTAATGATACAGCTTTTTATGTCTGGGTGGCAGGTCCCCTTTAATCCAGAAAACCATTACAAACTGTTCCAAAATATATTTTCTTTCACAATACTGTACTATAAAAAATATAGATCATCTTGTTCTCTGCAATAACACAGTACTTGGTTATTAAACAAGCATAAATTAACACTGATCAAAAAAACATCAGCATTGTTTTGCAAACGCTTAAATGTAGGTTTGATGTCAGCCAGGGCAGATTGTAAGCTCCCTTGGGGCAGGAACTGATGTGAATGATGTATAATCTCTGAAAAGTGCTGCAGAATTGCTGTATACAGAGCAATAGATGTGTATAATTAGTATTATGCTCTACTTCATGGAAAGATCCTTCTTCTGTAAAAAAAAAAAAACCTAAGTATCTAGCATTCCAGATAATGAATTTCGTACCTATATTATTTATAAGGGTTAAGTCATAGGCATCAACCAGGGGCCGTCTATTGCACCGCTTATGGTGTGATTTTTTTTTTCCAGTTATAGTCAGGACAAGTTCAAGAATCGTCTCTACTGGGATCATCCGGTATTCCTTTTACATCACCGCATATACAGGTATGATAGCTGTTATTCAGAATACTCAGGGTTTGGGGGTTTCCTGATAATGGATCTTTAAATTATGTAGATCTATATACCTTAACTCTACTAGAAAATTATGTAAAGATTAAATAAACCCAATAGGCTGCTTTTGCTTCCAACAAGGATTAAATAATTACATGTTTTGGATCAAGTATAAGCTACTGTTTTATTGTTAAGAGAAAAAGGGAATCAGCTTTTATAATTTGGATAATTTAGATAAAATGGAGTTTATAGGAGACGGCCATTCCGTAATTTGGAGATTTCTGGATAAGGCTTTCTGGATAACGTATCCCCTACCTGCATATTCTTCTAAATACAAACTGCTAGCACTATATAATTGTATTTTAGATAAACTAGCACAGGGGTGCCCATTTAGCTCAAGATCAGTAGATCAAGACACTGTCAACAAACAGCTTGTCTAAATCACCCTCCTATTTCATGCTTTTCATTCAGATATTAATTTTGTTAAGGTTATGTATGTAAATCAATATTCATTAATATTTTCCATGGAACAAAATGCCAACAATGTTTCTATGGATGTAGATCATAATGGAACAATGTCACTAAAAGTAGACCTTGCAATAGTAAAGTATGGGCACTCCTGAACTAGCACATTTTAAAGCTAAAGAAAAAAAGCAATATAAACTATAGACATAGAATGTGATATTGTGAAGGAATATATTCTAGAATCTCCAGTAAATGATTCTTAGGCTGGGCCAACAAAGAGATGGCAACCTTTCAAGCTGCTAGCAATATCTAATGAATGTTTGGTCTACCAGAGCTTTTCTAATAGAAACATGTCTTGATGGCTTATCTCGGAGGACACGGCTGGTCACAAAGGGCCAGCAGCTTGATTGAGCGCAGTAATGGAAGTCAGGAAATGAGAAGGCTTGGTTAAGGCTGCTATAATAGATCAGTGTGTTCACTCAAGTGTGAGTCCATGCAGGAAGATGATGCTGTGGCTATTAAAACTGGCTCATCACAGAGAAAAGCCCTTCATTGTGCCAGCGCACAAAGCAAGCGGCTTGGATGTATTTAACATCAGCATGGGGGAGTCAGACCTCAGGATTCTTGCAGGAACTCTGACCCTGCATCTTGTACATTACCTATTTCAGAAGCTTATCACAGAGCAGAAATTTCTCCCAGGGATTATGAAATGAACTCCAATTTTCTCCAATCAATTTTCCTTGCAGAACGGAACTATACTAAGTTGGAATGCGTTCTTGGGTAGCCAGTGCACAAAGAATATGCTGCAAAGGTGGTTACCAAAAGAGAATAGACACGTCAGGTGCCAAAAGAGTTTAACCTGATTTTAAGGGGTTGCCCACTGCTGAGTTAACTTTTATCCCGATGTATGAAGTGATAGTCTGATATAATTTGCAATAAAATTTTTGTATTATTTATGTTTTTTTCGTTATTTCGATTTTTAGTCAGCAGCTCTCCAGTTTGCGATGAGTCCAAACTACCCTAGCAACCCTGCACAGATCGGAATAAAAAACTGGAACATGAATAGGATAGGCCTGAACAGAAAGATGAAAAATAAAAAGTAGCAACAACAATAGATGTGTAGCCTTACAGAACATATGTTTTGAGATGTGGTCAGTGACCTCATTTGAAATCTGGAAATAGTCAAACAGCTGGCCAAGCTGGGGCAATAAAGACCTGCTGTTAGTAACAGAAACTTAAAGGACAAAACTAAACTTAAAACCTTTAGAATATATATATACGTATATATCTATATATCTTTATATATATCTATATCTATATATCTATATATCTATATATATATATAGATATATACATACATACACAGCTTAGCATCGTCATTCAGCCTTCATACATGTTAGCCACAGGAGAGCTCTCATCATTTAGTTCAAGATCCCAGTGGCCATGCATCTGCAATTCATCCTTTCATACAGTATGATTAATAGCTTCCATGACTTACTCAGAACCCCTGACACAATATTATAAACCCAGTTCCATCAGAGAAAGCAAAACACAATAAACAGGAAGGTAAAGCATCCTTAGGAGATCCAATGGCATTAGTTCCCAGCATATGAGAAAGCCATGTGTATATTATGAGAAGTCACAGTTTGGAAACCTTAAGGGTAAGGCCACACGGGAAGATTTCGGGGAGATGTGTCGCCTGCCGACTAATCTCCCCGAATGGCTTGCTAGTCTCTTGCACTAAAGTCGCCTGCACCTATTCACACGCGGTGACACGATTTTCAAAGTTGCTCAAAGTTGCCTCACGAGGCAATTTCGAGCGACTTTAAAAAAAATGTATCGCCGCGTGTGAATAGGCACTGGCGACTTTAGTGCTTTCGGGTGCAAGATACTAGCAAGCCATTCGGGGAAATGAATTGCGGCGATTAGTCACCAGGCGACAAATCTCCCCAAAATCTTCCCGTGTGGCCATACCCTAAAGGTTTTGGTTAATGATTGTAAGGAAAGATAAAAGCAAGGAGACACTAAGGGACTTAAGCTGGCCATAGACGTAACAATTACGATCTTTCTCGGAAAAGATCTTTCCAAGAAAGATCGTTCGTTTCAACACACACGTGTAGAGCTGAATCGTCAAATATACAGTTAGAAACAATAGAATTCTACTTGTATCTGACGATTCAGCACTAACAATGGCCGATGTTCAGGGAGCTTTCAAAGGCATCCGATCAAAATTTTCCGTCCAGTCCGATCAACCAGCCGACCGATATCTTAATCTTCTGACGATGTCGGTCGGCTCATTTCCCACCATACATGCACCGAATATCGTACGAAAATTCGTTTCGTACGATATTATCTGTGCGTCTATGGCCACCTTTATTCACGATGGACATCAATATTATGGACAAATGACAAAAGATTCCAGAAAGCAGTGACAAACCCATTCTCCATAAGCTCCTCTATCTGCACCTGTAATTAGTAATAAGATTGAACGAAGCACCGAATTCCCTCTGGCTCCAGCACAGCCAGGTGCTTCATAAAGGCTAATAGGTTGTTTTCATTTGTGGATGCAAATTTGCCTCTGCAAAAATAGACCTGCCTCACCCTGGGGGCATAGCTAAACCAACACAATGTAGCAAGTAATACACACCAGCTACTCCCTGTTATGTATTAGGCTGGTGGCAGACGTGGCTACTGGGGGAGATTAGTCGCCCATGCAATACAGGGAATTTCATCTTTAGGTTACAATAAGATGAAATTAAGATCTGTTTGTTTTTCTAGCAAAGAAAGTAGGCTCCTGTTTATGCAAGTCTTGTTGCTTCTAACGTCTACCTTAGTGCTCCATACTGCTATATTTATCCCAAAGCACCCACTTAAAGACTTTTAGTGGAACCTCTCAAATCAAGCAAATCTCAGAATGCACTTGAACCATGAGAAAAATACCAGCTAAGGTCTGTGTTTTGCATGTCTGTATTCGTTTTGTAGCTTAAAGGGTTACCAAAAATCTAAAAAAAAAAAAAAAAACAGGTTGTCAGTTTTTCCTGCTACCTCGGTTACCTGGTTTTCTTAAACATTTTTTTTTTCTATTTAAGACTTTCTTTGCTTATCTTTGAATGAGTTAGACGAAAAACTAAAGTAAAAAAGCCAGCTTTAAAGGCAGGGCAATGGCAGAATAACAACTTCCCCTACTACATCAATGTCACTTATCCAAATAATTTGCACCTCCCAAACAGGACAGATGTGCAGCAGTGTTGATAGCAGTCATCTCTGGCCAAGTCATTTGGATGCCAGTTACTGGTGGGCAAGTGAATAGTGCTGATAGGGCAAGTGAATAGTGCTGATAGGCCAAGCCTGTCATCTTGGGCCAGTGCACATGCTACCTGATTTCAGATAATCAACATCCAAGATGGCACTGCCACCACTGCTGTGCAGCGTGTGTGTGTTATATTATAATATATATATATATATGTCTTGGAAAAAGACCGAAACATTGGCCAGTTCCTGTTAAATTTATTTAATAAATATGGAGTTTTAAACCAAAAGATCCTGGTGTGCACCTTTGCTAGTGGTATTTATCTATACACATATATATATATATATATATATATATATATATATATATATATATATATATATATATATATATATATACACACATATATATATATAAAAAGGAAGAAAAGGCTGTTGCACAACAGGGTCTTTGCAAAAAAAGTGTTAAATACTTTATTCCATGAATCGACGTTTCGACCCTCACTGGGGCCTTTGTCAAGGTCAAGATCAAGATCTTGACAAAGGCCCCAGTGAGGGTCGAAACGTCGATTCATGGAATAAAGTATTTAACACTTTTTTGCAAAGACCCTGTTGTGCAACAGCCTTTTCTTCCTTTTTATATATAAGTACTCTGTTAGCACCAGGGCGTTAACCTCTTTTGGTGTGTGCATTAGGCATCCAATGCTCTTTTATATACACATATATATATATATATATATATATATATATATATATATACACACATATATATGTATATATATATACATATATATATATATATATACACACACATATATATATATATATATGTATACACACATTGGCCTTTTACAACTTTATCCTTGAACCCCCATCTTGTGATGGTCTGTAATCCCTCAGAGATCACCTGACAGGAAATAATGCAGACTGTAAAGTTGGCCATAGACATTACAATTACGACCTTTCCTGGAAAAGATCTTTCCAGGAAAGATCAATCATTTCAATATACATGTGTAGAGCTGAATTGTCAGATATACAGATAAAACAATAGAATTCTACCTGTATCTGACAATTCAGCACAAACAATGGCCGATGTTCAACCCACCTGGGCCAATGGATGAACCAATGAACATCCAAGCCTTCTGCTGGTATTGGTTGGCTCATCTCCCACCATACACGCACTGAATATTGTACGAAAAATCTTTTCATACGATATGATCGATGCATCTATGGGCACTTTAACAAGAAGTAGGTTGGGAATAAAATGCAAGGGCTACATCGATTCATTGGCTGCTGTAAACTAGCACGCCAATTTGTGTATGAAAACAAGTTGAATCTACACATCAACAAATACTGGAAGTGAAACAAATGGCCAATGAACTGGCCTATCAGGGCCCCTGCTCCTCCTGTCTATTGGGCCTAGTTGATTAAATATTGCCCCTAAAACAGGGGTGTCCAAAGGATATAGAAGTGGGCAGGAGGGGGGGCCCTGCCCATTGCCCAGTTACTAGTAATAATAATAGGCCTATTTAATATCCATGTGTCCCATATTTCAGTGTACAGCTCCATCTGGTTATCCAACTGGTATAGTAGTTCTTTTCTGTGTATTTTCTTTACTTTTACAAATCAAAAGTATTTTGTGTATTTCATGTGTGGCCCCTGACAATTTTTCTTTTTGCAATGTGGCCCAGGGAAGCCAAAAGGTTGGACAACCCTGATCTAAACAAAACCAGGTTATTAATCCATACGCTATTTTACACAAAGAAACTCCTGATAACCAAATGGATGGCAACCCAACCTCCCACAGTACCATCCTGGGCAGCATTGATCAACAAAACCCTCCCGCTGATTAAACTCACATATGAGGGGCGAGGCTGTCCTAAGAAGTTTGAGAAGATCTGGACACCCTGGCTGGCAACTAACCCTGAAACACAGCTGGAATATTAACCAGGTGTACGATACCCCCCCTGAATAGCTACACAAATAGGGCCCCAATAGAACTACCCCCTCCAACAACACCACCAAACTAGACCCAATAATTGTCACATTGTTTTGTCACATGCAAACGTCTTCTTTTCTCTTTGTTTCTATCAACGTTGTAAAGCATAAATAAAACTTAAGAGATACTGACACCAGAAATTATTCCTTTTTCTTACATCTATCATAATATTGGCTTTACATGCTACTTATAATTTTGCCATAACGTATTTGCCCAATGCTTTTACATTACCAGTCTCATGCTCCATATTTCTTTATGAGGGGGCTGCCATTTTTGTACAGCAGGAGTCCGTTAGCATTAGAAGCTTTAACTGACAGGCTTAGATGGGACAGTCAGGTTGGCAAAACAGTCAGGTTTAGGAACTTCAGCTAACAATTACTTACAAAAACAAACCTCTCAGCAAAAAACAATCAGCATGACCTATAGTAACTTTTAATGTGCATTAAAAAAAATAACAATTATTTGTTTTTTTGTTTTGGGGAAAACAAATACTGGATTTGGTGTATTCAAGTAATGGATCCTATGGGTGTAGACCTATGGGACAAACTAGAATCACTTAACACTTGTGTTGCTGTACAGCAGCCCCCAGTTTAAATAGCTTTGCTGTATCTACTGTGCTCGGCACAAAGGCATTTGTAAAGCAAACCTCTGTGCATTACAGGCAGGCAGCAAGCAGCTGCCTAACAACCCAGGGCATTACTGATGCATTTAACCAATCATTGAGTATGTGCTGTGGTAATTGCTTTCTAATAAGGTTTCCGGTTTTAAGCGAACAGAAAAAGCAATCTGTAAAGAGAAGGGGGGAGGACGGTTCACGGTGCCTGACATTTGGCATGAAATGTCAGTTGTACTGTATGGTTCACATCTAATTACTGAACACAAGCAGGCAAAGCCTCTCTTTCGCCCACAGATTAAAAATAACACACACACAAGGCATGTACAGATGCAGACGTCCTTAGGAAACCTTCAAAGAATTCTCCCTTTCTGAATATGAATAAAGTCAGCATGCCTCTGAGGGATCTGGCACTGAGCTTATACCACAGAATAAAATGCATTGCACAGAGGGAGACACTAGACACCTCACAGCATGGCCCCCCAGTACTTAAAGTTTCCTTAAAAGCAGGATTGTACCAGTCCCAGGGGCCTTGGCCTATGGGTTCTTCACACAGCAGTGACTGGAACCTATCTGTGTGCTGTCATGTCTCTACTCCAGTTTATAACATACCCTGTTAATGTACAGTGCTATGCTTGTGTGTGTTTATGCTTGAATAACACAATGAGTGCACAATATACCGTGAGGAAATAACCCTTACCAGAACATTTGTATGTCTGCTTATATAAGCACCCCCTTCCCACAAAACCTTTGCCTCTGGGAAAACAATAACCAGTTTTTGAATATCAATTAGTAGACCCTGATCCAACCAATCCTCCTAATTTGAATGCTCTATTGTGAGCCTGGGCCAGGCTTAAGGTCCCCATAGACGTGACGATTCTTTGGTGGATGACCGATTTCAGTGCAGTTCCACCGCCAAATTATCATGCAGTTAGTGGGATTCAACCGATCGTATGATTTTTGTCCAACATCTGTCAGACAATTGATCAGCCAGGTTAAAAAATCTTTATTCCTCCCAGTGCAATCTGTTTGCAGGGCCAGCAGGCAGCTGAAATGGTCTTTTTAGTTGATGGACAATTCGTACGATCGTTTCGAGATAATCGTGGTCTCACAATGATGATCGAATCTTTTAAAAATCTTTAAGTCTATGGCCAGCTCTAGTGTGGACAATGTTTCTAACAAATTTACCCACTGGACTCCCAGAATTATATAATTATACAGGCAACAACCCCTGGTTGTCATAAGGAAATGGTTCTGTTATATTATCATGTATTCAACAAGTAGTGCACATTTATAGCTCTATACACAAAATGTTCCATATACACCCTAAATCCCTGTAGGTATTCTACATCATGAAAAACAAATTATCAGTAAATACTATTGGCAAGAAGGTTATTTGCTTATTTGGCTGCTGATGCCATTAAATATTTTGCTTGCTGATTAAATCCACACAAAATGGAACTTCTAATGGGCAGACTGCAGATTCCTCCTCAATAGTTTCTTCACAAAAAGGGAGCAGAATAAGCTGCTGAATTACGATGATAGAGGCAGCAAATGGAGCGCCGGGTGTAGAAGCAGCAGCAAAACAAAACATGCAGATTACTGCGTAGGGAATTGGAATGATGGGCAGTTAGTGTCGGCTGCTGAAGTAGTAGTTTGTATTAACGGCGGAAGAGTAAGAATTTATATGTAAATCACTCGCATAAAATACACACAGGAGGTGAAGAAAAAGCACCGGGATAGCAGGGAAAGCTGAAAAGAACCTTCATCTATTATACTATAATTCAGCAGTTAACACTTGGAGTCTCAGAGATGAGCACAGGCAGACATGCTGTGTGCAGAGCCTGACTAGCCTAAACCTGGGGTTTAACAATCCAAGAAAGATGGGAGATAATCCATTGCTATATGATTTACTGCAATGCAGGCACTGCCTTTATAGTACAACCTGTATGTATACTACACAAGGCAGCAAACTATTTGCACACATCACCTGTGTTTGCCACATCATATTAATGTCAGAGTAAGATGGTCACAGCCTGTGCATATGTTTGGTGGGGGGATGCCTTGCATGCAGGCTTCATTTCATAACCACCAAAAACCATTAGAACTGGCACTGTGGTGCAAGGGCAAAGATCAACCATTTTGATTTCTGTGGGATGCTGAAGCCTATTTTCCAGGCTGGTATCTTCTAAACCAGCCAATTAGATTTACTTTTGGAAGCTCTGATTATCTACCATCTTAAAGCGAAATGTCAGTTTATACTGTGAGCTCTTTGTGGCAAGGAACTCATTATTCCCGTGTCTTAAGATTTGTAAAAAGTAATGCGATACCCCCATGTTCTATTAATACATAGCATTGTAAAAAAAAAATGTACTTTTCTCGTCTATAAGTAGCACTATATAAAGATATACAAATGCAAAAATAAGGGTTGTTTGGGTCTGTGGTTCCAGTCTTCATACTGAACATGTGTGTGACTTCATTGTCCAAAGGTCCCTACAGCAAAACAAAGCTATGGAAAAAAAATAACTGAAATAAAGGAGATAGTTTTGATATATTAGCAGAGTTACAAGCATTGTGCTGCCCTTGCTTAGCCCTTAGAGTGAGACGGTAAAAAGCTATGTCACAGCAAGGGCCTGTCAGTGTAGGAGACCCAGCAATGTAAAGCCAAAGGTGGGGGAAAGAAAGGAAAATGAGCTGTAGCATCTGCCGGTGATACTGTCATTAGTCAAGCTGTATTTGAAAGGCACGTTGACTACATAAAAATCTATAAGCGCATCACGTTCTACTGATATTGTTTAGAGCTACTGTGACATGTAGTCCTTTTGCGAATGGCTCACAGCCTCGGTGGCATGTCTGTTTGTATGGGGAACATCATCAAGATGTAAGATGCTATTCCATTATTCCATTGCTGCTGCCCAGGGCATGATACTCTCTGCAAATACTGGAATGGATTAAGGAATATGAACCGTGCAATACAAAGCATTATCTATAAACCGTTTGTGTTCATGGAAGGGTACCAAACCAATATTCAAGGCTGTAAACAAACTATACCAGGTTAGGTCAAGTGCAGCCTTTCTGCTCCAACTCCCATACCCGCAAACAGCCTCCAGCCGGGAGTTGTAGTTTACACTCATTTGGATGCCAGCACACTGAACATCCTCACACTCTCCCTTCCCATATAGATGAGCCTGGCAGCTGCTTGCTCACACAGCACATGCCTACTGTAATGGCTGCAATAAAACAGGAAGAATAAGGAAGTCATTTGTTACATTATCAGAAACAGAAGCCAATTTGTTCTATGATTCAGTTTTCTCCATAGCCCAGCAGCACAACACACAGGGAGTTAATCTCATTAATGGAGAGAGAACAGATTTCTCTTCTGCTTTGAAGCCTGATCTACTTGAAAAGAAGGCAGCTGAATAAGACGTGTTCATCTAAATACCATATCCCTGCCTATTTTTCATTCCCACTGGTCTTAAATATGTCTTAGGGTTCTATTTCTTAACAAGCTCGGTTTCCCAGTGACAGTTTGCCCCTGGTTTTCCAAATGATCTTGTTTCTTCCAAAAAACCTATTCCTTCCCACTGTCTATGTGTAATTGCCTGCAGAATATCTTCTGGGGTGTGTATCACTAGTGGGTAATATAGATCGGGCTAATTCACAAGGCATCTGAACACTGAGCCAATGTACTGAGAAAATATTCCAGCACACCATGTGAAATGCACCGGTCAGTCTCAGACTACTTACTGGCAAAGATTATTTTAAAACATGGGGCTCAGCCATAATTACGGAGATGAAATAAACTCACATGCAAACTAAAAACTGTGACCCACAATGTTCAAAAGATCACAAATATCAAATACCATTAAAAAGCTTGTTTGGCTTTATAATAACAATGCTTTTTGAGATAAGCATCTCTTTCACATGACAGCATCCTTCATTGGACTGCATGAACAGCCATGCAAAACACACATTATATTGTAAATGCGCCACTGCCTGGTATGTCACTTTAAGGAATAAAGTAAGGGTTCCAATTTCACTGCTGCGTCTTTTCATTCATCTAAATGGCCCTGTAGCTTCCATTATATCTGGTCCAGGAAGCATTCATTAGTTAACCAGCAGATTATATACTGCCCATAACAATTGAATGTAGGAGGCTAAAGCCACATAATAACGGCTATAGAAAAGACTGTGCACAAGTACAGCTTTATAATGTCCCACACAGCTGTTCAGGATAATCTACACAATGATGGGATCCATAACTGTCACTTCGGGGGATGGGGGGGGGGCATAGTGGCTGGCACTGAGAAGCAGGTCACCCGCAATGTGTCATTTAGTCAGCTGAAAGATATTTTTTGTAGCTCTCTTTAAAAAAAAATTTTTTTTTAAAAAGCTGGAGTTCTATACCTAAACCTACCACTGGATGGCCCAAGTGTAGCTCTCTTTACAGATGTCTTCCTTGATACTTCCAGCCATATTTGAAAAAGAAGTTTAGGTGATTTGGATAGACCTTTTGAAAACTCAATTAAGAAAAATAATCATAGACCACTATAGGGAGTATGAATGCAGATAAAAGTTTACATAATAAAAGCAGTTTTCCAAGAAACATTTATTACACTTTTTAATGATTATGAATTTGTAATTGCTACTGAAATCATTATACATGTCTTGCTAATTATGCATCTGGTCTTGACTACATGTATCTCTAAAACAAAAGTTGCAGATCTCACGCACAAAATGCCTCGCTCACTTGTGAATCTCCCTCTTTAGATTTCTGCTAATTACAAAAAAATAAATGCCAATGAGTAACAGTGTCTGCCCTAGCAATGCTCATTGCCTATGTGATTGGGGCATGGGCAGAAATGTAAGTATGCATGTATCAATCAAGCCAGGAGAGGGATACAGCCTCTTGTGATCAGCTCTGCTACTGGATTTAGCTACAATTGTCAGAATCAGCAGTGCAGGGAACACAACACTTTAAAATAATTGATAATGTGTATATAATACATACTAGAAATCAGTTTGGAATTACATTTGTTATGTACAAGACAGCTGGGGGAGTGTGTGCGTGTGTATAAGCTGCTGTGTAGCAATGGGGGCAGCCATTCAAAGGAGAAAAAGTTCAGGTTACAGTAGATAGCTCTGTAGAACATAATGGTGTTATGGTTATCCACTATTTAACCGTAGCCATTTTTTTCTACTTCCACCATTGCTACACAGCAGCTTGTTTATATGAACTATAGTAGAGTTTCTGAAGCAAATACATCAGTTTACCAGTGCAGGGCAACAGTACATGATATTTTCATTACTTTATAACACTTTCGTTTTTGGATGTTACTGCTCCTTTAAGGATACTGTGTAGCGCGCACATCAAGAAAAGTACTGATACTGATACAGTTCAAAGTTTCCAGAATCTTAATAATGACAGTATCTGATGTACCATTAAATACTTTAATATGATCATTTGGAAGGATAATGACTGCCAAAAGTTGGGGGGAACTGAAGATTTGTAAATTCTTTCTTGTGCTTAAAGGACCAGTAACATCAAAAAATGTAATTGTTTTAAAGTAATAAAAATATAAAGCAGTGTTGCCCTGCACTTGTAAAACTGCAGCATTTGCTACAGAAGCACTATTATTGTTTATATGAAAAAGCTGTTGTGTAGCCATGGGGGCAGCCATCCAAAGGGGAAAAGGCTCAGGTTACACAGCAGATAGCAGATAAACTCTGTAGAACATAATGTTATCTGTTATCCATTACTTATCCTGTGCCATATAGCTGTATTTCAGTGTTTCAGAAGCAAACTGATCAGTTTTAACAGAACAGGGCAACACTACATGATATTTTCTTTACTTTAAAACACTTACATGTTTTTGGTGTTACTGTTCCTTTAAGACCAAAAACAGATTTTTCTACATGTTATGTTTTCAACAGCTTTTTTGAAAAGAGCTTTGATTTTATTCTGCAGTTATTGGTTGGTAAAACAACCACACTATTTTCTTTTTTACTTGCCATCAGGGGTAAAATTGATTTGGTAGACCCCACTCATCCATTATTACAGATATGAAGATATAATCAAGAATTTGTTCAGCATAACCTACCCAAGTATGTTGCTTTTAAATGAAAAGCACACAACCTCAATTAGCTAGCTATTAGGAAATGAAGATAACTATTGCACTGTTTGAAGACTTTACTGTTGAGAAAGAATGAATTATTATCCCACAAAGCCCTGCATCTGCGCTGCTCTCGCTTATAAATGCCCTCATCCAGAGCAATCAGGTCTACCAAAGGGAAAGGCATAATGAAAACCTGCAAACATGCTGACATTTCACCTGTCTGCTAAGGAACAGATCAATACGGCAGCAAAGGTTTCTCAAATGAATAGTCTTTGCTGAGTAGAGCAATGTGTCTTCAAAGAGTTTAGTCATGGAAACTATCACAGGACAACAAAATCACCTCCATTTATGCTTCATTCCCATCAGGATGGCAAGTAATGATTGTGTTCTAGGGAATGATTCCCATAGCACAGTATGATGCAGTATGGCAGCCAGCAGACAAAGAAAGGAGAAGCAGTATGGAATGTTCTGAAAAATCTCTGAAAGCAATAACACATCTGAGACATACAACTGGGAGATGGCTGAATATCTTCCACTCCAAAACATTTATTTTCTAATAATTAAAGGCAATTTATGAGGGGATTGCTCACTGCTGATAGTTACTTTAAAGGGATACTGTCATGGAAAAACATGTTTTTTTCATAACGTATAAGTTAATAATGCTGCTCCAGCAGACGTCTGCACTGAAATCCATTTCTCAAAAGAGCAAACGGATTTTTTTTATATTTAGTTTTGAAATCTGACAGGGAGGTAGACATTTTGTCAATTTCCTAGCTGCCCCAGGTCATGTGACATGTGCCAGCACTTTAGGGGGGAACTGCTTTCTGGCAGGCTGTTGTTTTTCCTTCTCAATGTAACTGAATAGAACACAGTGGGACATAGGTTTTACTACTGAGTGCTGTTCTTAGATCTACCAGGCAGCTGTTATCTTGTGTTAGGGAGCGGTTATCTGGTTACCTTCTCATTGTTCTTTTGTTAGGCTGCTGTAGGGGCAAAGGGGAGGGGATGATATCACTCCAACTTGCAGTACAGCAGTAAAGAGTGATTGAAGTTAATCAGAGCACAAGTTGCATGACTTGGGGCAGCTGGGAAATTGACAATATGTCTACCTCCCATGACAATATCCCTTAACTATACTAATAAAAAAATATATATTTTCATTTTACTTTATTTTTAGTAACTTGTAAAAGGTTACAATGTCTATCGCTGTAAACACAATTTTATTAAATCAGCCCAAAAGGCCAGGCTAGTTGAGTTTGGACATGCTACCATTTATTCAGATCCATGTAAAGTGCAGTTCTATATATGTATAATTAGAGGAAAGAACACAAAGTGGGGTGTAAGGACAGACTGTGCAAGTCTCTTCATAATCTAGATAATTTTTATTGTACATGGTACAGCAAATCTCCCCACACAACTGAAATCAGCAGACATTAAACTGCAGAAAATAAGAGAGTGTCAGAAAGAACCCTGTTTAATAATTTAGCCCCGTAAAGGTTTTACATTGATTGTTGTTTTCGGGCACCAGGAGTGAATGTTATCGCTTGTTTTACAGCCTAGTGACAGCACGACTGCCTTTAATCATGAGGCAGGTAGCAGGTTTAACCTGAGCGTTACAGGGAGAGTTATATGCCATTAATCAATGGCTGGATTATATAAATAACATTGCCACATAATTGAGCACAATCAAATGAGCTTAATGAGCAGCTTTCATCCCAGCATTGCACAGGTACAGAGTGTACCTTTGGCGATTAAGTAGTTGTAGGAACTGTAGTTACGCTTGAGTTGCCCATGTGTTCTTAGGCCTATGAAATAAACATTTAAGAAAAACTGGATTCCACATGAACCTAAATAGTAATTAAAGTTGAAACAAAGAGACAAAACACACACACACAATTACAAGTTTAAACAAATGTGGGAACAAAAGAACAGATAAAATTGCAGAAAATTATGCTAGACATTGCCCACATTCATTATTGCTGGAGAAAGAATCTCTCTAAAGCTGACAAAGATCTGCTCATTTGGTGATATCGCCAAACGAGCAGATCTTTCCCCGATATGCCACTAGCTGGCAGGGCTATATTGGAGTAATCCTGACGTTTGGCCCTATGGCTGAACAATCTTATGACGTGCACAATGGACTTCTGATGGGTCGGAAGAAAATCCAACCTTCCCTATCGATATCCTCTCCAGATGTCGGTCGGGAAGACCTGTCGGAAGCCCCCATACATGGGCATATAAGCTATCAAATGGGTCTAAACGACCAATATCGGCAGCTTTATCTGCCCCTTTATGGCCAGCATAATACTAGAGTGTCAAAACGAAAATTTAAGGCCCTAGAAAAAAATCCCAAATTACATTGCACATATAATAACCATATTCTATAATATTTTCAGGTACAGCAAGGCAATTTAGCTAAAGAGATCATGTCCATTGTAACTCCAAGGTCCATGTCCATTGTCTGCTCAGAAATTAATGACCTTTGTGTGCATTGTTACTGTATACTAATTTGCTTTAGCGTTGCTTAGCAGCCATCACAGTAAACTACAGTTGGTAGTGAAAATATCATTTATAGTAGCCCTGCACTGGTGAAACTAATCTGTTTGCTTCAGAAAATACTACTACAGTTCATATAAACAAGCTGCTGTGTAGCAATGGCAGAGATTGAAAAAAGGTTATTTGGCACAGGTTAAATAGCGGATAACAGATAACACCATTTCGTTCTACAGAGCTTATCTGCTGTGTAACTTGAACCTTTTCTCCTTCAAATGGCTGCCCCCATTGCTATACAGCATATATATATATATATATATATATATATATATATATATATATATATATATATATATTTGAAAGCTGTTTGATTCTCTAATGTGAGGCAGATGAGCAAAAGTCACAAATCTGAAAAGCATCAACATATTTGCTGAAAACCTGGGCCTAACAACCTCTTAATCAAATGTGAGGGCAACACACTGCAGATAGAAAAGATGTAAACAATACTGCCATCAGAATATGTGTGACTGAAAACAATATGCCACTTTATGTTCTTGCAAGGGCAAGTTATGGTGCTCATATAGCTGCTTCATACTTATCTAAGGGCAATAAAACAGCAGTCATGCCTTACTTTGTTGCTTGGATTCTAAGTAAATCATACATAAAAAAAAAAACCTCACTGGCCAGTGGTTACTAGCAGAGTTCACAAGCCAGATATCTTTATGGAACATTGCCCTTTAAAAGCAACAAACTGATTTTAGTATGAAAGCAAATGGAGCACTGTTTTACCATCAGCGTACAAACATTGACAGTATGAGAGATGGTTAGATATAGTATAAAAAAATGCTCAGATAAATTATTATTCCTCTGTTTAGATTTCTGATCAACCAGTAGCTCTTTCTTTGCAATCCTTCAGATCACACAAGGACGCCCAAGGCACTTCTTACCAAGAGCTTCATACACAGCATATTACTGGATGCCTGCATCGCTTTATGCATTTTCCAGCCAGCCATTTTATATTGGAATCTGCCATCAGGCCCTGGGGCAATTCTGCTGTAAACTACATTTCCAAAGAGGCTTCAAGGAGACCACATTAGAGGAATGATGCTTCAATCAAGAACGCCATGCAAGTCCAAATTATAACCAAATGAAAACCAATAAGACTTTTGTGTAGAAGGTGGACCTTTTTCATCAGTTTAGTAAGCTCTCATTGTCTCTGTCTAATGTGCAGAATTAAAAGCAAAGGCTCATTAGCATTTTAAATGAGCTCCTGAATAATTGGTCAAAGCCTGAAGCGCCAGCATCGTGCTGCTCTCACTAAAT
>CM044443.1:91630796-91643604 GCA_024363595.1 Xenopus borealis
ACTGGCGGGGGAGGATATAGCCCTTATACTGAAACCAATGTTCATTAGACACTGACTACAAGGCAATGCTATTATGCAGTAAGGATTAGACTTTTTATATTACAAGTTAGGGACCACCATTTGGGGTTTACCTTGACGTGGTATGGTGGCTTATCAACTTTATGATCATAACTTTGTAACTAAAAATCCCCTGTTTCTGTAAACATATGCATTAGTGATTATATTGAATTATTTAGGAGACAGGGGCCCAGGGAATGTGCATTGTGCACACCCATTATATTTAAATATATTTTGACTTAGCCTTTGAGTGCTCCCACACCCCCCTTTGTTTGTATATTGTGCTGAATGGAGAAGGCATACGAGTATTCTTCTAATTTTGCTGTTATTAGACAACCAGGCCTTCTAAGTGTGTAACTGACCACCGCTGTACTTCAAGATGTTGGGGCTCCCTGGGGAGGGGTTAATGCAGAAAAAGAGGAGAATAGTTAGCATAGAATAGAAATGCCTTTCAGTTTTTTCAAGACCATCCTGCCTCCTGGAGGGAAGTTTGCATTAACCCCTTGTGTCCCTGCACTGCACAGACACTTAGGGATCCATACAAAAGCAGCAGTTGCTGCAGAGGTTCCTATGGCATTGGAAAAGGGGAAGCATCTACATCAAGCTATGACCCAAATTCAAGGCTTGTCAAATACAATAGACTCAGGGCAACGGAACAGAAGCACACAAACATAAAAAAGAGAGAGACACACAAAGATTCAGTGCAGAGCTTGTCTTGTTGTCCAGGATCAGTTTACAGTACAAGCTCCAACGCATCTTTGGAAGCAGATGGTGACATCACTGTGGTTTATACAGCTCATAAGCAGCTGCCACAGAACATTAAGATCTGCACTATCCCTGGTATGCATACAAATCACACACAGTTCCATTTTACAGCCAATTCGGGGGACTGTCTAGTGATTAAAATCATTTGGACCGTGCCTTTGTGTATGTTGTCCAAAATACTGCAAAGTTATCAAAAAAACTGCAGTTTGTATTAGTAGCTTGTCAAACAAGCATGGATTAGTAATGCAATCTGGGGCTCCCCAGCGAATACAAAATGATTGCTCTATTTTGCTCTATTCTAGACAGCACCTGCTTCTAAGAGTTTACCGCTGGACTGGACTTTGCTACAGAGGAGGCATAGTGTTTGCAGCCTTGGAATGTATACGAGTTTCAGCGTAACCTGCACATAATTATCGGTCTTATTCAAAAAAAAATAAGAAGCACCATCAGATCAGGGTTCTGCCCAAGGCACTTGTCAATAGGTGAAGATCAGCACATGTTAGAAGTCTCACAGCCTGTAAAGGATTTGCTCCTGGGAGAGGGAAATCAGGATAGCTCTAATTGTAAATGAGCACTGAAAGCTGATGCAGCATGATTTGTGGTTACTTTTAAGGGCTAGAGCAGACGGGGAGATTCGGGGGCATTTTGTCGCCTGGCGACTTGTAGCCGCGACTTGTAGCCCCCGAACCTCCCCGAATAGACAGGTCCTTAGGCGCACCGGCGTTACTTGAAAACGCCTGCGCCTATTCACACGCAGCGGCGCGATTTGTGGAATCGCTCCAAATTGACTCGCGAGTCAATTTGGAGCGATTCCACAAATCGCGCCGCTGCGTGTGAATAGGCGCAGGCATTTTCAAGTAACGCCGGTGCGCCTAAGGACCTGTCTATTCGGGGAGGTTCGGGGGCTACAAGTCGCGGCTACAAGTCGCCAGGCGACAAAATGCCCCCGAATCTCCCCGTCTGCTCTAGCCCTTAAAGGAAAAGATAAACAATTACATTTGAAATTTTGGCATCTATTTCTAGAGGACCAACAGACCTATAATAATGAGCAATTAGGTCACTATAGGGCTGGTCTGCAATTATAAACAATATGTGGCATGTGCTATTCTGTCTTTACAAGACATTGTGACTTTTACACTCTCTGGCAGTAGGGAGAAGAAAAAAAGGGAGGGGGGACCCTGTCTACAAGATGTCTACTTATTATAAAAGGAGCAAGCTAACAAGAAGAGGTACTTGACTGAACCAACTTTCTTTTCAGGAGGTTTATAGCTTTATTTATGTCCCAATGCACACTGTGCTATCAAATGAAAGTGCTTGTTGTATATTACCAGGAATGGCACAAAACATATTAATAGAAAATAAGTTCGAAACACCAACATATCCAGCCAGAAATTTGAAGATTTTAACATATGCCATAATTAACATAGACCAAAGCATGTAAGCCTTGGTGTTATATTTATGTTCAGAGCAAAACCTTTACCCAGCCCTAACCCACAAAATGTTGCAATGGTAGGACCCACATCCAACCCATACCACATCTTTACTTTCTATACACTTTTTCTGTATGTTCCTCTGGGTTTAGTCTGACCTGCACCCAACCCAAAACTGCAATGGTCACTCTAAAATTCAACCTTAACTTGGGGGTTTTGTGTCCCCCAATTAACCTTCCACAGGGATAAACAGCATTCTGTATACATCAGCTTACAAATACCCACAAATTTGCGAAAACGGTTACTGACCATAGAAACAACCATATACACAGTCGGTTGTGCTGCAGAGATCATAATAAACACATACCCTGAACTCTAAACAAAAAAGAAACAAGGAAAGAAATGAGCAAGCATAACTATTCAAGTGTTGTGAAGAGTAAACAAAAGAAAAAAAAGTTTCCTTTGGAGGAAACTTTGCTTGAATATTTGACTGATGTGTTTCACCTGCAACAATCTTTATTGTTCCAGATACAAAGGAATATCTGGCAATTTCTCACCTGCAGGCAACAAACGCCCCCTGTGCCTTCTACCTTCGGCAGCATTGGACAAATACAACGCTGACCCCCAGCAGTGTTGTTTAAAGAGAGGTTGGGAGGAAACTTTGTGTGATTACCTGACTAATGTGGTTTAGCCACAGGCTATTTGTGTTACCCCTAGGTGACAGATTTTCTGCGGGAAACAAAATGCCCCTTGAGGCATCACCCTTAAAGGGATCCTGTCATTGGAAATTTTTTTTAAATGCATCAGTTAATAGTGTTCCAGAAGAATTCTGCACTGAAATCGATTTCTCAAAAGAGCAAACAGATTTTTTAATATTTCATTTTGAAATCAGACATGGGGCTAGACATATTGTCAATTTCCCAGCTGCCCCTGGTCATGTGACTTGTGCTCTGATAAACTTCAATCACTCTTTACAGCTGTACTGCAAGTTGGAGTGATATCACCCCTCCCTTTCCCCCACCCAGCAGCCTAACAAAAGAACAATGGGAAGGTAACCAGATAGCAGCTCCCTAACACAAGATAACAGCTGCCTGATAGATCTAAGAACAGCACTCAATAGTAAAAACCCATGTCCCACTGCGTACTATTCAGTTACATTGAGAAAGAAAAACAACAGCCTGTCAGAAAGAAGTTCTCTCCTGAAGTGCAGGCACAAGTCACATGATCAGGGGCAGCTGGGAAACTGACAAAATGGCTAGCCCCATGTCAGATTTCAAAACTGAATATTAAAAAATCTGTTTGCTCTTTTGAGAAATTGATTTCAGTGCTGAAGAATACTGGAGCAGCACTATTAACTGATGCATTTTAAAAAAAACATCTTTTCCCATGACAGTTTCCCTTTAAGCTTATTGTTTCTGTGTGATAAAAGAATGGTCTGATTAAGAAAAAAAGACCCAACATACTCATGTTGACCCAACATAAAATAAGGTCACTGGTCTCCCTTATACTGTGCTTATTGGTCAGAAATAAGCGGTTAACTTGCCAAATCAGTTCATGAGTGGCCAACCTATCTTCGTGCATTTTAACATTTCTATCTATATCTTTCAGATGTCTAATTAGGACACTTTTGGGGGCCTGAGGTTTGTTTGTCCAATCCTGCCTTTGTATACGCAATGATCAGCAGCCACAAATCCCTAAGGGTAGGGACAGACAGGGAGATTCGGGGAGATTCTGTCGCCTGGCGTTTTTAGCAGGCGACAATCTCCCCGAATTTCCTTCTCCCTGTCTGCCGCTAGTAAAAGGGACAAAGCGCCAGCGCCTGTGCACACGCTGCGCGGCGATTCCCGTAATCGTCCGAAGTTTCCTCACGAGGTATCTTCGGGCGATTCCGGAAATCGCCGTGCAGCGTGTGCACAGGCGCTGGCGCTTTGTCACTTATACTAAAGGCAGACAGGGAGAAGGAAATTCGGGGAGATTGTCGCCTGCTAAAAACGCCAGGCGACAGAATCTCCCCGAATCTCCCTGTCTGTCCCTATCCTTACACAATGAACATTTGACATGTTTTTAGTTCTAGCACTGCGGCACCTATGAAACACGTTGACAGATTTGCTTGATTTCTAAAAAATCTTATCTGGTGGTATTCAGCAACGCTGGGAGTTATCGTCCTACAGTCAGACAACTGAAAAGAAAAGTTCCAAAGGCATGCTCTATCTGCTTAAAGTGGACCCGTCACTTCAAAAAAATGTTCAAAATCCTATTTTATCACATTAGTCAAGCAAAATGAACATTAATTACACTATATAAATAATTTTAATCTGGTTTTCTTCAGTCTGGGAATTCATAATTATAACAAGCAGGCAGGAGCCATTTTGTGGACACTGTTATTAAGGTAAGCCTTGCATCATCTCAGAATCTTGTTTGTGCAGCAGAATGGGGGACCCGATGTCTATCCCCATGTCCTGGCTACACAATTAAATGGTTAAGAGAACTGGGGGAATGTGTGGGGAGCAGTGACATCTAGGAAGTGCTGAATGGAAAGTGAAAGTAATTACCTGCCCCACCTCTAGGCCTAAGGCATAGAGGAGTGGCAGACAATATTTGATTGACAGCTGAGATTTTTAAATGAGCTTAAAACAGCTATGAATGCTTTAATAAAAAAATTGAAATTGGATTTCATGTTTAATTTGAAAAGGACTATTATTATACAGATTTTTGTGTCTGGGTGACAGGTCCACTTTAAGGCTAAGGCCAGACGGGGAGATTCGGGGGAGATTTGTCGCCTGGCGACTTCTCGTCCCCGAACCTCCCCGAATAGCTAGGCACCGCTGCGCACCGATGAGGCTTAAAGTCGCCGGCGCTTGTTCACATGGAGCGGCGCAACTAATCGTCGGGACTAATCTCCCCGAATGGCTTGCTAGTATCTTGCACTAAAGTCGCCTGCGCCTATTCACATGTGGCGACGCGATTTTCAAAGTCGTTCAAAATTGCCTCAGAGGCGATTAATCGCGACTAAATCTACCCGTATCTGCCTGTCTGTCACAACCCTTAAGAGCAAAGGGTGAATGAAATCGCCATTAACTGTCCAGTTGCTTTGAGTTACTTTTTATATATACATAGTTACATTAACTGAAAGTTAAAGGTTTTTTTGTTTTTCCCAGACTAAATTGTCATTAATAATCATTTGTGCCTGAAGCAATATTGTAAACACATTTTCATACAACGAAGGCTTCAGGCACATGGGCAGATTAAGGGAGATTAGTCGCCCCCTAGCGACAAATCTCCTCTTCGGGGCGACTATCTACCCGAACTGCCTTTCCTCCGGCTTGAATGAAAAATCGCCATCGGGATGGCACGGACGGAGCTTAGTTTTCTGAAGTCGCCCGAAGATTCCTCATGAGGCAAGTACGGAAAACGAAGCAACGCTCCTCTGCCAACTACCAGCACCAAGGACCAATATCACACAGGGCCATGAATGGCTTCAGCCTAAATGATCTCCTAGAGCAGTGATCCCCAACCAGTGGCTCATGAGCAACATGTTGCTCCCCAACCCCTTGGATGTTGCTCTAAGGGGCCTCAAAGCAGGTGCATTTTGAATTCCTGGCTTGGAGGCAAGTTTAGGTTGCATTAAACCAGGTGCTTTGACAAACTGAGCTTCCTGTAGGTTGAACATCCATATGGGGCTACCAAAGGGCACGCCCAAGAACACTTTTCATTCTTCTGTTGCTCTCTAACTCCTTTTATATCTGAATGGTGCTCATGGGTAAAAAAGGTTGGGGACCCCTGTCCTAGAGAAAACCATGAATTTCGGGCAACATTACATAATGCCCACCAAACACCAAAGGATTAAAGGGACACTACCATAAAAAACCACAACCATTGCATTTATGGGTAGGACTTCGTAAATTAGGGAAGTTTAGGCAAAAAATTTATTAGAAAAAGTTTTAGTAAGTAATCTATTTTCTGCTAGTTGTAGTAGTTGTGCTATGCATTATGGCAGACATTCTGGCCACGTTCAGAAGATCATTATGTGAACCCTAAACGTAGCCTTTGGATTAACATTCTAGGACGGAGTATTTTTGTACATATGTATAGATATGGACAGATTTTGGATAAGGGATCTTTCCGTAATTTGGATCGTCTATACCTAAGAGCAGAAAATTCAGTCGTCCAGCGACAAATCACCTCTTCTTAGGGTGACTAATTTTGCCGAACTGCCT
Organism: Xenopus borealis; assembly: GCA_024363595.1. Taxonomy (NCBI): domain Eukaryota; kingdom Metazoa; phylum Chordata; class Amphibia; order Anura; family Pipidae; genus Xenopus; species Xenopus borealis. The sequence goes on from CM044443.1 coordinate 91,637,266, forward strand.
CCCTGCCAGTTAGAATCTAGATCGCCTTCAGGATGGCACTGGGAGCGCTTTGTTTTCCGAATTCGCCTGAAGTTTCCTCGTGAGGCATCTTCTTGTCTGTCTATGCCCCATGTCTACTAAAAAATTATTTACATTTTAATTAAACCCAACAGGCTTGTCTTGCCTCTAATAATGATTAATTATATCTTAGTTTGTATCAGGTAACAGGTACTGTTTCATTACAACAGAGAAAAAGGAAAACATTTTTAAAAATGTGTATTATTTGGCTAAAATGGAGTCTATGGGAGACCGCCATTCCATAATTCAGAGCTTTCTGGATAATGGTTTCCAGATAACAGATGCAACACCTGTACAAAGGCTCTGGAGTGGCTGCTATAAGTAATGATTGTAGCTCAAATTAATAAACAGCATTAAATCCCATATTCAGATCAGGGTTTTGTAAAAACTGCAACACACGCATGTTATGGTTTTGTCACGTTTGCTACACCACACAGGAATGAAACCTATTACACTGTGATATCAGATCAAACCTCCAAGCTGGAGTTGAATATTCCTTAGACCCCTGCCACAGTGGTAAACTAGGAGTGCTATGAGAAGCCTCTGTCAAGATATCTGTGCATAGTGATTCATGTTGTTTAGCAGACAGCTTTAATGTGCACTACAAAACCAATACTGACAACAAGAGAGTCAGCCTTTATTGCTGTTAATATCCCAAAGCAATTATGGTAACTCAGCAGGATTCCTGCCCAGAATGGAAACTCTCACATTGTAATTCAACATTTCTCCAGCGCTTTAGCTCTAAATCCCAGGTAGCTGCTAACGTGTACAATGGTCCTTTTGAGGCAAAGGCATTATTACACCAGGACTGAATGGAGCAACAAGACAGCACTTAGAGGCTGCAAAGAGAAGAAATGCAGGAATTTTCTCGGGCAAGGAAACAGCACTTCACAAACAGATAACCAGAATGCAGCTGTAATAAAAAAATAGATACAAAAAAAAAAAAAAAATTCTATGAAGTGAAATGACAATTTAACTGAAGGATCAACTGCATGAAACCAAGGTCACATGTAAACACCTCCAAGGGACATAGTGACTTGCAGTATAATGCCCTCTGTGGAGATCTTTATCATCTTGGCCCTTATGCAAGTTCAATTATCCAACTGCACACACTAGTACCTCTGTATAACATACTGCAATGATTTATAGCTCCGTTTTACAAAAGGCTCAGCAACAGCATAGGAATCCCCCTCCCCAGAAACATTAAAACTAATCTGTATAACCTTGGATTTTTTTTAAATAAGTGTAAGCAGCACTCTATATTATATAGAATAATTTAAATCAAAACAAAGTGGATATTCAGGATTATTGGGACTATCAGAATATGATTAATTGGACTCCCTCTGATCAGTAAGCAGTAATTGCTGTTGCTGTTGCTCAAGTATTCATTTTTGGAGTATAGTTTTCCTTTAACAACAAAAATGGCATACCGGACAAAACTATCCAAAATCAGACAAATTGTTGCAATTGTTGTATGTTGCATTACAAGCAACAGTTTTTTTTTTTTTTCTTATACAGGTATGGGATCTGTTATCTGGAAACCCATTATCCAGAAAGCTCATAATTACGGAATGACCGTCTCCCATAGTCTCCATTTTATCCAAATTTTTTAAAAATATTTAATTTTTCTCTGTAATAAAACAGTAGCTTTTCATTCTCAGCAATTATAAAACAGTAACTTTTCATTTTTCTCTGAAATAATAACAGTTTTACTTGATCCAAACTAAAGGTGGCCATATATGGAGAGCTCCGCTTGTTTGGCGATGACGCCAGGGCCCCCGCACACAAGACAATAAGTTGCAGACTCAGTCTGTTGGCAGCTTTTATCGGCTACTGTATGGCCGCCTAAGATCTAATTAATCCTTACTGAAAGCAAAACCAAAGTTCGATCGAATGTGATTGAATACCGATAGTATGATTTTTTTGGATATTCGAATATGCAAATTTGGTCTCTTCGATCATCGAATACCGAATTATCGAATATATTGAATGATCGGATATTCGATAATTCGATGATCGAAGGATTTAAAGTCCTTCTAATGCCTTCTTCGCCAGATTGAACCTACGGAATACCAATAGAAGCCTATGGGAACCCCCCCCATAGGCTTCTTTTGCTAAGTCCTGCTTGTATACCATTCGTACAATTGAACGCCTCGATCGTTCGAATCGTACAAATTTTTCGGAGGCTTGAACGAAAAAGTAATTTTTTTTTCATGAAATAGAACGATCGGTATCCGATTGTCCGATTTCATCGACAAATCAAATATCGAGCAAAAAGATAGCCTAAAACTATTCCTTAAGCATTTGATAGTCGAATGCTTATCGAATATTGAGGGAATTCGAGGGATTTTAGAGGATTTTTAGTAAATTTGCCCCTTAGTGTCTCGAGCATTCTGGATAACAGGTCCCATAGCTATACCCTCTTATTAGTGTATAACTACAGAATTGGATCAGATGTGGTCACTGTTTTTACCCTCCAAAGGTTTCTAGGAAACATCTCTGTATAATAAAGAAAATTCACCAAAGCATTGCCCAACAAGATAGAATCCTAAAATTACACGGGCCAACATTAATTCTCAGACAAAAAAAATAGCTTAGTGTTCTTGATGTTCCAGCCACTATTTTTTCACTTTCTTATTTCTAATCATTGGTTCATAAATAAAGCCCTTAAGTGTACTGCGAAACACTGTGAAAATGGTGGGGGTACACCTCAACATCCCTTGTTTATGAAAGAGTACAACAGTATAGTGCTAATACCAAAATACTAATTGTAAACATCTTGGGTGAAAGATTTCCTTTACACTGGAGTTATTTAAAGGTATTCTTATCATGATTTTTATGGTGTAGTTTGTATTTCTAAATTACACTGTCACTGGAATAATTTACTCTACAATACAATTTTTTTTTCCTGAACCAGCAAGTGCATTTTTTTAGTTGTAATATCGGTGTGTAGGCAGCCATCTCAGGTCATTTTGGCTGGTCATGTGCTTCCAGAAAGAGCCAGTACTTTAGGAGGGAACTGCTTTCTGGCAGGCTGTTCTTTCTCCTAATCAATGTAACAATGTGTTGCAGTGGGAACTGGATTTTACTACTGAGTGCTGCCCTTCGATCTACCAAGGAATGGTTATCTTGTGTTAGGGAGCGGCTCTCTGGTTACTTTCCCATTGTTCTGTTAGGCTGCTGGGAGGAATGGAGGGGGTGATTAAACTTGCAGTACAGCAGTAAAGAGTGATTGAAGTTTACATGGCATGGGGCAGCAGGGAAATTGACCAAATATCTAGCAGCACTTTGAAAAAACAAGTTTTCCCATGACAGTATCCCTTTAGAGGAACAGTAACAACAAGTGTTTTAAAGTAATGACAATAGAATGTACTGTTGCTCTGCACTGGTAAAACTGGTGTGCTTGCTTCAGAAACAATATTATAGTTCATATAAACAAGCTGCTATGTAGCAAAGGCAGAAACTGAAATAAGGTTATATGGCACAGGTTAAATTTTGGAAAACAGATAACTCCATTATGTTATACAGAGCTTATCTGCTGTGTAACCTGAGCCATTTCTCCATTGAACAGCTGCCCCCAATTGCTACACAGATGCTTATTTATATAAACAATAGTAGCAAACAGCAGTTTTACCAGTGCAGGACAACACTGCGCTATATTTTTATTAATATAAAACACTTATTTTTTTATATTACTGTTAGGGATGCACTGAATTCTTAGCCGAACTGAACCTGAATTCTAATTTGCGTGTGCAAATTATGAACAGGGAGTGAAATTTTCCCCCTTCCAACCTCTAATTTGCATATGCAAATTAAGATCCAGATTCAGTTTGGTATTCAACTGAATCCAAAATAGTGGATTTGGTGTATCCCTACTTTAAATGAAAATTACCAGTACCAATGCAGTGCATTTTATGTATTAGGTGATGCTTGCTCAAAAATATGGCAGTATTTTCAGCAACAAATGCATGGCCTAAAGGTACACCCCATTGGTCTGGGCAAGTGACAGAAGTGAATGGGAGGCAATTACATGTGCAGGTTCTGTGTTGGCGAAATCTACAGATTTAAGAAGTCACAAAAATGCAACTGCTTTCATCTTGATGTTCATAAATCCACAGGGGAAATATGGTGTCAACCTGACTAAACAATTCTTTCCCAAAAACAAAGACTTTCCATCAGTTTCTTCCTCTTCCTTGGAGGGAAAAGAACTGCCTGCCATAAGATAGCTGATATGCCAGCACTGCTCATTTCACCCCTAATGTTACAGTTACTGGAAATGACCTTTAGGGCTGGTGCAGACAGGGAAATTCGGGGAGATTCTGTCGCCTGGCGATTAATCCAGGTGACAATCTCCCTGAACTGCCTTCTCCCTGTCCGCTGCCTGTTTAAATAAAAAAAGTGCCAGCGCCAATGCACACGCGGCACTGCGATTTCCGGAATTGCCCAAAGTTTCCGGAAATCGCAGCGCCACGTGTGCATTGGCGCTGGCGCTTTTTGACTTAAACAGGTGGCGGACAGGGAGAAGGCTATTCGGGGAGATTGTCGCCTCGCAGAATCGTCAGGCAACAAACTCCCCGAATCTCCCTGTCTGCACCAGCCCTTAAATTGGGCATTTGAGATTATCAGCAAAAAGCAAATTATCTGCAAAATTTACCCAAGCGGTTATTAACCACTTCTCTAAGCCCCTGCAGGGGAGCCAGTTCCATAGTTTGGAAACGACTTGTCTAGTCGAAGTGGCCATTACTTCAGGAAATTTTTTCATAAAGGCCACTGTTACAAACTGAACAGCATTCCTAACCGTAAGCGTGGGCTTTGCGTTGCCAGCAATATATTGTTATCACAATCATGTTAAGCAAATATCTTACCCTGGTGGTGACCAGCTGAAAAATGTCATGATGATTTTTAGCAGTTTCCCTTGATGTGTTAAATAAATATTCAGGGATAGTGACCTTTTATTTAGCAACCAGATTTTGCTTTGGTAGTAGAAATTGTAAACCAGGGTTGAAAGAATAGCCTTAACAACGTTGTTTCATTAGATGCTTCCATTATATGTCTCCTTTATATCTTTTTGAAAGGCTGATAGAGCTGGTAATACAGGTTTTATTGTTTCTTCCAAGTACACAAAGCAATATGTTAAATGTATAAACAGTCAATATAAAATAGTGCTCTGCAATATGAAACCATACTTACTACTCTGAAATCACAGCATGCCTCAATGACTTTCAACAACAACACGTGATTTTGTGACATGAATCATACATGTTACATAATTGAAAAATGTTATTTAGAATAAATATAAACTTACCAATTTGAAGTCTTGAATGCTACATATAAAATAAGGAGTGTTTGATCTTCTGCTTTCAATATAAACACAGTCTAAAAAAAATAAGACAGAAGTTAAATGTTTATATTTACATATATTTAGAAAACAATAGACATACACAATATCTTCTATTTAAACTATATATATATATATGCACTGAAAAATACAAACTTTTGAATGATTGCACCAAAATCCCAGTGTTGCTGGTCTTCTTGAATGCTATATATATAATTTACATAAATATATATATATATATATATATACACACACACATATTGTACAAAGAAACATATCACAGAATGATTATCGCACAATCGTATATTATTGTGCATAATGGTTTATAAATGCACAACCGACTGGGTTACTGCTGTAGTATTGTCCAGATGTTATACTCAAATTTCAGGAATAAAGTTCAAATTAAAAAAAAAAAAAAAAACATATAGATGTATATAGATGACTGTACAAAAACCAAATAGGGAGACACGGGTTTGGCATCAGTTATCCTGAAACCCATTATCCAAAAAGTTTTGAATTAAGGAATGGCCTTCTCCCATAGGGGCAAATTCACTAACGCGCGAAGTGGCTAGCACTAATTTGCCAGAGTGACGTCATTTCAGAACTTCGCAATTTACTAAGTCCAACTGTGGCGCAAATTCACTAGCGATGTAGATAGACTAGCGCAACTTCACACCCTAATGCTAGTGAAGTGGCACTCTGGCAAAGGGGGCGAATGTACACAGATTTACTACGAATTTTTTTTTCTGAACGCTACCCCCTTTGCCAGACCTGGTGAAGTTCAATACAATACATAGGAGGTTGAAAAAAAAAAGTTAAACATTTACGCTGCCGTCTTTTGCTTTTTTAAGGGTACCCTCCTACATTTCCTAACATATGGCAACTCAACTACAGTGGTGTGAAAAACTATTTGCCCCCTTCCTGATTTCTTATTCTTTTGCATG
>CM044443.1:91645703-91670277 GCA_024363595.1 Xenopus borealis
GCAAAAGAATAAGAAATCAGGAAGGGGGCAAATAGTTTTTCACACCACTGTATACAGGGGACACGTGTAGGGCAATAGAACAACTTTATTTGATTTATTAAAGGTTTCCTGGGCTTGGGTAGTATAATGTAGTGGCTGCAGTATATACGTCTATTATACTTAACTTCTCGGCGTATGCAAATTAGTCATCGCTAGCGTTAACTTCGCTTTGCCTTATCAAGTAACGGTAGCGCAACTTCACTACTGATCGCCACTTCGCATTTTAGTGAATTTGTGTAGCACTGGTGAAACTATGCCTGACAAAGTGCAGTGAATGAAGCCAAAGTGAGAGCATTTTCGGTGCTTAGTGAATTTGCCCCAAAGACTCCATTTTATTGAAATCCCCATTTTAAAATGTTTTTATTTTCCTTTCTCTCTAATAATACAACAGTACTCTGGACTAGATCCAAACTAAGATATAATTAATCCTTATTGGAAGCAAAACCAGCCTATTGGGTTTATTTAATGTTTACATGATTTTCTAGTAGACTTAAGGTGGCCATACACGGGCAGATAAAAGCTGCCGACAGACTGTGTCGGCAGCTTATCTGCCCGTGTGGGGGGCCCTCCGACGGGCTTTCCCGATCGATATCTGGCCGAAAGTCGGCCAGACGTCGATCGGGCAGGTTTAAAAATCCCGTCGGATCGCGGCCGCATCTGTTCGTTGATGCGGTCCCGCGATCCGACCGCCCATACTGATCCGAACGTTGGGCCCTAGGGCCCACGATCGGATCAGCCCGATATCGCCCACCTCAAGGTGGGCATATCGGGGAGAGATCCGCTCGTTTGTCAACATCGCCAAACGAGCGGATCTCTTCGTGTATGGCCACCTTAAAGGTATGCAGATCCAAATTATGGAATTATCTGTTATCTGGAAAACTCAAGGTCCAGAGAATTTTGGATAACAGTTCCCATACCTTTACCACACCAAAATGCCCATGTCCAGTATTAGGCCATTGCATCATTAGTCTGAACCACACTCTCACATCTCAATACAGTACTCCATGCAGTACTCCGTGTCCACCAAAGAAAAGCCAGCCCAAAGTCAGCCTATTGTAACAAATTGAGCGGAGTAAAAAAACAACATACTACTGGTTCAGTATAAGTATTTCCCACACTCCACACTAATTATCATCTTCTGTCAATGTATTTGTCCATGCACACAAGACCAAACTCAGTAATGTAATAGAAACAGTCAATGGGGCTCATTTATCAACACTGGGCTAATTTACACATGGGCAGTAACCCATACCAACCAGTGATTTTTTTTTCAGATAGCTACAGGTAGAACAATGAATTCAACAATTTCATTGGTTGCCATGGGTTGCTGCCCACAGACAAAATTTGCAGGGTTGAAAAATTACCCCAGTGGGTCACTAATAAGATGATTTCAGGCACAGACAACCTTAATGTTATCAAAGTGCTTTAGTTATAAATAGGGAAGTAAAAGCAACATTTAACGATAAAACATCACAGACTTCTGTGCTATAAAGCATAAGGACTGGAAACGACAATGCGCTGATCCCTGGGGTAAACCATACTATTAAAATCACATTTTCTCCTCTAATTGTCAAGAGAGGCAAAACATCCCATCACACTACAGCTAGGAGAGTCAAATTAGATTTTCCCATGGAAAAGCAGAGTCTGGCCAAATTATATTTGACATGGTAGATGATGGTAATTATTTTACTTTGCCACCATCAACCAGACACAAAGGGCATGGCCAGTGGATGATGACAATAGAAAGAGGTTTTACATAAGGCAAATTATGTATATGTGACCAATGCAGATTAAAGCTGCAATATTGGTCCATTAGACCAGTGATTTTCAACCTTGTGCCTCCAGCTGTTAAGGAACTACAAGTCCCACAATGCAATGAAGGAGTCTGACAGCCACAGTCAGGCAAATGCATTGTGGGACTTGTAGTTTCTTAACAGCTGGAGGCACAAGGTTGAAAATCACTGCATTAGACTGATTGAGCAGCTTATCTGCCAGTGTGTGGGAGCTTCAGAGGAGTCTCCTTGATTGATATCAGGCCAAAAATAGGCTAGACACAGGGTCGGAGAGGGCCTGTGGGAAACACGGATAAAACCCAGTGGGCCCCTGCCAGCCTAGACCCCCTTCTCCCGATCTTCCTGCCCCATACAAAAACTATTTGCTGCCACGTTTGCGTACCGGCATTTGGGTATGCGTACTGCACCGCTTGTACATGCGCGGGGGCCCCTGTAGGTTTGTAATTCGGTGCTCCCCCCAACATCCAGTCCGGCCCTGGCCAGATATCAGTCAGGCAGGTTTGAGCAAGGACTGCATCGCCCATTACCTTTGTTGCAATCCGATCATTCAGGTATGGAAACAGTATTGGATATACATTAAGTCTACAAAAAAAAAATGATTTCAACACTGATTAAAGCATACCCGTAGTGTATTATGATAGCAATTTATACAAAGCATTTCAAATTTAAAACCAAGACAAGACAAGAATCACTCCCTGTATAGCCACATAACCGCAGCAATAGCACTGTATATCAGGCATCCCTTCAGCCAGGTGCAGAGGCAATTTTGTTATACAGCAAATGTGCTACATGGAGAACCATTTGCCTAAGCACAATACTTGCAGTGTCCTTGTCACAGTTAAGGCAGTTAGTCACCTGGGAAGAATACAATATTTTCCAATACTGCTGCTTATTTCATAAAAACGGGCATAAACCAAACCGAGATTGCAATCGCTGAAGAGTCAGGAGGCGTCTGAATTCATAATTTTATCTTCTAGCCATCAAAGGCTTGTCTGAAGCTGACAAGTAAAATGGAAAGGCTGGCTCTTTGTGACCCAGCTTTGTGTAATTCATTTACAAGATAAAATAAGTGAAAATACCCATCACTACACCAAGAGTTAGGCAAATGATACAGCCTTACAGGAAGGGACAAGCATCAAGTCTTCTCTGTGGGCCTCAGGAAAATGACATGAAATGATGCAGAGAAAGAGATAGAACCAAAGGATGGGGGGGGGTTCTCAGCTTGCATTGCTAAATAACCGCAGCATTAACACAAGCACATAGAGAGATGTAGGAAGGGATAATTATTACCTTTAGTAAAACATACACAAGCAAGGCAAATCAATATATTGACAAGCTGTACAAAAAATTTCAGATTATATAAAAGAAATGGCACACTGAAACAAAATGTATGGATTTACATTGACACGTTATTCCAGTTAAAAAAAAATAGTTTTGTTTACCGTCCTAGAACATGCTAAAATAAGCACTCATCAGAAGCCATTACCCACCAAACCACGAAAATGCAATGATAAAGGAAATGGAAACCTTGCATATTCCAACAGAACATAGATCAGGAGTATGTAATATGTAAACAGGAAAAGTAGTGTATACTAAATTTAAATAACAACTGTGTATAGTGGTATGAAGAGAAAAATAATGCCACTATGAGAAATTAAAGGGATACCGTCATTGGGAAAATGTGTTTTAGTTTTCAAAACACAGCAGTCAATAGTGCTGCGCCAGGAGACTTCTGCACTGAAATTTGTTTTTGAAATAAGCGAACTGATTTTTATATTTAATTTTGAAATCTGACATGGGGCTAGATATATTGTCAGTTTACCAGGTGCCCCCAGTCATGTGACTTGTGCTCTGATAAACTTCAGTCACTCTTTACTGCTGCACTGCAAGTTGGAGCAATGTCACCCCCAAGCCCAGCAGGAGGACCACACTACAAACATAAAAATTACTATCTGTCTTACAAAAGATCTTTCCAAGAAAGTTTGTTCATTTCAACACACACATCTAGAGCTGAATCGTCGGATAAACTGGTAGAAACAATACAATTCTACCTATATCGGACGATTCAGCACTGACAATGGCCAAAATTTTCTGTCCAACCTGATCGACGAGCCGACCGATACCCTAGTCTTCTGTCAATATCAGTAGGCTCATTTCCACCATACACGCACCAAATATGGCATGAAAATTTGTTTTGTACGATATTATCTATGGCCACCTTAAGAAGCAGCACTTTATCTATCTACAGCCTTTACCAAAATGCCATGCCTGGATGATTTACTAAACATTCATAGAGAAATTAAGGAAAGGTTAACTCTGCTTAGAAAAGGGGTCAGGAATGGCAAAATAGTTTGACACCTTTTGTAGCTTTACTGCAGTTACTGTAATTGCTGCTTAAGATTTGTTGTTCTTATGCCTGTAATAGAGACAGAGCCTATTAAACCTGCTGGATTTCCTTCTGTCTAATGCTGCATTAAATTAAGCATGGGGGAGCATATAAGCTTCTTTGCAACCAATGTTAAAGGCATCGATCCAGGATAATGTCAGCATCAAACAATCCCATCTGTGGCCTCATTATCTGCAGGGCATCCAAAATCAAATGCCTGGGGCGTTCCATAATGTACAAACCTCTGAAAGAAGGACATTGGAAGGAAAAAAATAAGCAAAAATTCATTTGTTAGCAGGGAAGAAAAATAATGTGCTTTTAAGTCAAACCATCCTGTGGCCAAACAATCCCTTTCTATAATTTTCCATAACAGCAATTATATTTGTTATTACATCTGCGTTCTCTCTGCCGTGCCCCTTTTCTTCCCAGCTCCTGTGATCACTTGTCACACTGCTGTAGAACTCTATACGGCATTAATTCCACTGAACAATGCTATAGCCGTGCTCTTTTCTGCTTCATCTGAGCTCTGTAACTAAACAGAAATGAGCTCTGGCTGAAGCATTGTTCTGGAGAAACTGATGACAAAAAATGTCCAACCACCATGAAAATGGAGAAAAGAAGAATGAAGGACGGAAGATAAACCAGAAGAGTGATGGATAAAAACACATCTAAAATGAAATGTAATGAAAATAGCCTTCGAAATATATCAGGACCCAGTGTCATTAAGGTAAACTGAATCAGAGGGTTGGATCTAAAGTGACTTCCTTTCAAAGCACATATACATAGCGCTAGGGGGAAATTTTGTTGACTGCTGCAATGCTTATTTGGAAGGCTAAAGGTGGCCATACACGGGCAGATAAAAGCTGCCGACAGACTGTGTCGGCAGCTTATCTGCCTGTGTGGGGGGCCCTCCGACGGGCAGCATTAAAAAAAAAATCCCGTCGGATCGCGGCCGCATCTGTTCATTGATGCGGTCCCGCGATCCGACCGCCCGTACTGATCCTAACGTTGGGCCCTAGGGCCCACGATCGGACCAGCCCGATATCGCCCACCTCAAGGTGGGCATATCGGGGAGAGATCCGCTCGTTTGGCAACATCGCCAAACGAGCGGATCTCTACGTGTATGGCCACCTTAACTCTGGGATACTAAGGGCTCATACCCATCTTCTGTAAAAGAAAGTAGTGCACCAAGCAGCTTGATAACACCACAGGTAATCAGTCAGACTGACTGACAAAATACTGTAGTGAAGAAAGCAACTTTGCCCTGACCAGACCAGAGTCAACAGTCCAATGTGAATTCATCTATATGGAATGGTAGCAAAACATTCTCCAAGCAGATTGGATGAGCAGTGAAACGTCTTCATTAAAATATCTCAGCAAGTCCAGATGCTTTGAGTTACTTTTTATATATATATATATTCTCCAAGCAGTTAATCCCGATCAGATTTGAACTGGATCTAAATGTATTATGTGATACATGAACGCAATTCTGGTTGGAATTCTAATCGGTCAGAATTCTATTATGCCATTCTTGGGAAACCAATTGGATTTAGAGTGATCGAGGCCTATGTAGGGTTTAAATTCAGTGTATACCTCTGCTAGTAAAAAATAAAAGGAAAGTGACCCTCAACTTCCAAAAAAGAACAAGGTGTGGGAGGGGATGAATGGGACTTGAGGACTAAAGCTATCAGGACGTGCAGATTATCATCTCTTCTACAACAGACAATTGCTTGTTCCAGTGGACCAACCTGCTACTAACCATTAAGTTTAAATAAAAATAAGTCAGACAGACAGCAATCATACAAAAGTTATGTCTGACAAATAACAGTGACAGTCACCCACTGATATTGTCATATAAGCAACACATGCAAAGATATTATCTTTCGCTGACAGAAATCCTCTATCCTGTCCAATTGACTAAATGACCAGTCACCAGACAAATATGTGTTTCATATGACTACATATTTGGGTCTATGGCCAGCTTAAGGGAAACGTGCAATGGCCCCATCAGTCAGAGGCAGGCTAACGTGGTTTACTTTCAGTTGGAGGAATAATGTAGCATGTGTTTAAAAAAAAGCAATATTTTATAGTAAGGCTTACTGAATTAGATCATGTCAAAAAAGGGTATTTCTTCCATTTAAATTCTTTATACCTCCACAAACAAATACATTATAAACAATTAATTGTTGCCATCATCTTTCTTTGCACAACCTTTCATCATACTATCTAAAGAAGGCTATTTACTGGTCTTTATTCAACAATTATTGTATCATAAAATATTTTAAACCTTTGACCTTTTACCAAGAAAGACTTTTCCTATAAAAATATGCAGAGACTCATAATACCACTAGCCGTGTCCTTACGGCAAATTAGTTTATTAGAAACTGGTAACAGAGAATCCATTTTCCTGCAGTTTTTTCCCCCTGCTGCTGCAATTTAATGTGCTGTTGGCATAATTTAGATTTCATCTGTTTAAGCTCACTCAAGGCTACCTCCTGACTGTACGCTAAATGGAACACATTTCTATTGAACAAAATTAATGACTGCTAATTGTAATCTGCAGCTCCAAAATTTATAAAAGCAAATGTTACACAGATCCAGCAGTGAACACCCACACAATTAACTTTTTCGCCTGCCAATGTCTTGTGTAATGGAGTACAAGGGTTATTTGCATGGTCAAAAGACTACAAAATGTACATGGAAAGGAACTGAATTTAAGCATGTTTTTTAATCACATATATTTTCTGGTTTTTATACTGCATTTTACCTGAGATACTTACTGACAGGAAAGCTAAAACAACCCTAATGTGCAATATTCTCTCTCTGTTTTGTTAGACATATTGTATAAGAAATTGTGTGTCTCGAGCAGGGATCCCCAACCTTTTGAACCTGTGAGCAACATTCAGAAATAAAAGGAGTTGGGGAGCAGCACTAGCATGAAAAATGTCCTCAGGTGCCAAAAAAGTGCAGTGATTGACCATTTGGTAGCCCCTATATGGATTTCCAACCCACATTGAGGCTCTGTTTGGCAGTAAATCTGTTTTTTATGAAACCAAAACTTGCCTCCAAGCCTGGAATTCAAAAATAATCACCTGCTTTGAGGCCTCTGGGAGCAACATTCAAGGGGTTGGAGAGCAAAATGTTGCTCACGAGCTACTGGTTGGGGATCACTGGTCTAGAGTAACCAGCACCTATATGGCCTGAGCCAACATTTTATGTTGGTCTGTGTGCTCTATCAACGATCACCTGACAGGAAATAACACAAGTAAATGCATCAGAAAGATGTGTGGGCGTAAGACAGAGCTCTGTCCATTCACTGGCCGATGTAACCTAGCTTGTATATTACTTTAGTTTTTGAGAGAGCACAGGAAACCATATGAGCCAGGAAAAGTCCTTAGTATCTAAAATAGCATTTTAAAAAAAAAAAATGGTTTATATAGATGTAACTGTTTATAGGAGTTATTTAATGTGATACATGAAGTGTTCATAGGTACAGCGCTACAAAATACATGTTAATATAGTTTCCCTTTAAGGGAGTCACTAAAATATTTCTCACGCAGAGTTTCCTCCAGTTATTGAACAACTGTAAAATGCCTTCTTGTATTACCAACAATTACTTTTGCATCCCATGTACTTCTCAGACCAAGGAATATCCAGTTTTCATGCAGTAGGGGGAAAAAGACAATCACTTTCTCCACCCAGTATATCATAATTAGGCAAGATATTGCATTTATCCAGCAGACACCAAACCCACCCTCTTAAATAGATATACTGGTGGTGTAAACCTAGTAGTCAAACACCCACTTCTCTGCCTGCAATTAGCGCCACTTTAACGGCAACCTTGTGACACTTCTTAATGAAATTTGTTGAGCCTCACCTTCCCTCTGTTGTATTAAAGCAGGAGCATCAATTTTGAACCGAAAAAGTTATCAGTGAGAACACCCAGAATCCAGTTTTAATTGTGAACTTTATCACCTTGTTTTGAAGCAGCGGTCAAACTGCAAGATGGTCCTCAAGAAGTAGCTGAGGGGACCAGCTCGAAAGGTTGATTACATTGAGACTAAATGCGCACATATTCATTGCATGTATTGTAGGACACAAGCTGACCAATATCGGCAAAAAAACTTTGATATTGGTCGGGATGCCTGAACATCAGTCATGGTTTATTGCTAAATCGGCAGATATGGGGCATGTTTACTAAGATTGGAGATAAATATCTGTAGAAATTTCTGGAGATGTTGCCCATGGCAACCAATCAGATCTTTGCTAACTTATAAGTGGCTGTTTAAATCTAATTGCGGATTGGTTGCTAAGGGCAACATCTCCAGAAAGCTCTCCAGATATTTATCTCCAATCTTAGTAAACATGCCCCACAGTTGGAATTCTATTGTTTCTACCTGTATATCTGACGATTCAGCTCTAAATGTCTGTATTAAAAACTAACAATCATTGGTTGTGGGAAAGATCGTTATTGTAACACTGTATGGCCACTATTAGGCTAAAAGCGGATTTGCTGCCATAGCTATTCCTAGAAATAAAACCCAAAATCTAGTATGTTGTTTGGGGGTAAATGGTTATTTGCTAACCCAGTTAATCTTGCAATAGCAGCGTGGCTTTTACTAAAGATTTTCATGCATCAATGGCATTGCCAATGGTTATGGTGGGTCTGTCCTGAATACTTAACCACAAAAAGCCTGAAACCACTGCTGTACAGCATCTTATTGTGAGTTAAGGTCCCAATGTGTAAAAAATATCTGCTCTCACGGAGTAGATTTAAAAGTTCACCTTTTTAAAATAAAACAGAAAATATGCACGCATTTGGGAAAATGAATTCAGGAACATACTGTGCTAAATCCACCAAGCAATGCAAAACAAGCAGGGCTGAATGCATAAATCTAGGCAAAGCATAAAGATGTAAAGGTGCAGATGGGAATGTCTGAAAAATTAAGACAGATGAATAAATGTAATAAAATCAGGAGCCTACATGGAATGCGCCGTTATGTCCTCAACATCCTGGGCTGCTGTAAAATATGAAAAATGGAGCAGCCAGGGTGAAGACAGTGGAACAGTGTCAGTTTTTAATAAGCATTCATATCACCGCTTGGATATTGCTTGCTACAGCCTTTTGTTACTGAACTGAAATATCAGATAAACATTGGTTATGCCAGCTCATCAAGACCTGCTTAGGCTGATGGTACATGGTGCTTTTCTGCTGAATGAAAGGCACCCAGGATTGTACCCCAATGCCTCCCATTGACTTAAATGAGAAATATCCAACAGCTTCAGTGATGCCACTGAAATGCATTATGTACATGGGAGATGGAAGAAGACCTTAGAGTACAGTTAACCTGTACAAAAAGAAATATAATCAGTATACCTGAAAGCAGTTGAGCATAATTACAAGCATCCAAAAAATAGCTTAGAAATAGTTTGGATTGCTGCAAGTTGCACAACCCTTTTCGGATGATGAAGAGATGGAGATTTGTACTACCAGCAGGCAACTCAGGCAAATCAGTAGGAAACAAATATCCTGAATTAATGGGTGTCAATGTGAATTGCCAGTGGTAAACCATATGAATCCGTAACAGCTGGAAAGGGCAATTTCCGGTGGTTACGTAATTCATATGTTTTACCTCTGGCAATTCACACTGACACCAATGCTAAGGTATTTTCAGAGGATTTGTCACTGGCAGTTCTCCCAGGCGACAAAATCTCCCTTTGTACCATCACCATTATAATTCATCAACAGGGAGGATAGTTTGAAGATCAAACAAAAGAGCTGTCACACACTTGGTTCTACGACATGTGTGAAACAAATGGCACATATTTACAGCACAAAACAATTAAGAGAAGACACGTTGTAAGATCACTGTTGTGCCTTACTTTTATTACCCAAAGCAATGTTCCAACATGGTACTTGTGAACTAAAAAGCAACCAATAATTAAAGCACACTTATTTTTCATAAGGGATTCATTTGACTTCACAACAACTTTTAAGGAGTAACATTTAAAGGAGAACTAACCCCTCCACAGTCAAAAGTCCCCACTGCAGGCCCCCCTCCCGGCTGCACACTTATGCCAGAATTGCGTCCCTTTGGAAATACTGACCCGCACAAGGACTGATATTGGGAGCTTTAATCTGCCCATGTATGGCCACCTTTTTTTAAAGATTATAAATGTACAAAACATTGCAGGATTTATCATTCACAATAGGAGTAGGACATAGGAATAGGACATATTAGCTTTAAAGCACCATAGAGGTAGGTTACATTTTCCAACATGTCCAGTCTAAGCACCAACAGATATCCATGTTACATAAATATTGTTCAGTGTCATCCAGATTCCAAGCAGCATACAAGTGATAAAAATCATGTTTATGGTCAGTTTTACAGTAGCCGGTGCCCATTCAGCGAGATGAATTACAGTGTACCCAAGAGAAAAGACAAATATGAGAGAATAATGTACACCCCATTTATAAAATATAAGGATATTATAAGTCACCACAGAGTTTCATGACTACATAAAGGCAAAAGACAAGTGCTTTTATAGAGGCCATTGAACTCTGAGATGACTTATAATATCCTTATTAACAACCGTGGTACAAATTTTTTTTTTTTATTGTACACAAAAAGAGTGTGATTCAGTAAGTCACGTAACACAATTAATCACTCTTGTGTAATGCACACAGACATATGAAAACAATATAGGTCTCAAAAAAATTAAAGGGCTTAATTCAGTAAGTTGTTCTTAGTATTTATTAGAGGTCTCAGTTTATCTACATCTGTTATACACACACAAAAGCATTGAGGCAAAGCAGTTTACAATTTGCCTTTAGTGCAGTGTTGAGAGCCAGCGGTTCCATTATTTCAAAGTAATAGTCTGCATTATTTAAAGATAGCCTGGACTTCTCATTACATGCTATATATACTATTCTTAAAACTCATAGCATAAATACCAGGCTTTACAAGGATATAGTAAAGGGGCAGAAGTTCTACTTAAACCATATTGCATATTATTCCCCTAACTGAAAGGAATGTATTCCATTGTATCCCCTAGCGGTAAAATTGTTAAGCCACCAACAGAACAGAATGCAGAAGAATCCTGTTGTACAGGTCTGTAGCACATCTACAGTGCTGCACTTTTGACATAAGCTGTTGAATCCAATCCTCAATCTTTGCAGTTAAGAGAGAAAAAGTCGATGACAGCAGACAGAGTGGGGAAATATCTCATCCTGTAATGCATGCACGCACACAAAACCCACCAATCCTTCCACAAAATCTGTGGCATAAGCAAACAAACAAACAAAAAAAAAAAGCTATTTGTAGGATCAACCACTATTGATCAGCCACAAAGTAAGAAAGGAGCTCTCCATCTGTCATGCTTTAAACTGCTTCCATCTCACAAAGACATCTGAACAATATCTGCCAGACAGCCCCCTTTCAAAGGGCATGCAAGAGCATCACATCTTCACCTATACAAGAGGTTTAAGTATTTTTTTTTCAGTTATTATACAGACACGTAACAGGCTGCATTGTTCGGTCCCAGAAAGAAGCAGAGATCATGCTTGGGAGACAGACTGAAATCTGAATTGCCCTTGTTAGCACTCTCAGCCGTGCGGTTTGCCGAGTAAGCATGATTACTCAAAGCTCAGGCGGGGTGAAGCGCACTGGCCCACATAAAGAGCTATTACCACAAGATAAAGCCTTCCCCCTTGCCAGTATTTTTATTCACTAACTCTTTGGGCACAACATGTAATTAAGTACCATCATTTCATGGCTTTCACTCAGAGCAAGTAGCAAACTCTATTTGTCTGAAAATGGCTTCCACTCTGCCTTTGTGGAGTACTGCCTGCACAGGAAAGCAGCCCTAATCACAAAATGGCTGTCAGGCAGAAGAAGATGTGTCCTTTCAGTCAACAGCACTTTAACGAGGGACAGGTGCTGGTTTTAAGAGCCAAAGCTATTAATTCATGCTGTAAATTCACAGAATGAATACATCTAAACTCTGATACCGCTCAGCAAGGACAAACAATCCTCAGATTATCTGGCATGACAAAATTCAACTGAAATTCCTTTCCTCGGTTTGTCACAAGAAACTCTGTCATCACCTACAGAGCAATGCAGACAATTTATAAATAAACTATATAAAATAATTTCTAACATGCAACGTACTTTCTCACAGTATATGAAGTAACCACATAACGATGACCAGTAGGTTAGGGACCTCTTGTATTGTCTGTTTGCTTAGAAGAAAGCAAGCTGCGTCAGTGCTACCTAGCTCCTTTACACAGATCATACTGAGGATACATTTACAAATTTACCATTTACAAATGGTAAAAAACACTCTGATATAGCAGTTCAAATGAAGACTCTGTGAAGCATGGCTTTGTTAACGGCGCCGCAGGCTAAAAACTTGCTGCCAACCTATCCAAGGACTCTTATTAAATGAATTGTTCTGTCCTGAATAGTTTTTTAAGCTTTAATGTGGCATTGGAATGGTGGTCCCTGCTGAATCATAAGTTTCTCCCACATGCATAGCAGCTGCAAACAGCAGAGTAAAACAGTACAACCGGGTAAATAAAGAGAGAGAAAGAGACAGACGTTGGTTCCACCTTCCCCCAGGCAATCCCTGAAAATCATGCTCTATTCTGGCAGGCCTGGCCTTTCTCAGCTGGTGTGGCTGTCACAAGAAATAGAAGGCAATATCTGGAAGGATGACAAACACATGGGTCAGTGACAGGGGAGAGCCAATAGCTGTCAAGGCAAGAGCCAGATTCCTGTATTTCAATCTAACAAATGTTGCCTGAACTCTGTTACTCCTTGGCGACAGGGAGACATGCAGCAACACAGCAGACTTAGTTAACTGGCTGAAAATGGGTTAACGCCAATAAATGCTGTGAGAAATGGAGGCTATAACCTCATTTGCCAAGGAAGCAGGATGATAAAGCAAGCCTCAGTCTAGGACAATGAGCACAAAGGAAGCATTGATATAAATGGAGCTGACTGAAAATCACCCTTACCAGAGTAGCTTCCCTGCTCATTAACCCTGTGGGGGGAATCATTTACATAACCAACAGACAATTAGATTTTCACAAAGAGTCCCAGTTCTGTGTAGAATAAGCTGTTGTCCAACCCAAAGTGCTTCTATCAAAACTGTGCTAATATATTGAAAACCTAAGGACAGTGCATTTAAAGGAAAACTATACCCCCGAACAATGTAGCTCTCTATAAACAGATATTGCATAAAACAACTCATATGTAAAACCCTGCTTCATGTAAATAAACCATTTTCATAATAATATACATTTTTAGTAGCATGTGCCATTGGGTAATCATAAATAGAAAATAGCCATTTTAAAAAATAAGGACAGCCTCCTGGGATCATATGATTCAACGGTGCACACAAACATACCAAACAAAACTATAAAGTTAAATCACACGAGCAAATTTTGTCTTTTGCTTCCACACTTCTTCCAGTTACAGTCAGAGTTTAAATATTTCTGGTCAGGTGATCTCTGAGGCAGCACACAGACCATCACAAAATGGTGGTTCAAGGCAAGAGCTGTAAAAGGACAATATTTACTTAAATATATATATATATATATATATATATATATACACCAGTTTGATAAGATTCCTTAATATGTCACTTAATTTGATATAAACTATCTGTTGCTCAAGTATTCATTTTCGAGGTATAGTTATAGAGCCAGTGTTTACATTCCAATTAAGGTGCCTTACACAGGAACATTTCCATAGCATTCATCTTCTAGTATTAGTCTATCAACATATACAAGATAACCTCCACTGCACCTATACTTCATGGTCTATTTAAAGCACCATTAACACCAAATACCATTATTTAAATAATATTCAATCATTTTCATTTTATAGGACTCTATAACTCAGCACATACTACAGCAGCAGTACTAAGGGAAAAAATAAAAACAAAGCAATAACAATGATTCCATGTCTAAAGCTGGCCATAGACACAAAGATCCGATCGTAAGATCGGACAACCCCATCTACCGACCAGCCACTAACCTTCAGATCATATAAAGTAAAAGTACAGATCAGCTTTGTGTCCGACAAAACCTAGCGACAGTCTCCCACTGAAAATCGTACGATCAGCAATACACGCAGAGATATCATCGGCAGCCGACAGAAATTTTCTAACCTGACCACGACAAATGTCAGGACACTCCACACACAATCTGAATCAGGATTCGCACGACCGGATCGTTGCGTCTAGGTCCAGCTTAAGGTACCATTAGAAAAATTCTAGACATAAATAACTTTTTTTTGTTTTTAAATTAAGTGTGTTTTATGGACATGGTCCAGCAACGGAGCAAGTTGCTAATGTGTGTCAATTGTAATGGTTTTTGGAGGTGCATTATTGAGATGCCCCCCGTTTTAATGGCTTAATTAAAAGTTATGTTTTAAATCATTGGGGAATCGGAGAGGTGAAATTGTATACTCAATCACGGTCTGAACTGGGTTGCAGTTACAGGCAAGTGGGGGTTAATCTGTTGAGCTCTCCACACCTGTTTCAATATTTCCGTGGTTGTTACATTATTATCAACCTTGCAGACCATGTGTAGTAGAAACTTTGTTGCTAGCACATGCTTACCAGAACATTTTAGACATAAATAACTGAAATGACAATTCCAATATCATCTATATGCCATCTATATTTGTGTGTTAATAGGTTTTATTTTTTAAACAGAATTAATTTATTCATTACTTGTATTTCTATTTGGGTGCTTCTCCTCTGTATCTTCCAGCTGTCACTGAAGCAACATGGTATTAGCCTAGCTACCATAGAGTAGTTTAAATGACAGTTGATAATGACACACACAGCAAACAAAGTAAAAATGACAATTTCAAATGTATCAACTATATGAAATAATGTGAAAGGATCCTTTAACGGGATGCATTTAAAAAAAAAAAAAAATGAAATAACTAACAAACACAGACTGCTACATTTTTAAGGGGACATGCCTGGCTTACTTAGGGGCCCATTTACTAAATTCACATGAAGGATTCGAAATTCGATCAAATTTTTTTTAAATTCAAATTCGAATTTCGAATATGCAAATGAGGTAACTTCGACCATAGAATTTTCAATATTCGACCGATTCGAAATTAATTGTATTCAAATATTCAATGGTCGAAGAACTTCCCCTTTAAAAAAAAATTTGGCCAGTTCACCAACTTGGACCTACCGAATTGCTTTAAAACCCCATGGGAAGCTCCCATAGGCATTTTAAAGTTGTTTGTGATCGAATTAGAAAAATTTGATCGAAGGGTTAAAATCGTTCGATTCGAACGTTTAATAGATCGATCGAATTATTTAAGCGACCGATCAAATTATTTAAACGATTGATCGAATTTTTCCTATTCGATCGTCCAAATATTCTAATAGCGGTAAAATCCTTCAGATTCAATATTCAAAGGATTTTACATCCCTAACTATTCACATGGTCGAATTTTTTTCAATTCGAAATTTGACCAATAGTAAATCTGCCCCTTAATGTAGAACAAGAAATGCGATCCCTGGTCAATATAAAACAGAGAACTGAACTCCCAGGGTATTTTATAAACAGGCTATGAAATGTGCTCCTTTCTACTAAATGTCAGACACTGCAATGTGTGCAAATACAGAGTGTGAAAAGCACAGAGTGTATATATAATTGAAAGACTAGGGTGCATTTCTGTGGGACAGAGCTTGTATTTCTATGCAACAATTCTGTGTCAGTTTACAAATTAAACCCACATCACACACACAAGGAACAGTTAGTCCCTGCAGGAGTGGATAGTGTTCAAATGCTTGTGCCAGTAAAGTCATGGGATAATTAGATGTGTCCAATAGTCTGTGAAGTGTTTAAAAAAACATTAGGGTGGTATCATCTGTTATAAGAAGCCGTTCACAATAAGTTCTAATAAAAAAGGATAAACGAAGAGGCAAGGACATGCAAACATTCTAAAAAGCTATTTTACTGGGACATTTATTTAATCACTTTAAATGCCTGGGGGTTAAAGAAGAATAGCTAACATCAATCTGGGCTAAGAAATCCCAGTTTCCATATGAAACAGACTGGAACAATTTTCCTAAACCAGAATAATGCGCACATGGGACACTGTAATTCCAAATTTGTTGTTCAATTACAATAGATAAGTCTCCTTAAAGACTATATCTCACCAGACAACCTCCCAGAAGCAATGAACTTGACCAAGTGAGGCTGCCTGGTTAAATCTTGCTTTTACCCTGTTAGAGAGGATAAAAACGCCAGTAAAATATAAACTTTAGCCATATTCATTTTAGGTTTTATATCTCCTTTTATGCAGATCAACAAACCTGCTATTTTGTCATCTACGTCATTGTGTAACAAATCTGTCGTTTATTATCTCAACTGCCCTTTTTCCAATGCCACTGGCCCCTATCAGTGCACAATTCAAGGAACACTAATCCTATAACCAGGTGCTTTCAGCTGCTATTGTATGGCAAACCTTTGGAACATAGTTATATTAATAATAGCAGCATCATTTCAAGTGGATCAGGGAAACACAACACTGCTATATCACGCCCAGCTATCTGCTTTTTCTGGTTAGCAGTGGAAATCGATAGCCCCTGGTGGGGAAGGGTGGAAGCAGAGCTGGCTGCACATAACCTACAATAAATCAATTTGTTGCCATGGTGAAAAGGAATTTTCAAGGAAGGAGGCAGAGAGGTTGTAGGATATAAAGGAAACAAGGCAACACAACAAGACCAGACAGCATGGTTTTATATATAAGCAGAAATAAACAACCTAAGTGCACAGAGCATTTACAGGGTAATGGACTTCAGAATGTAGAAGAAGGATGTTTTCCATTTAGGCCGGAAATACCCAAGTCCATCTGTTCTCCCACCAGCCTCAATCAAATACTCACCTTTAAGACCCAAAGCTCTTATAGACAACACTGAACTTCATGCTGAAGTACAAAAGTTTACAGGCTGCTAAATCACATGGGGCTTGCCAACTAGATGCCTGAAATCACAGCCCAATGGAATATTTTTCACTTGAGCATTTGTGTGGTTCCAAAACACCTTTATCTTTTGAATGTGGCTCTCAACCACTTCTACCTTTTAACATGGCTCTAGGAGCAAGTTAATGTAGGATTTGTGGTGCATTCTGTGCATAAGTTAGCCTAACATGCAGATATTTGCCCATTTTTCCAACCAGGTAGGCTATCTAATCTTTTGGCTCCCGGTTAAAGGAGTGGTTCACCTTTAGGTTAACTTTCAGTATGTTATAAAATGACCAATTCTAAGTAACTTTACAATTGGTCTTAATTTTTGTCATTTTTATAGTTAAATTATTTGCCTTCTTTTTCAGACTCTTTCCAGCTTTCAAAAGAGGGTCACTGACCCCATCTAAAACACAAATGCTCTGTAAGGCTACAAATGTATTGATATTTCTACTTTGTATTCAGGTCTCTTTTATTCATATCCCAAAGTCTTATTAAAACTAGTGTATGGTTGCTAGGGTAATTTAGATCCTAGGAACCAGATGTCTGAAATGCAAACCAGAGAGCTCCTGGATAAATAACTCAAAAACCACAAACAATAAAAACAAAAACCATATCCAATTGCAAATAATCACAGCATATCACTCTATAGATCATATTACAAGTTAATGTAAAGGTGAACAACCCCTTTAACTGAATAGAATGCATGGCTGGGTCTGTCCAGGTCCTTCAGGAGAGCACTACATCCACAGTCCTCACTAAACAGGACTTTCACATGAGCCATATTTGACATCAATCAGGGAGGCCACTAGACTGGCCCTATACACAGGACACAAAGTAAATAAAAATTGGTCTGGCCAGCAAACAACATACAATACAATAAAACAAGCAAACTATATGAATTTGCACCAATAAAATCATTAACTTATAAAAGTACCCAAGGAACACGACAGCTTGATATAAAAAAGGATGTAGGTACAGTTAGGGAGTTTGTCCAAACTAACAGTTTACAGTTTTATACTTCCAATATGTGGAAAGAAGTACGTCAGCTTATAAAAATGGATATTCATAGTGTTTATGCTCTCACCAGTCGAACTGAATAAGCTCATGTCAAAAAGGGGGTATATTTTCCCTTAAAGTCTTTATGTAAATTCTATTTAAAGCATCTTCTAAATGTGGAAGCTTTTCACTTTTGCATTGTCAAACTATAAATGAGAATATGTGAGCCCCTCTACAAAGCCAGAAATTCATCTTAAGGAAATCAAAGCCTGGATTTCACCACAAGCTCCTTCTGTGTAATCAGAGACAGGGTTCGGTAGTGCCGATGATTGGCAGCAAAGCCTTTACAATGCAGAAGACTGGCTGCGGGTGGCATAAAGAGCTATCATAGACCAGGCAAGAGAGTATTACTGCTCAAATCCCCAAGAGGCTGCTTGAGAAAAGTCAGAATCTCATCTGTGTAAGTATGTGTAACCTTTATGTCTCTTTCTCGAAGAAAAAAAAAGAAACCCAGAAAGCTTCGAATCCCAAGCATCACTCTAACCTCAGTAGGCTAAATATGTTATTTGTATTAAGCTGAGCCTCATGCAGAGAGAAAGGCTGTGATGCTGTGGAGTGCAGGGTAGGTAATGACACATGATGTTGCAGCCAGTAATTTATTTTCTCTTTGGAACAGGCTGCTTCTAAACATTTTCCCAACCTAAATTGCATGTTTTTTTAACTCTGTTTATTTTTTATATATTGCTTCAGAAATTACATTGAATGAAGATTTACAAAAGGCGTTCTACAACATTTGCCAATTTCTGCAAGGCAGACCTCTGCAGGTTTTTATGGATTTTGCGGTATGCAACTGTAAATGCACCTTTATTAGATTACTTTACAGCCGGTTAGCAATAAATCCATGCACAACACCCAGCTGATACATCTTTTCCTCGTTGCTGCCCCTAATACATTATGCAAATTTGGATTTTCTTACCTCCAGGTTTGTAGACCACGTCATCTTCTGTGACAAAAGACGTAATCTCCCCATTATGGGCCCTTTCATATCGCGATTTCTTCTTTGGCAACTTTTTCTTATTTTTCTTGGCAGCCTCCTCTGCCGTTGTGCTATTATTTTCATTGTCGTCATCTTCACTGTGGTCGCTCTCTGCATAGTTCTTGGCACCCCCTTCCAGCGTGCAACTGCGACGGGGCCTTGAGTTCTCCCCATCACGGGTCTTGTCCCGTTTCTCTCTCTCTCTGTCCCGATCCCGGTCCTTGTCTTTATCCTTTTCTTTGTCGGCAGTCATGATTCGCCACGTGCCTTCTTCTGTCCTCTCACGGCTTGGCCTCCGTGAAAGGTAGACAGTGAGCCTGGGCTTCAGTCTTCTGAATTTGTCACGCGATTCCAGGAAAAATTGGACCACTCCAGCAACCCCAGTGCTTCAAAAAGCTCTGTTAAAATTAAGCAATAATAGTTAGCTTTCACTTTTTGAAACATTCCTACACAATAAAAGCTGATTGAATAAGCTTGGGAACCATCTAGCACAGACTAAATGACTTGCATGCACAGATTAAAAAAAAAAAAAACTATTTTCAGATTTAGTTTGAGCTTATGTGATGCATTTGTATTTTTTTATTAATGTTTCACATATTTGAACGGTACCCCAAAACTTAATTCACAGGCTAAGCACTGAATATTAATTTGGTTCTGGGATGGCCTACCTAGTTAGTAACTAGTCTTTTTTTGTGTAGGGAACTGGAGGTTTTATGATTGCCTGTTTTATTGTACTAAATAAGATGGCTATGCCTTAATGTATAAATGTCATATTTGGCATGAAAAGTAAAATACCAGTTTGGTTGTTGGACAAATATATCCCATATCTCACAGTATTATACAAGGAGAAATAGACTACCAATATGTAACAATTTTCAGGGTAGAAACCTTGGAAAGAGGAGGCTAAGTCAGACAAACACTGATAATACTGGTTACATTTTCTTTCATTGCACAAAAAAAAAACATTTCTCTGTGTACAGTAGTTGTACTGTACATGTTTGTATTCACAATGAGCCCTATTGCTTAGCTCCATTAAGGCATTCGCCAAGGACAGAATTAGAACCACTATCTACAACCACTTAATGGCATGTTATACTGTATTCTAGCAGCTTAGGAAAGCAATGTGGAAACTGAAAATCATATGTACAAAGGCAAATATGCAGAAAATTGCCCTTTGCACATGATCTATGCTTTCCTGTATTTCTCCCTGTTGAAGTGAAGCTAAAAATCAGTCAAAAAAATACATAAAGTGTCAACACATTGTGACACTGCACTTGAACAATTGAGAACAAACTGGTTTGTACGTGACCGCTTCATCAGGTGAGCTGTTGGGAGGCATAACCATTGCTTGATGATCGGATCCTTACTTAAATGTAAATGAAGAAGGTCAACAAGCGAGCCGCCTGTAGGCGCTTTCCTGAAACTGAATCACAATGCAAACATTTGCACTGGTTTGTTCACTTCTTACATAAACACTGCTTCCTTTCATCCCTCCCTCCTTCCTGCTGCAGAGCAAATGAAGCTAACCAGATCCCCAGCCTTCAGCATTGCTAAGATTTCCACAGCAGATATGCTGACATCTTTGCAACAGGAGAGGCTGAGCAATAAAACCACCCGTACGCCAAACAAAGAGAGGCAATATAACTAGTGGCCTAGCTTTGCTCCAATAGATCAGGTTTCATTTTACTCTGTCTTGGCAAGGGCTTTTAAAAAATGATGAGCGGATCAGACATAGTGCTAACCATAACAATGCATCTATTTATATTTGTCTAATACCCCCCACAGCAGAATAGTCCCTGCAGTACTGACAACGGGGCTCCGGGGCTGCTGATGGGGAAAGAGCACAATTGCTGAGCAGAGACAGGATCAAGTATTAAGCACCTTATTAGGATTAAACCTCAGTGATCCTAGAGGAAATGCTGTGTGAATTAATCCTTTATTGCTTTCACAGATTCATATCTCCTCCAGTCCCTGAACACTTTGTTCTTCCACAATGTCAGCTAACGGAGCCTGAACATAGCAGTGCCTGGGCTGATTTTCCTCCCCATTGACAGCAAGAAAGAAGATAAAATTGTTAACTACTGCCTTTTTCACTGTGTGCAAAAAGAGCAGGTCTCTGCTCTGCAGGGTCTCTCTTACTAAACACACACTTCTCTGCCCTGCCAGACAAAAAGCTAAATGGATCTAACACTCCACCCAGGCAAAAGCTACACTAAAAAAACCTTAAAGGAATTATGGAAAGGCAGCACATCTTTCCTCAGCATTCTCCACACAAGAATATATTACATTGCATAGAGCTGCTATACACCTACCCTATAGAAGGTAAAGTCTGTCAAACCCTGCCCCTATGTCACCTGACTGTTCTATTCACTTGAAAGGACAGCAACTGATTAGATTGTAGCTGCTTGAGTAATTTATGGGTGTGGAGAAGGAACATAAGGGCCCTTGCACACAATTTTTAACCTGCGCTATGTTTTGCTGTGTTCAGCCACAGGGGAGCGCAGGTATAGACACACTCAATTCTTTTCATGCATTCGTGTGAGAACAGCTCCATTGAAAAGAATTGAGTGTGTCTATACCTGCGCTCCCCTGCGGCTGAACGCAGCAAAACGGAACGCAGGAGAGCGCAGTTTAAAACGCCCATGTGTAAGGGCCCTAGGGCAATTTAATGCATAGAGGTGAGGTACGCATCAACTTTACAGGTGGATTCTGGTCTAAAGAGCACCTAAAACCCTCTTGGATTTGCTTATCATTTGAGCAAATGAAGGGAAGATACAACCCTAAACACGCAAAGTAGAGGGGGAAGGATGAAACAGGAGCAGTCTTGAAAATGATTGAGCAGGAAACCTACTCACCCACTGAGAATCTATGAACTGTACCAATAAAAATAAAATTCACATTGGGGTAATATTAAAGGAAAACTATAACCCCCAAACAATGTGGGTCTCTAGAAAAATATATTTAATAAAACAGCGCATATGTAAAAATCTGCTTCATGTAAAGAAACCATTTTCATAGTAATATACTTTTTTTAGTAGTATGTGCCATTGGGTAATCATAAATAGAAAATTGCCATTTTAAAAAAGAAGGGCCAATCCTGGTATCCTAGAATTCACACTGCACACAAACAAACCAAACGTTAGGTCACATGAGCCAAGTTAGACAGAGTTCAGTCTTTTGCTTCCCACACTTCTTCCTGTTACAGATAGGGCTTTTACACCCTGCCATTTTTTCACACGCTTTCCTCCGTTCAGCTGCGGGGGAGTGCAGGAGCAGACACACTCAATTATTGTGAAGTGGGCTGTACTCACACAGACGTAAGTAAGTGCCAAACGCAAGTGGGATGCAGCATGTTGCATTCCACCTGAGTTCGGCACTTACGTGTGAGTACAGCCCCTTCTCAATAATTGAGTATGTCTACTCCTGCACTGTGGCTTAACAGAAGAAAGCGCAACGCAGGGGAGCGCATGGAAAAAATGCCCATATGCAAGAGCCCTTAGAGCAGCAGTATTTCTGGTCAGGTTCAGATCTCTGAGGCAGCACACAGACCATTAAAAAATGGTGGTTCAAGGCAAGAGATGTAAAAGGTCAATTATTCACTTCAATATACATACTGGTTTGGTAAGATTCTTTAATATGCCACTTTATTTGATATGTTCATTTTGGGGTTATAGATTTCCTTTAAGGCATATGAACCCTAAAATGCCAAACCAAAATAAGGAGGGGGGAGACGAGTGCAAAACTATCTTTCACAAAGCTATTGCATAATGTGTTATTTGTTATCTTGATTTTCACGGGTCACTATGGATCATGGTAGATTTTGTATGGCTCAAGACCAAAGAACATAACATGGAAATTTACCCCCACTTACACCTTGACCATATAAAGTATCATATTAGAAATACGTTAACACACATGCTCCAAACAACTCGTCAGCCGGCATCCTTGATTACTTTAAAAATTTAAATCTGCTTAGATGTGACCATTCTATTACATGCTAAAAGTTCACTTAAAGGACCAGTTACACCAAAAAATGAACGAGTTTTAAAGTAATAAAACTGTTCTTTTTGCTTCAGAAACAATACTACAGTTCATATAAACAAGCTGCTGTGTAGCAATGGAGGAAACTGAAAAAAGGCTATATGGCACAGGATAAATAATGGATAACCAATAACATTATGTTCTACAGAGCTTATCTGCTATCTGCTGTGTAACTTGAGCCTTTTCTCCTTTGAATAGCAGCCCCCATTGCTACACAGCAGCTTATTAATATATACAATAGAAGTGTTTCTGAAGCAAATACAGCAGTTTTTCTAGTGTAGGGCAATACTGCATTATATTTCCATCACTTTAAAACAATTTCATTTTTTGAGGTTACTGGTCCTTTAAAGGTGAAAAACCCCTTGAAGCTCAAAGCAATCTCAGACATTGGTATGGGAGGTGGTAAAAAAACCTTACAGAATGCATGGGAGAGGGGGTAAATGCATGAAGGAGGACACAGATGTGAAAAACCTAGATGATCGGTGTGTATCTGATGAGGAATACACAAGAGACTGATATGACTGAAAGAAGATGGAAGACAGAAACACAACTGACACGGCCTGCTGTGAGGAATAATGATAAAGATACATATTCCTTTTATTCCTGCCCACATAGCACTGTGGACAGCGGGAAATTTAAACAACTTCCCCCCCTGTAAAGGGCTGTAAATGAGAAGCAGTGAGTGGAGGAAATGTGAGGTTAAAGAAGAGAGTGAGAAGATTTGTTTCAGAGAAGCCACGCTGGGAACACTCAGCACTACCTGGCACCTTCTGACACTGTATCATAGTATAGCACAAGCAGAACATAAACAAGTCAACCATCAGGCTCTTATCCTGCCTGAAATTCCACAGTCTTTTTATTTGCCTCCACCCCCCCCCTCACCTGATGGAACTGATTAACAAGGCTTCAATACCTCTGCAAATGCACAATGTGTAATGGAAACACACGTGTAACTACTATGGCAGAACAACCAACTTTCACAATGTCCCAAATACATAGTCCCCTATTAAAGAGCATGACAAAGAGGGTCTTCCACAAGTGGCAAATGCCCTAAAGGAACAGTAACACCAAAATAATTAATGAAAATATCATGTAGTGCTGCCCTGCGCTTCTAAAACTCATCTGTTTGCTTCAGGAACACTACTATAGTTCATATAAACAAGCTGCTGAGTAACAATGGAAACCGCTATATTGCACAGGATAGGTAATGGATAACATAACTTTTTATGTTCTACAGAGCTTATCTGCTATCTGCCGTGTAACTTGAGCCTTT
>CM044443.1:91688367-91721714 GCA_024363595.1 Xenopus borealis
TTTTTTTTTTTTTTTTTTAAGGAAAACACATATGGCCTCTAAATACACAGCCCTGAGAAACCCACAGCCATTCCAAGCTACAGGCCCTGGCAAACTTGCCATTAAGCTAACTGCATTGCTCTTACTTTACTTATGCATATATAGGAAAATTAGGGTCCCAAATATAAACTTGCCCTGAGGAGAGCTCAAAATTCAACGATCAAAGTACAACAAACATGAAACATAAGCCACTCCACACTCAGCAGTACCCAGCACTATCCGCAGAACATATGCGATTGCCTTCAGGCACAAGCCCACAACTCCATAGTCACCAAAGAGCAAAGTTTTTCCAGGCTTTTATGTCTCTGTAACCTAGTAAATAATGATTATGTGTAATGAGCAGCAGAGACTGATGCTAGCTGTACTATAAAGTGGCACTTGGGCACCACAGAGCTGTGTAAACAATGGCTTCTCACAGGCTGCTCTATTTAGCCAAGCTGTTTGATGGTTTAAGGTAAAAAATTATCCTAGGCTTAACTACTGTGGAGCTCCAGAGGGATACAGATTTAAGAAATGAAAGACTGTTAGTCTAACTGGGCACCTCAGGTGGCACAATTTGTCCTTCAGCATCTCTGAATGTGATTCCTTTTACTGCACCACACATTGGAGTATCAAATTAACAGAAAAAAAAATTATTTAGTGAAAACATGTAACTATTATTTAATAAGTAAGCAAAGAAAACATACTTTACTAAACAATTCCTATAATAAACTATTGTTGTGTGATAAGCTTTTAATTTAAAACATACAACTAGTTTTTTTGTGACATAATTAGAAATTTTTTTAGGAAAAAAAAAAGTTTATATGGTGAATCATTAAATACATTAAATCACCCCGTTGAAAGTGCTCTAACACAGGGGCTTTACAACGTGTCAATGTTGGATGCACCAAAATACAAAAGAAATGGAAGATAACTTCACTACATCATGCACCTCTAATGCGCTTCAAAGACGCAACAAAAAGGATCATTATTTAGGCTTCAAAACTGCAAGATGGCTGTAAAAATAAGCAATACAAAGAAAATAGAGTAATACAGGTATGGGACCTATTATCCTGAATGCTCAGGACCTGGGGTTTTCCGGATAACTGATCTTTTTGTAGTTTGGATCTTCATACCTTAAGTCTACTAGAAAATTATATAAACATTAAATAAACCCAATAAGCTGGCAGTAAAAATTATGCTGTTTTTAATAGGAAAAAATGGCAAGAATATAGGAAGGCCAGTATTTTTATTCCCAGAAAGGGGGCAACCCTTGGCATGGCACCCATGTTCCTTTAGGATCTGTGCATCACAAGTGGCAGGAAGAAGCACTTCTCCACCAATGCACCATTACATAGGTTGTCAACCAATCAGAACTCTGTTTTTCATCCATGTGGCAATATTTATAAGAAGTGCATTCACATATGGGTCTGATTTGCAGCTGCTTTTTCTTCCATTTTTATTGAATGGTTTCATGTTTCAAAGGTACGTCTGCAGACTCTGATACCATATTCACCAAGACTAGGGGACAAGTGCATGAGGTTCCGGCCCAGCATGGGGTTTGTTGGGCATACCATGATGTACTGTAAAATGTAGCAAGAGTATGGTGCCCAGTTCTCCAAGACCACAGGGCTGTTATGTTCTGGACATTTTTTGTTTGGTTGGCAGCCTAATCAGGTTTTAATAGAAATCAGAGGACCCAAACAGCAGCCTGGGAAGAAACGATCTAACCACAGAAAATAGCTCCTTTGTCATCTCACGCTTTTGGATAACATTGTAAGAGTAACAAGAATCTCTGGGCAGATTCATCTATACGTTAAAATGAACAGTTATAGAAAATAAAGAAAAGCCCAACATATAAGATTCTCTTTCACCCTTAAGACATGTATAATTGATGAATTGAAATTAAGGGCTTTAGACCGCTTGTTTAATATAGTTATACACACAACTATTAAATCTAAGGAAAATGTATTGGATTAATCTGTCTAAGAGGTATATATAATTCATGGCTTGACAATGGAAAACTGACAGCATTGCCTGGGGTGGAAATAAAATAAAATAAGGTTTGTTTAATTACATATTTAACAAGCATATCGTATAAAAACAAGAGAGGAATCTCAAAAGGTACAGATGCCATCATTATAAATATTGCAGTATTGTACAGGCTGGGATTTGCCACAATCATATAATGCTTAAAGGCAAATTTATAAAGGAGTGTATAAAACAGAATTCAAATACATTTTATATTGTTAATTTTTAAAGGGAAAGAAAAGCATGTCTAGTATACCTTAGAACTCTACATAAGTATAAAGTATGTAGCTAATTTTATGTTTAGGTATTCGTGATGGCTACTTCAACATTGATGCCCACAATAGCGATCTCGTTTTATCTTGCCTAGCATATACCACTACAACAGTGATAGGAGCAAGAGGAGCTGATGACCTAGTGGACAGCAGGGTTGGACCAGATGTAGAGGGGGAGGGGAGGAGAGTCAAATATGGCTGCACTTTAACAAAGATCAAGCAGAGCAGGAATACATAGGCAATTATGTTTTAATACTGATTGTATAGCTAGGGCCACTACCCTGTACTGTGCTCCAATAGTATGCCAAATTGTACCTTAGGTTTACTTCCCCACTCTAAAATAAACAAGCTGATCAACTGCTTCTGCTCACTTGGGCACACACACACCCAATCAATAATTAGATTAGGTTTCAGGTAATAGAAAATGCCTGCCCTGAGGTGCTAATGTGAGTACTAATCCTTGGTCGCACCAGTGCACTAAATTAGGATCATGGAAGGGAAAGTAAGGCCAGCTTGTCTCCAGCTCAGGTTTTCTTCACAAGCGGTGAACCACAAGACAGAACGCAGCAGTGGGCGTAATTCAGCACGGAATTATTCATCTCTCCGGTTTCAGCAGCACTGTAGGCAGGATGCACGTATCAAAGAGAAACTCTATTATGACAGATTTAAATCTTCTCATATCCACTTTCTCAATATGGTTTTCATCTCTGGGTCAAGGGAAAGAATGTAGCAGTTATACAATTTAGAGTGGGCTGTAATACAGCTAAGGGAAAGGCAATGCACCCAAAATCAAGGTAGCAACATGAAGGCATTATTTAAATGACATTAATCACAATCCTTGCTGAGCAAACGACATACATCTAACTATTTATAAATTATTGTTCCCATTAGGGGGCTGAGTGCAATAAATGATTGACGCAAAAGCAGTAAAACCTTCATTATAAAATGGTCTGTGAGGCTTTCCAACTGGCTGCAAACTGCCATTAAGTGTGTCACCAGCGAATACAAGATCTATGCAATAAAACTTATACTGCATAAAAAGCATTACTTATTCATTAACATGTACTGGCAGTAAAGCAGAATCAGTGCCAACGTATGCAGTTTCACATGACTGCAATGATACTCTACTGGCTTACCAGACATTGGAACCAAGAATATCATATCTGTCAGTGGCCAATGGGAAGCATGGAGTTCTGAAAAGGGTTGATATGACAATTACTGAAAGTTAAAGGGATACTGTCATGGGAAAACATGTTTTTTTCAAAAGACATCAGTTAATAGTGCTGCTCCAGTAGACTTCTACACTGAAATCCATTTCTCAAAAGAGCAAAAAGATTTTTTTATATTAAGTTTTCAAATCTGACATGGGGCTAGACATTTTGTCAATTTCCCAGCTGCCCCGGTCATGTGACTTGTGCCAGCACTTTAGGAGGGAACTGCTTTCTGGCAGGCTGTTGCTTTTCCTTCTTAATGTAACTGAATAGAACGCAGTGAGACATGGGTTTTTACTATTGAGTGCTGTTTTTAGATCTACCAAGCAGTTGTTAGGGAGCGGTTATCTGGTTAAATTCCCATTGTTCTGTTGTTGGGCTGCTGGGGGGGGGGGGGGGGGGGGGGAGGGGGTGATATCACTCCAACTTGCAGTACAGCAGTAAAGAGTGAGTGAAGTTTATCAGAGCACAAGTCACATGACTTGGGGCACCTGGGGAATTTACAATATGTCTAGCCTCATGTCAGATTTCAAAATGAAATATAAAAAAAATCCGTTTACTCTTTTGAGAAATGGATTTCAATGCAGAATTCTGCTGGAGCAGCACGATTACCTGATGCATTTTGAAAAAATGACAGTATCAAAAAAAAAACATGAAGCAGAACAGCATTTACTACAAGTGCCTTGTATACAAAATCATGAATGCAATCTGACCAGTGTGGGGTCATTTTGCAGGAACCAGAGCTTCTGTTAGGAGGGAACAATACACTCTTTGGTAAACAATTAGAACTGCTTCACTGGGGGGGAGGGGTTGGGTCTTGAGTCCCTTGTAAATCAAGAACAGTCAGCTAGTACTTCCCAAGCAGCTGGTAAAGGATAATTTGCAGCTTCCCGGCAGCTGGAGAAGGAGAATGGTAGCTGAAGGTTAAGAGCAGTTGGAAATCTAAATGTTTTCCTACCTCAGCACTATAGAACAAGTTACTAAGGAAAAATGAATTAAACTGTACTGTAGCATTTGCTTTTCTTTAATAATATATATATATTCTTTAATATACACAGAATTTTTTTTCTTTCTTCAAATCCCCATACTTTTCACCCTGAAATTAAACTGTTGATCAATTGTTAATTCAGCAGTAACCCTTACACAGCATTCCATTGGGCCTTAGAAAACAGGTTCATTTCCATGCCAAATCCAATTCTCTTGTTCTCAAACTATTGTGGTTCTAGTTGGACTCCAAAGCAAAATATAAACTGTGCACATTAAAGGAACAGTAACACCAAACATGAAAGTGTTTTAAAGTAATGAAAATATCATGTATGTTGCCCGGCACTGGTAAAAAATGATGTGTTTGCTTCAGAAAACCTTACTATAGTTTATATAAACAAGCTGCTGTGTAGCAATGGCAGAAATTGAAAAAAAGACTATATGGGATATGTTAAATAGTGGATAACGATAACACCATTATGTTCTACAGAGCTTGTCTGCCATCTGATGTGTCCCTTTTGAATGGCTGCCCCATTGCAGCTTATTTATATAAACTATAGTAATGTTCCTGAATCAAACACAACAGTTTAAGCAGTGCAGGGCAACAATGTATTATATCTGCATTACTTTACAACACTTATTTTGTGGTGATAATGTTCCTTTAAACTATTTATCCAAAATGAGTGCAGGATTGCAACAGCTATCATAAGGTGGCAGCAATCGGCACTAGAGAAGTGAGAACAATATATGGCACTTTGAAGTACATGGAAATATTTTGTTATTGATAAAGTTTTGCACAATATACTTTGTGTTTCCATTCACTGGATAACTCACTTGCGAGTCTGCCTTCGAGTGCTCTCTTTCTCTATATTACAGATGGGATACATTTTTTCAGGGCTAAAGTACTGAAGGCATTTTAAATGCCAAACTGTCTCAAAATTTGTAAAAGTATTGGCCACATGTAACTGCCAAGTTTTTCAATGGAGAGATTATTTTCCCATTTTATCTATGGGAAGACGTGTAGTAGAGCTTTTAGGGGCATTTTGCCTAGCTGTGCTTATATATAAGGGCACAGTGGTAGACAAAATGCAGCGTTTGCCACTGCCAGTGAGTATTAATTTCAGTTTTATCAGGGAACATGATCCATGGTACACAAATGAAGGTGGCCATACATGGGCAGATAAAGTTGCTGATATCGGTCCTTTAGACCAATTTGGCAGCTTATCTGCCCATGTATGGGGGCTTCTGACGAGTCATACCAATTAATATCTGGCCACGATATTGATCGGGAAGGTTTCATTTTTCCAGTGACAGACCCGTAGGTGGCTAATGCTTCTCATTGTAATCTGATCATTTGGCCCTAGGGCTGAATGTTCAGATTACCCTGATATAGCCCTGCTGTTGGTGGGCATATCGGGGAAAGATCCACTTGTTTGGTGATGTCGCCAGACAAGCGGATCTCTGTGAATGGCCAGCTTAAGGATAAGGAAAGGATATTCCATAAACTGATCAAGGCCTGATCAAAAAAGAACTTTAAAAAAAACAGATAACAGATAAAACACCATTATGTTGTACAGAACTCATCAGTTAAGCTATGTAACCTATGCCTTTTAACCTTTTTTCCAGCTTGAATGGCTGCCCCCATTGCTACACAGCAGCTTATTTATATAAACTATAGTAGTCTTTCTACAGTAAACACACAGGGGGGGTCATTTATCAACACTGGGCAAATTTGCTCATGGGCAGTAACCCATGGCAACCAATCAGATTGCTGCATTCATTGTTCTACTCGCAGCTGGCTTTAGAAAGCTAATCACTGATTGGTTGCTATGGGTAACTGCCCATGGGCAAATTTGCCCAGTGTTGATAAATGAGCCCCACAGATTTTACCAGTGCATGCTAACAGTGCATATGTTAATTACTTTAAATGCTTTTTATTTTTAGGTGTTACTGTTCCTTTAATACACTAATGTATTTTCCATGTTGATTGAAATAAGTTAAGAACACACAAGGCATTTTAGAACATCCAAAGCTTAAAAATATCAACCACATCCTTTGGCAATTCTAAAACAAAATCAAAATTATACAATAAAAACAATTGGAAAAGCTAAAACCACTTTTTTATTAATTGAACCTGGCATATAGCTGTTGCATAGCTGTTAAATACAAACCAAAAATAAAGTAACTCAAGTACTATTAGAAACAGAATTGCTTCTGCCATATCGTTCTTCCCAAACTCTTACATCTGATTTGATTATTTTCAGCGCTTGTATTTTGAGTTATTAGGAGTCGGAACATTTTTGTCAACTCTGACTCGACACCCAAAAATTGCTTCAGACTCCACAGCTCTGTCAACAAATTCCCACAGATTTTTAATTTACCCGCTGATTTCTAACATTAAAGACTATCATTTACAGGAAGCATACAGTTTGTGCGAGAGCACAGAGCATCGTTTTTCGATATTAAGCATAGACCGTTCTAGTCCATGTTAACAGAACATGTGGATAACAGACATAATGGCAGCACATAAGTGCCATCCTTACCCTATGAAGAGCAGACATTTTAAGAAATGTCAAAGGAAAAATTAGAGCAATAGTTTTGCCCCTATATGCTTATCTTATATATATATATCCTATATTTCAAACTAAAGCACAGAAGCAGCTGCTCATAGTCATACTAGGGGGTGGGCTCCACAGCAACAGATAAGTTTTGGTAAAACAGCTTGTTTCAATCACTTGCATTCTTTCAGCAGGACTTCATGCTTTGCCTTTAAGAAGTCATAATCCTGCAGAAATTAGTTCAAGAAGGGTGAAAGGCTGAGACCAAACATGAGCTCTGCTGCTACACAAAGCACAAAAAAAACCTCAGGAACACGATCAGGTTCTTTCTTTCTTTGCCTGGTTTGGGCACTATGAAAGGAGACAAGGACAGCAAGATGAGAAATTGAGAGCAGCAATTAATGTGCCTCGAGCAAGCGTTCGAAACTTCATTTACAAAATAGATGGGATTAAAGGTGTAATCAGAATATCCCTGTTTAAGTAATTACTGCAATGTCAGAGTAACCCCGAGAAGTTTCCATGCCTTTTTTGGATGGATTGTACAGCGACTGAGTGCTCTAACCCTGTCTGCCCTGTTGTTAATATTACTTTCTCTAAACAGAAGCCCATGTTATTTGCCACATTGTCCTGAGCCACAAAATCAATTCAAGTTCCACATTTTTAACAACTGAAGCCAAGTTTTAAAAGCATGTCAAATACACAAGCATTAAAGCAAAAGGGATAACCACAGCTGAAAAAAATGTACATGATGCCATAGCGCCATCCAAAAGACATCAATATGTTGGCACTTTGTTTAATCAGAAGTGCTGCATTACCCCCAATAACTGGGCTATTATTTTCCAATAGAAACACTGGACTTGCAGTACCCGGTAAAGAGTCAAAGCTGTATTTTCAGGCTACTCCAGCTTCACAAATGCAGCAAAATCAGTAAGTTAAAGTGCCAGGAGGCTGGGGATGGCAGAACTGCATCATTTGGGAGCTTTTAAAGGTGGGTGGTAGCAACACTTGAAAGCAATTTTGAGCACAACGGATTGGACTGAGATCAAGGCTGTGACTGGGTCAGTATACATCTTTGGTAAACCGGCTGCCTGGGTAGGATTGCTCCTCGTTGATATTTTGCTCTCTATATTCAGTACTGAACTGCCATCTCTGAAAATCCTTAATTTGTGCAATCCGGTTTCATTTGTGCCATTAATCCCTAAAGAATAGATTAGCAATGCTTCCAAGCAAGAATGCTCCAAACAACCCACAGTTAAGTTTACAGGACACAATAGCAGCTAAGAATTTATTAAAAATATTTCAAAAAAACAAAAGCACACATTTTTACTCCATGAAAACCTGTCAAGCTACCTGCTTTAGTGTAACACTTGTTTTGTCACATAACACTTTAGGTCACAGCGGTCACGTAACGCATTAAGCACAGGAACCACTTGTCAGCGCGAGTTGTTTGCATAACCTGAAAGCCATTGTAAACTGCTTTGGGCCATTTAGAATGCAGAACTACAAACTGCAAAGCTGTAAAACACATGCAAGTTAACATTTTTCATCTTAACTCCCCCCCAAGCAAACACAATGGTCCATTCCTTTTTCCTCCTGGCATTATTTTTTGGGTACGTTACATATGGTGTACACATATACCAAAATAGCATCAGACTGCAAACAGTACAAACAAATCTGAGCAACTGCCACTAATTGAGTTGAATTTGGAACATATGCAATAGAGACCAAGCTCTGTCATCCAAGAGAGGCATAATGTATGTTAGGCTAATATGATTAGGTCTAGTAAAAACTGCCTGGCAACATATTGGCACAGCAGCTAGTTTGGTTTAAACTGTGCAAGCCGGTAGGCATTAAATGTCTGTTAGCTTGGAGAGTTTAGACCAACCTTTAGGGTAGAATTACACATCGAATTGTGCCACAATTCTGCTGGATCTGACTCTGGGCGACAAAAATCTAGCATCAAGTCAGGTACAACGGAAAGAAGTTAAGTAATATATAGTCGGATGGTGTTGCAATGTTGATCAAATGCAACATGACTGTTGAATGCAAATGCTGCAAGCTGCGTCTGCATCCAACAGTCGCGTCGGCTCATCGTTTGCATCCGACAGTCGTGTTTCGTCGGATCAACACTGCAACACCATCCAACTATATATTACTTACCTTATTTCCGTTGCACCTGACTTGACGAGAGCATTTTGTCGCCCAGTAGTCAGATGCGGCAGAATAGCATCAAAATCGGTTGTGTTATTCTACCCTTGGTTTAAACAAACAGGGATTACTGTGGCTCTTGCCATCACAATACATCACCTAACTAAAAGCCAACTCGAAAACATTGTTTTGTTTAACCAGTTACACCTCTAAAACAAAAAGAAAAGTTTAAGTGGGCAAGACATGCAATGCCATGGATTAAGGTATACATATTCTTCCCAGTGTGAAATGTCTATTGACTTCTCCGTATTCAAATTCCAGGGCCTATGGAATGCACTAAACTGCACATATTTTCATTACAGGGTCACTTTTATGCCATGTAGCACATAAAAAGCAAAGAAAGGTTTATCCAGTAAAAGCTATTATATTCTTTGGATTCTCTGAATACAATAATCCTCCCGGGGGGAAAACACAATTGTACTGGTGCATTAGAGAGCAGAGCATGCCTCCCCCTCAAATACAAGAGTCATGTTGCTAACAGGCTAGCATTTGAAGTGATTGTTGTGATTATAGCTTGAATGTGCCTGTTCTCTGATGAATAAAAAAAAAATCTCATAATACAGCTGAAAAGGTCAAATAAAACCTACAAAACAAATATATATATATAATGACAATAAACTAGGAGTTGCCCAACCTGTGACATACATATAAAAAAATATAAAATTTGTAATGGACAAGAGCACATTTTCAACACACTTTGCAGACTGTCACAGAAGTGAATGTCTGTATTAATTTGTAAGAATATGTGGAACTGCCTTTAACTGTTTAGTAAAGCTGCACATAAGTTTTAGAAATCAGCAGCAGCCCTAAACTCAAACACCCCCTGAAGTGTTAATACACAGTGCTACTCCATGGTACGGAGATGTAACTTTGCCACTGGTGCTTTTACATACTTGGTGCCTCTTATTTACTGGCAGCAAATAAGCACAAAGATTATGTGATACCCAGAGACCATCACACCTACTACATAATCTCTCTCTATGTCACTATGCTTACATAAGGACATTGCAGATCTAAGGTCAACTGCCACATGCGTCACAGCTGTATCTGCAAGTCCAACTGCCATAATACTATTTTACCGATCCGACACAGGACCTGGAATATGCAAAACCCTCCATTGCTGTGATGAATATTCACTTATGTGGGGCAAATGTATAATATAACAGAACAGATTTTCTTAAATGGTAAAATAATGTTCTATGTTGGCATGAAGAGTGAGGAGGAAGGATTCAGACGGCAGATAATTCTTGGGGGCATATTTATTTTGTGGTGTAAAAAACGGCAAAATCATTCGCCACCCATAGCCCTGTAAAAAAAACAGCATAAAAATTGAGTATTTTCTTTACGTTCTTTGAGCAACTTCTGCCAGAACTTGCCTTCAATGGTCTGAAACATTTTTTTAAAAAAACAGCAACAAATTGGGTGTTCACATGGCGTAACATAAAACGCCTTGATAAATTCATTTATTTTACACAGTTTTTGTTTAATTTCATTTAACACAGCATACAAAATACGCACCTTGGTGTTGCTGCTCAGCACTACCACCCTATTAAACAGAATAGCAGAGGGAAAGTTTGGATATGTTGGAAAACATTTGAACTGTTGGGGATTCCCCAGCCTAATATTTAATTATTCTGCCCCCATGTATTTAAAGTGGTGGTTCAACATTAGGTTAACTTTTAGTATGTTATAGAACAGCCAATTCTAAGCAACTTTTCAGTTGATCATTATTTATTTCTTATTTTTTCTTATTTGCCTTTTTTTCTGACTTTTTAACTTTCAAATGGGGGTCAACTGATCCCCATCTAAATGCAAATGCTCTGTAAGGTTACAAATCTTATTGCTACTTTTATTACTCATCTTTCTATTCAGACCCTCTCCTATTCACATTCTCTTATCCAAATCAATGCATGCTTGCTGAGGTAATGTGGGCCCTTGCACCAGATTGAAATTGCAAACTGGAGAGATGGCTGAATAAAAACAGAAATAATTAAAAAAACCACAAAAAATTATTGAAATCTAATTGCAGATTGTTTCACTCTCTCTACATCAGGGATCCCAAACCAGTGGCTCATGAGAAACATGTTGCTCACCACCCCTTGAATGTTGTGCACAGTGGCCTCAAAGCAGGTGCTTATTTTTGAATTCCAGACTTGGAAGCAAGTTTTAATTACATAAAAATTAGGTGTACTGCCAAACAGCCCTTTTAAGGTAGAACTACACAACCAAATCGGCCGCATCCGATGCTGGGCGACAAAATACCTGCATGAAGGCGGATGCAACGGAGAAAAGATAAGCTATATAAAGTCGGATGGTGTTGCAGCGTTGATCTGAAGCGACACGACTGTCGGATGCAAATGCTGCAAGCTGCGTCTGCATCAGACAGTCGTGTCGGGTTAAAGATGCAACACCATCCGACAATTCTATTCTATTTACGTTATTTCCGTCGCATCCAACGTGATGCATGAATCTTTGTGCTGCGTGTTGGATCTCACAGAAAACGGCTGTGTAGTTCTACCCCAGTCCATATAAGTGTTACCAAATACCCAATCACAGACCTTATTTAGCACCCCAGCGACTTTTTCCGCCATGTGTTGCTCCCCAACTTTTTACATTTGAATGTTGCTCACTGGTAGTCTATCTACATCATACTAAAACTTTAATAACAACTAACGTCAATACAAGATAATTTGGATCCTTATGAGGTGAACCCTGCTTAATATTGCCATTCTAGGACATATTCTCATCTAAGGAAATAAATGAGATCTGTTCCTTGTTTTATTCCCGCTGTCAGAAACTGGGGTGACAGTTAGCAGCATTATTCACCAAAGAATTGTTTCAAAGAAATTCTAAACTTTAGGCAAGCTCTTTATGGGTCAGTTCTTTGCACAAACTGCAAACAGTTCAGTCTCGGGACTACTGCATCGTGGAGTACATATTTAACCTTGGTTTTCATGTACAGGAAACGAGAAGACAAATTCTAACAGTCACACAAGCACAGGTATGCAGTTATTATGGGACAGGATGTGGTGACCTTTAGGTCGTTTTGGTGCTGGTTCAGGTGCAATTTTAACAGAGCTATCCCAAAACACAACACAGCAGTCTGTTCTGGGATCTCTGCTTACAAAAGACTCAAACACAAAATAAACAGAACAACAATAATCAGACCCCCCAAGGTTATCCCATTTAATAAAGGCATTTGCCTTACAGCTAGACCCCCATTATGCCTGCCTTTTGTCCTCCTCAAAGGCTTGAATGCTGACCATTATTTTGTTAGCCACACAATAGAAAGTTGGGGAGGGTAGAAATCCCAGCCTTACCAAAGGCTGAAGAGTTCATAATGCTGGCACAGAGAGACCCAACCAGAAAACTGGTGGAACCATTCCATACTGATTGAAATAATATCTGCAAATTGACTAGTAGTTGTGCATTAACAGATCACTAAACAAACACTTAAGACTTAAAGAAAACTTGTTATTAAACATTCTATTTTAGCTTTTACTGTGATTCATTATGGAACCAGCTATAACAAATGGTCTTTGTACTAAAGTGAATCTACTGGTTTTCCCTGACTGACAAATATAGGCTAGACAGTTCAGCAAGGTTAAAGCACTTTGGCACTAACTGGAATGCTGCTTTCTCTCTTAGTTGTAAATGGCAAAGATATAAGAACAATGTTCATTCTATGGGTTATTTATGTCTCCACCTCAAACTTTTGAGTATTAATATAGAATAAATACCATCAAAACACAAGTCCAACCACACTGATCCAGGTACCAAGCTACTGATCCCAGTATCAATAAAGATTTTCTTTCATCATGTACAAAGCAGCTTAGTGTGGCCCAGACATATAGATTTTAATGTTAACAGTGAAACGCTGGCTGCAGAGCTCACAAC
Organism: Xenopus borealis; assembly: GCA_024363595.1. Taxonomy (NCBI): domain Eukaryota; kingdom Metazoa; phylum Chordata; class Amphibia; order Anura; family Pipidae; genus Xenopus; species Xenopus borealis. Next base: position 91,701,547 of record CM044443.1, read on the forward strand.
TAATGTTTCAGTAAAGCCTCGTTCATATTGCTACAGACAAAAGAGGCCCTGACAAGTGTTATAAGGTAGAGTCCTGTGCGGATCCATTTTGTGCATCCCATACCCACAATCTGCAATCCGCAAACCGGACCCGCATTCTTACCCGCCTGGACCCACTACCCGACCCTCAAGTACCTTATCCGCAACCCGGACCAGCAACCCGCTGACCGTCAAGAATCAGGAAGTGCTGTCATTGTAACCAGAAGTGGCATCATTGGAAGTAGGCGTGATCAGAAAAAATTAGTAAAAATCGCTACTGAGAAGACCTGCGGCAAAACCACTGACTGCGTCTATACCCACACCTGGAACTTATGCCCACAACCCGCAGGGTAATGCAGGTTTTGCGGGTAACCCGCGGGTACCCAACCCGCTGCAGGACTCTATTAGAAGGTCCTACTTTGTATCCAGTGACTAGTGTACTTTAAAATAAAGGAAAAAAAAAACATTACTGACAGTTTGAGATGTATGATATACTAATTAATTGTATACATCACAAACTTTGCAGCACACAAAACCAGTTAATCACAAACAGGCAGTTCCACGGTTTCAACAAAGGCAATCTCTGTATCTGGTTTAGACTATTTCATCCTAAAATGCTCTCAAGATAATAGTCCCATTTGTCAAGTAAATTTATTTTGAAAGCACTGCACCATACAGTTTTAACCGTTATACAACACTGAAAATGAATTTAGTGCACTTTTCAAATTATACGACTTGACATGCTACAGAAAAAAAAAAAAAACTCTCTAAGCAGTATGAAAATGAGAACTATTGTTTTAAATATGCCAACTCAGGGGTGTCCAAACTTTTGTCTGGGGCCACACATGAAATACACAAACACTTTTGATTTGTAAAAGTAAAGAAAATACACATAAAATAACCACAATACCAGTTGGAGCTATACACTGGAATATGGGACACCTGGATATTACATGACTATAAATAGACATTATTATACGATCATGCCAATTCCTCAGGAACCGAGTGTTTCAAGCTGGGTCACATTACCGTTTGGATGCCCCTGGGCCAACTGTTTTAATCTACATCCATAAATTATCAGTAATCCAAAGTTGATCCACAAAATGAAAGTATTATATGAAAAGATATGAAGGAAGATTCACTTAAGGCCCTCATACACGAGCAGATACAAGCTGCCAACAGATTAATTCAACAATTTATTAGGCATTGCATTGCCAAAGGTTGGCCCAGATGTTGATCAGTCAGGGTTAAAATCCTGTCGGATCGAGGACTGCATCGGTTTGTTGACGCAGTCTTCAATAAACCACCTGTATGTCTGGCATTGTGATCCAAACTTCGGGCCCTTGGTCCGACAACTGGAACAAACTGACATCACCTACATCGGGGAGTGATCGCCAAACAAGCGGATCTCTACGTGTATGTCCGACTTTAGAAGGCAGCCATTGGGAACTGCCTCAAAAATCTGCCATCACCACAATGCATGAATTTGTAAGGACTGCTTTATTTTCAATCATCAATAGCCACTTTCCTGAGATTCTATGAGCAAATACATTGATATATTCAGCTTCAGGTCAAACATGGCACTAAATAGCAATAGCTGAAGCATCAATTTCAGATTCAGGCACACATAAAAAGGGGGGGGGGTACCGGTTCATTTTATTACACAATCAGATCTGACATTTTGTGTGCTGCCTGCCAAGATCCTGCAAAGTCAGAATACAATAGGTACTCAAGTGCTTTGGACTACAAACCAACATTCTTTAGTTCCCCATTAACCACTTCTGGTTCAACAAGGCCACAGAGAGCAGTCGTAGTGTCCCAGGGGGGGTAATTTATAGTATAATGAACCTTGAACATGTCTTGTGAGAAATTATTTTTAAGTGTCAAATGTTTGCAAAATCTCATTAGCCTGGGGCATGTACCCTGGACTGAGGCCAAGAGTTGAGCTATATAGCATTTGGGTGGCATTAGAACTAGGGTAGATGGCAGGTAAATGCTGGAGCTGTGTGTTCCTTGGTGTCACAGTAACTTTACACAACACCTATTTCCTCAAGAGGCAAAAGGATCACATACATTAGGAGTGAACACACCAGTAGTACAAATGCCTCATATACATATACTATGATCTTTTTACCTATATGTGCAGTAGTGATTACAACATGGATTAGAGCATTGCATTTACATGCAGAGAAAAATGTGCACCCCACATAAAAGGGCCATATACTAGTGTAGAAAGTGTAGTTGAAGTTGTACTACAAAGTCAGCTCCATTAGGTTCCCTGGAAAACCACCCCAAGGGAATTCCCAACCTTATTATTGTGCATTAGTCATATTTATCCCCCCTCCATATCCAAACAGCAGCTGCCTCTGGTGATGATCTCTTCTTTAAACCAAGGAGAGCAGAGAACAACTCGCTCATTGACAAAAGCCACATGACTACATTTCTTCTGTAAGAACCTGCACATAAATCCATATATATATTGCAGACTCTATTACTGACTAAAGACACCAGCATCTTTTGACAGTATTGCAAAATTCTCTATAGCTGGTCCAAGCACACGGAGCTGTGCCAAATCTCTTGACCACAATACATAAATTGGATAACTTGGAAAGGGGCAGGTGATACCCATGGTGCTTGCCCAACAGGATCATCCATCCAGACTAAACAATAATTGAACAAACCCAAATCAGATACTGATTGAGAAGGTAATCGTTTTGGTAGCATTTGGTAGATCTGCCAATTGAGTGAAAAAGAGGCCAAATCATTAGCCAATATATATATCCATGTAAAGGCACCTCCAGTTAACCACTGGACACCCAGCACCCAATTAAAATACTTCACCCATGCATAGCTCCTGGGCAAAGCTAATGTACCTTACATATTCACAGGACTGTGGAAGACTATGATACATCCGACAAAACAAAATTATCCTAGCACGGCATATACACTTAGAATTTAGGAGTAAAACAGTCAAGTAACAGCATGCAAATTGGAAAGTAGACTTGAATTATCACTTTAAATAGCAAGTAATTTCCTTTTTTATTGGCTTAACTACAAATAGACAAAGGGGTTAGGAAACACACTGCCCACTATTTAAATGCTTATTAAATCTCTTGCATTTTAGAGCCGAGCTTACACCATCCATAAGCAGCTATCCAAAGAATTTCAGCACACTGACTTTTTATTGGACCAGAAAAAGCATTCAAAAACAAGACTGCTTCAATTGGAAAGAAATCATCCCTTAGCATAGTGAACAATCTAGAATCGCTCTCTACACATAGGCAGATCTGGAGTAAGGATATTGTTTCAGCTTTTAGAACTTGAAATACTGTTGGTTATGGTAGAAAAACACACACACTACTATGTGCAATGATTTATGGACAAATCCAACCAGCTTAAACAGTGATGACTCAGCAAATAACAGTCTTCCTTTACTTACAGGTGTAGGGTAATGCAATAACTGCTAGAGGGTCAGCAATTTCAAGTCAACCATGTTGGATTCCCAGCACAGCCTCTGGGGGGGGGGGTATTACCAGAGTGTAGTCCTTGGTGTAGGGGATAGGTAATCTGAGGAATTTAAGATGAGGCAGGACTACACATCCCTTCATTCTTCTGTAGTTTGGTATCACAAACGGCCTTTCTGTGCACTAGTAACTATGCACAGCAAGTTACATCGTCGATTACTCTAAATAGTATTTATAATATATCGATGTAATGCCCAATACCCTTTACAAAGCAGACTTATTACACTGATCTGTCAATAAGAAAAGCCACATTATCCAACGGCTGAAAAGGTTGTCTTACAAAAGGTTTTCTAAATGCATAGTAAAGTGATGAGGCTAGTGTGTGATTGCAATAGAGAGCATGCTCTGGGTAAACATTACAAACTCCCAGCAATACTGTTCCACCAGTGAAACATGAAAGGTATTCCAAGGGACACTCCTGCACTTCGGCCATTTGGGAAAGTCTAAGGGAGGACAGGAAGGCACCCAGCAGACTCAAGTCCAACCTCGGATAGCGGTGCACACATTAAGGCTGGCATGGACACATTTCTGGCTTCCATCCATGGCTAAGAAACTGCCCCGTGTGCACATTCCCAGCAGGTAAGGAACCCAAAGAGAGACCTTTATCCATACCCCAAGGAAAAGGGAAAGCAGCAGGCGGAACCAAGTTAAACATTTAATCAACTAGGGGTTTATCAAGCCACTACAGTGGCTTGATAAACCCCTAGTGCTAACGACTTCAATATATTCCATATATAGTCCAAACACAAGGTGGGTGGACTTAACTGTATGTTGTTGTACTGGCATACAGTTACTCAAGGAGAATAGAAATAAAATCTCGGTAATTTAAAAAAAAAATTCAAGCTAAAGCTCTCCAGCTGTTGTAGAACTAGAACTCCCATCATCAAACAACTGTAGGAAGTTGTAGATTTCGTACAGATGGAGAGCCACGGGTTTAAAAACTAACAACATCCCAAATGCAATAATCCCTGGATAGAGAAACAAATGAAGGAGGGGAGGGGGCTCACCACTTGCCTGCGAGCAGAGCGGAGTCCAACCTGAGAAGTCCAGATAAGTCCGGGAGCTGCGGCCCGGTCCTGGCTGTTCCCCATGGAGGGAGACCCCGGCACTGGGGGGGGAGGGAAAAGGCAAAACACAGACGATCCCAGCAGCTTGCGTGGCTGATCACAAAAGCCCTAAAGAGGGGCACCGAGGGTTAATCCACATACAGCGATCGGAGGGGGCAAACAGATGCACGTGCTGAACAAAAGGCTCCCCCCTCCTATGTTTATGGAGGATCCCGGGACCTCGGTGCCACTGCTGCCCTTCCGCCTCTTGTCCCCACATGCACGCTGCCCTGCTCCCTCCTCCTCCTCCTCAGCTGTTCAGCAGACACTTCCACATGCCTGATCCAGACTCACCAGTACACCAGACAGCAGCAGCCAGGGGGAGGGGGTGAGCCCTCCTTCTCTTCTAAACCGAGACAACAGGCAAGAGCAGTCAGGAAGAACCGGAGTGGATCTGGCTCGGGTGCCCCCTAACTCTCTGAGATGGTAGCTGCCGCTCTACAGCCAGTGCTCAGTTAAAAGTAAGGCATCTGCCGGTACAAGAGGAGAACCAGACGTAGAGTGGAGACTTCAGTCTTGGGATGGCGCCAGATTGCTAAGAAGTAGATAACAGCAGCCAGAGAGGGACAAGCCAATGTATCTCCAGCGTCGTACAGACGTACACCCACATAATGTAGCGCCCAAGCAAGCACCCTCGCTACAGGATCTGTACCACTCAGATTTTACAGCAGTCTAATACCAGAAATAAATCACCACACAGATGTCTCAGTGCACTTGTACCATAGAACTGTTCTGCTCTGCACTACACACACAAGAAAAACCTTGATTTTTTTTCAAGTTTTCCCTCATTTTACACTGTTTATTTACAGTCCCACCACTAAACAATGAATAATTAATTTTGCTGACTTTACACCGTTTTTTTTTCTGGTCAGTTGAAAGACATAAAAGGGGGTGTTCTACTGTATATGTTTAAATGCAGGACCCAGACGGCAGGGCCAAGCCAGCAGGGAGCCCTAGGCAACCTGGCCAACTATAATGCCTCCCTCATTGTGTGCGCACATTTACGAGTATGCACACTTGAGTTGAAGAGAGCAATTGCACTGCGACCATCACAAAGGATGTAAGAGCTGCCATGGTGGGGGACACAAGGGCCCAAACTAGAGAAAGATGCCCTAGGCAAATGCATCTTGTGCTTACCTCTACTTCTGGCCCTGGACCCTGACTCACAACATCAGTTCTGAACCCCCCACAGCATGTATTCACCCTAAGGAACTGGAATGTGGCAAGCAGTGGCTGTGCCACCTAGCCATGAGATCCAGTCTGTGTAACCCAAATCATACAATCTACCCCTGAAACAAAGACCCAGTCTAGACCATGTGAACATGTAGTCCCAATCTGCACCACCCACAGCATATAGTTTACCACATGGATTCAATCTATAAAACCAGATATATGCCACCCAAGTAAACACATCTGTAACATCCACAACAAGTCCTTGGGCTACCACCTTCCATGGGGCCAATTTGTATGAGCATGAAATCCATCAACCCCCACCTTAGTGTGAGCCACCTGGCTTTCCCATGCTTTTTGTAACCAGTATGTATCACTGAAATTATGCGCTCTGAATCATCACCCCAATTACCAGCCTACATGACACTGAACATGCAATCCACATGTCCCAGCCTGGGATTCATTGCCACCCCAGGGAAGCAGCCTGCATCAAGCAGTACTTGGAAATCAATACCTGTTGCTGGTACAGGTATTGGACCTGTTATCCAGAATGGTCGGGACCTGGGGTTTTCCGGATATACGGAAAATCATTTAAACAATAAACCCAATAGGATGGTGTTTCTCCCAATAAGGACTGATTATATCTTAGTTGGGATCAAGTAGAAAATTTTATTATTACAGAGAAAAAGCAAATCATTTTTTAAAAATGTGGCTTAGTTGGATAAAATGGAGTCTATGGGAAATGGTCTTTCCCCAATTCTGAGCTTTATGGATAAAGGCTTTCCAGATAACGGATCCCATACGTGTATTCCAAATCACTCAAAGCAAGAAGTCTATGCATCTGAGGGCACTATACTCTAGAAGGATTAACAGGGCAGTTACAGCGTGCCAATTGGGCCAACAGATTTCCTTTGAATTACATCACCATTAATCAGTCCCAGAACAAGTTGTTTGGCAGATTACTTAAGATCCCCATAGAAGCAAAGATCTTTCCCTGCTGAACGACCAATTTTAGGGAAGTCCGACCAATCTGTCAAATTATCGTACGGTGAGTGGGATACCAACGATTGTTCATCTTACGATCTTTCGTCCGACATCGGTCTGATGATTGATCGGCCCGGTTAAAAAATCTTTATCGGTCCTCTTGCAATCTACCTATGTTTGCAGGGTCAAGCAGACTGCAATCCTTCAGTTTTGCTGGCAATATCGCCTGAAATGGTCTTTTTAGTTGATGGACACATCAGGCATTTAAACAATCGTTTTGAGACAATCATGGTCTCACGATAACTACTGGATCTTTCAAAAATCTTTACGTCTATGGCCAGCTTTATTTTCACAGAAACTCAAAGAGTATGCATGTAGCAAATGCTCACACCAGGCAACTGCTCTTTATCACCCAAAATATACACTGTTTCCAACAGCATACAAAGAAACAACCAAACAGTGGCAGTGTGTGTCAAGCTATAATTTGTAAAGGCAAAGAATAAAATACACAAACATGGAATGTCTTTATAACTTAACTGGCATCACTATTACATCACTATTGTCACTTAGGTACTAGCAAAGTGCAGAAAACAACACTGTACATTGGTCCCACCAATTTTACGTACTATCTCAGCTGTGTACAAGTCTCACCAGCTGAATAGTCACCAGGGAATTGCAGAACAGTCAAATAAATCTAAGGCTAGTAGAGGAGGACAGGCACTAAATGAAAGTGCTATGGGGAACTGTGCATTGAAATTCATTCTCTAACAGCAGTGATAAGACTTTTACAGTTCAAGCAACCCCCACAGACCCCAGGTGATCCAACCTTTCACTAGGATCTCCATCCTTTGGTCAGTAATCCACAGCTCCTAGTAAAGAAGACCAGGACCCCTAGAAGACCAGGACCCCTACACTCACATTGCCAGACTTTAGGAACCACTTATGGCAGGCGTGTCCATACTTTACTAATGTGGGGTCTACTTTCGTTTAGTGTTGTCCCATTATGATCTACATCCATAATATCACGGTTGGCATTCTGTGCCATGGAAATGTTACTTAAATATTATATTGATTTATAAGAGAATTTATATTGCTATATTTAAAAACAGCTATTTTTATGTAACCTTAACATAAATAAATAATGAAAATAATTAAACAGATGGGTAATTTAGTCAAGCTGTTTGTTTAAAGCGTCCTGAGATCTACTGATCACCAGCTAAAGGTCTACTGGTAGATCCCGCTTGCAGTAAAGTTTTAAAGATATTTTTATGTTACCAGATGATACATAGCCACATGGCCCCTATATTATTAGTAGGGGTAATCACATCTGTCAGCATTATCTTGAAGCAAGCTACCAATGAACAGTGTAAGTGCAGAACAGTACTGAACAAGAAGGGCTTGTGAAGGTCACAAGGACTTGCCCTATCACAGTTTTCATTCTCTCTATAAAAATGACTGAACTTCTCTTCAAATCTCTGTTAACAGCTCATCCAGACGAGCAGATTCGTGGAGATTAGTCGCCTGGCGACAAAACGCCACGTCTTTGAGGCAACTAATCTCCCCGAATAGCTTGTTAGCGCTGCGCAGTCGCTTGGCGTATAGTCGCCTGCGCTTATTCACACGCAGCGGCGCGATTTTCAAAGTCGCTGAAAATTGCCTGGCGAGGCATGGTTATTCGGGGAGATTCGTTGCCTCACATACGTGGCATTTTGTCGCCAGGCGACTAATCTCCACGAATCTGCTCGTCTGGATTAGCCCTAAAAGATGTCAATATCAGATCATATAGCAGTTACAACCCACAAGACATTCAGAAATGGCTCTCCTAAATGTGCACACAAATATGGTCATCTCCTTTCCAGTTCGGATGCTACAACATTTTTCTGTTTTAGGTAGCAAAGTCCATGAATAGAGCTGTATTGCAACTAATTCACAGCTTTGCACATGAAATAGCTGGTATTTAAAAGACTGTTGCTCATTACAGTGATTTTCAATTTCTTTATATTAGGTGCATCTCATGTCTCCGTGTGTTTTGCCTTTGAGGATTTTAATTAAAAAAGTTTAATATCTTTTACTGGGTGAACTATTTTTTTTTTTTTTTTTTTTTAAACATGTACAGAGATGCTTGGAATGGCGAACAGGTGCTATATCTCAATAATGCAGAACTACATTTCTGGCTCTAGCCTTTGACTAGACACATCTGTAACAAAATCTTTGCACAGTACTCTACTCCACATGGACCTCGCTATATCAATTTTATTTACTCAATGCAGTCCCTGATTAATCAGACCCTACTGAAGCCTCCAGCACCCATGGTTGTAGCCTTCTTCCCATGGAAATTAATAGTTTGCTAGAATCAGTACAGCGCAATCCACCTGTGAATGCTATGCAAGCATTGTTCCTTAATATTTGTTCCAGTAATACACTTGGCAGAGCTACTTGCATTTACAGTTTATTGTCATTATTGTAATGCTTTGATTGGCTATATATTGTTTCTAACTCGTCTCATTCCCAGTAGCTTGCACATGCACACACTGCTATCAATATTTACCTTATTGCACTCAAAAACAGGCGTCTTTTCAACTTTTAGTACTTCAGAAACTTGAGGTTTGAGAGGGCTGGGAAATAAACGAAGACGATTTAGGGTAAGGCCACACGGGAAGATTTTGGGGAGATTTGTCGCCTGACGACTAATCGCCACGACTAATCTCCCCAAATGGCTTGCTAGTCTCTTGCAGTATAAAGTCGCCTGCGCCTATTCACACGCGTGTGAATAGGCGCCAGCGACTTTAGCACTTTCGGGTGCAAGATACTAGCAAGCCATTCGGGGCGATTAGTCGCCAGGCGACAAATCTCCCCGAAATCTTCCCGTGTGGCCTTACCCTAAGAGGGCCATTGCAATTGTTTTTCAGTTAATAAATCACACAGCTCTTATAGGAAAGCTTCTCTCGATTTTGACAGTTCTACCCCAGCTAAACTGCCTGCTGATTGGCATCTTATCAGGGTTCACTCCATGCTCTAATCACAGCCAGATGTTTTTTGTTTTGTTTTTTTTATTATATATATATATATATATATATATATATATATATATTATTTTTGTACTTAGCTGTAGTATTTAACTAGTATGTTTTAATTTTGCACAGTCTATAAAAGTGGATCAGGATACATTTCACTGCATGTTGTACTTGTATAACTATATGTGACAAATAAAGAATCTTATCTTAAAAAGATGGATCTAAGCATTGGTATCGGGCATTTAATTCTGAAAGCCATCGTTGATCATGTTTGGAATTGCAACTGCAAATCCTGTTGTTTTTTTCTTTTCTTTCTTGTTTTTAACTGAGCAAGAGAAACTCTATCCAAGTGGAAATTTTTTACCGCTCCATGTGGACAAGGTGTAACCCACTAAGAAATGCTCCAACTGCCTTTTCACTAATCCCCGCTCAGAATCTCCAGTTTTCATGAGTTCATTGCTTCAATCAAAAATATTCCAAGCATGCAAAAGGTCTCCAGGAAAAAAAAACAATAAATATATATACACACACATTCCTCCAACTGTGTCCAGCAAAGCCATTCATGAATAACAACTGCAAGCTGGTTAATGGTTGTAATCATAAAAAGCATGTTTTATATGTTTTACCCTAATATTTCTAGTTTCAGATCCATTACTCCATTCTTTTTGTTAACCTGTGAGCAACATCCATATGTAAAAGAGTTGCAGAGTAGTGATGTGCGGGCTGTCCCACTACTGGCGTGTTAAGCTCCCCATAGACGCAACGATCGTTCCCTGCCGAACGACCGATCTAAGGGAAGTCCGACCAATCTGTCAAATTATCGTGCGGTTAGTGGGATACAAACGATCGTTCGTCTCACGATTTTTCGCCCGACATTGGTCTGATGATTGATCGGCCAGGTTAGAAAATCTTTATCGCTCCCCATGCAATCTACCTATGTTTGCAGCGCAAGCAGGCTGTGATCCTTCAGTTTTTGCTGGCAATATCGCCTGAAATGGTCTTTTTAGTTGATGGACACATCAGGCATTTAAACGATCGTTTTGAGACAATCGTGGTCTCACGATAACCATTGGATCTTTCAAATATCTTTACGTCTATGGCCAGCTTTAGTTGGGTTCGGCCGACCTCACACCCCCCTTTGTGGCCACCTTACACTGCCAGCTTCTGACATCTGGCTTTGTAGCCACACGCCTGCTCGCCCGTTTTGTAACATCATAAGCGAGGCCATCTTCTCTTCAAACCGCTTCTTCCTGGATCTGTCGGCACAAGCGCAGTAGGACGCCTATGGGGGTTGGATTCCCCTTTAAGTCGGGCTCAGGTGGGAGCGAGTGGAAACAAGGGGAGAGAGAGAGGGAGGGAGCGAGCAAGCGGAGGGAGGGCGGGTTAGGGTCAGGTGCAGATCGGGTACAACCTGACCCACACATCACTATTGCAGAGCAACACAAGCATTAAAAGATCCCTGGGTGCGCAAATAAGGACCTTGATCGACTATTTAGTAGCACCTATGTGGAGGCTCTTTTTGGCAGAGCACCTGTTTTTTATGCAATTGTAACTAGCCTTCAAGTTCAAAAATAAGTACCTACTTTGAGGCCACGGATAGCCACATCCAAGGGTTTGGTGAATAACATGGTGCTCGTGAGCCACTGCTTTAAATAAAATGTGTATGAAGGCATGGCTTATTCTTTATCCTTTCAATTCCTATTTGCATCTATGCGTATCAGTGGGAGCTGACATACTGCCTGCCTTATCAACTTATGTATATGGAATGTCCAATGACAAAACAGCATATGAAACCCGATCTGAAGAATGGAGTGGTAATTTGCAATGAAATATTTAGAGCACATCATAAGCTATATGCTTATTTCGTGATTTATTTGATAAAAAGAATAAATGCTTTCATGAAGGGGCAGCGATACCTAGCAGCTTTTAGTATGCATAACATTAAGGTTCAGATGGCCAGGGATAACTAACTAGAAGATCACTTCTCTAAATGCCACCTAGCTTCAAATACATCATCCATTTGACACTCCCCGGGAAGGATCTGAACATATACAACACAAAATCCATTCGAACACTGGCATGTAAAATATCTTTCATGCTCCATCCTAACACAGAGTTCTTTCATCAGATCCAGCTCTACCAGGATTTTGCTCAGGAGACTTCACAGCGACCTCCATTTATCAAAAAACCATGTCATGTTGAGTACCGTTAACAGATAATGAGAGGAGACATCGATGTAGTTACAAGGTAAGCCCTGTGCAGTCTGCAGGCCTGTGCATGCAGCTAACATCAGTTAACATCTGATTTTATTATAGTAAAACTGAATCTATAAGGGAGGTACAAGGGATATTTTTTTTACCAAAGTTAGGCCTATGGCACAATGAAGCATATCTGAAACATTTGGGGGGGGGGGGGCAGTCCCCAGCAGTGTCAACAGGTTTCCATTCATGTCAAGGAAAGACCACCCCCACACACACACACAAAGGTTAACTGAGCAATCTCCACCAGCAGATAAACATTAGATGTGCCATAAGCAACATTGGGCTTCTCTCTGCCAAGGAGAAATTGTATGTGTGCCATAAGCTTTCTTTGGTGAAAGGTTCATTTTAGTAGCTCTTGAGAATGGATTTTCACTAAAAAAGCAATGTAAACACAAACATTCTTTACCCATGTACCTAGAATTGCAGGTGCATTTTGCCTGCAGGGGACCTCAAAATAGTGGCATTATGGTAGCTAACAAAACATAGGTGTATCATGTGTGCTGTATACGCTGACAGATGTTTTTTGTACAGTCACCTTATGATCCAGTGTTTCTGCTGTGCTCACATTGTGGTGAGCATAATACAGACCCAACATCTGTCACATATCTAAAGATACCACGTGTAACTAGAGTTTAAAAGAGGTAGGCTACTATTTTGAAGACTATCAGTAACTAAGTAGCTGGCACCAAGGCTAAGGGTGGTGACACATGCCACTACTTGGGGAGATTGCCTTTGGTTTCCTAAGCTTGGTTGCCTCACGAGGACACTTCAGGCGACTTCGGAAAAACAAGGCAGTTCGGGGAGATTATTTGCTCCCGAAGAAGAGGCTATTTGTCGCTGGGCGACTAATCTCCCCAAGTAGCAGTGTAAGTAGTAGCTCATATTCAAGACAAATCTGGAATGCTCTACCATAGACCAGTGGGATGAACACATTTTGGTGCAGTGTTAACCCTGTTGTGCAACCATACAAACAAGCCAGGAACTATAGTACAGGTTTCTACCTATATCTTTGGTACTGTGCAGGGACAAGCTAATCATAATGCAGCAGGCACCTCTGCATGCTATAAATTTACTGCATATCATTTTTCACACGGTACTAGTTGTTATTGCTATGTTAGCATTCTGACTCAATTCTGTGTGAGTAGCATTCCTCAACAAGAGTCTGCGGCCTGAAACATATTGCAGTGATTACACTGCTTTGGCAATTTCATCGTTTCCACAAAAAACTATTTAATGTACGCAGTTCTAATGCACTGGTACAGAGGTCTCTGAAATAAAGGATTCAAGTGGTGATAAGTCTATTATCCCATTTACGGAGCAATGGATTAGAGGGGTGGTTCACCTTTAAGTTAAAGTTTAGTGGGTTATAAAATGGCTAATTCTAAGCAACTTTCCAATTGGTCTCCATTTTTTTTACATAGTTTTTGAAATATTCGACTTCTACTTTTCAACTAGGGGTCACTGACCCCATCTAAAAAACAAATGCTTTGTAAGGGCCCTTACACCCGGGCATTTTTGACCTGCGCTCCCTGCGTCTGAATCTGCGTTTGGCGCTTACACGCGTCTCATGGGTACAACCTCATTGAAAAGAATGAGGTGTGTCTAGACCTGCGCTCCCCTGCAGCTGAAAGCAGCCGAACAGAGCGCAGGGGAGCGCAGGTCAAAAACGCCCATGTGTAAGGGCCCTAAGGCTACATATTTATTGTTACTGCTAGTTAGTTTTTATTACTCGTCTTTCTATTCAGGCCTGTCCTATTCATATTCCAGTCTCTTATTCAAACAAGTGTGGTTCCTAGGGTAATTTGGACCCTTGCACCCAGATTAATGACATTGCAAACTGGAGAGCTGCTGAATAAAAAGCTAATTAACGCAAAAACCACACCTAAAAAAAATGAAAAACAATTGTCTCAGAATATCACTGAAGGTATGCATGCTGTAGGGAAGTAATGCATATCTAGTCATTTTAAATGGTACTTTCCAAGGACCTTAACCCATGCAAAAACATTATTTTACATTCAGTAACAAGAATTGCAGCTACTTGCCATTACAACTCATAAGAAAAAATTTGGTTTACTCAGACGGCAGTTGGGTCTTTGCTTTCAATTTACATAAGGTAGTGATTTTGGCACTTAAGGCTGAAATGCCTTTCCATGTGCCATAAACCTTACTGCACAAAACATGCACAAAACATACACAAAATAGTTTATCAATTCCAATACAGTGTTTTTCCTCCCCTTAATAGCACAATGATTGCTTAATGCTATGTTATCAGATGACAAATTCACATTACATTATTTCAAATAATATCAACAGCAGCCTTAGCTTCTATTTCAAGAAGGCAATATCTCAAGGGAGCACTGTGTATCCAATCTGACCTTCATGGGGTTACCTCTGGGTCCTTTCTACTGGGCAAGCCTCAATTTAAATAAGGTTGATGGAACTGGGAAGATTAATTATGCGTAGGTGTAACCCAATCCACTTTCACCAGGACAAGCTGTTAACAGCCGTTCACTCTTGCAAAACAAAGAGTGCAAAAATATCTCAGGGAACCTTCTAAAACAAATATTGACCTTTGACAAGACTACAGTAACAAGGTGCCTGGAGACAAATGGCAAAGAAAATACTGATGATTCACTCTTCCAAGAATGCTACCTACAGAAAGATTTGAAATATGCGGCCGGATAATTCAGCACCAAATCCAGGATATATATATATATATATTTGTCAAATAACAGATCTGCAGCTCATGATCTATTCCATTGTAAAATGACAAAATGCTTGATGCAAAAGAATGAGTAAGCACATTCTGTGGTATAGTTGTGCTAAGGATGTGGTTCAGTGTCTCAAAGTGTAATGTTTTTCGGACACCCATACAGTATATCTAGCTGTTGGCCACATCCTTAGAATTTCAAATCATCAAAAGCCAGTGAAACGCCTGGCCTTGAAAGATCTTTCAACAAAAGAAAAACACAAAGTAATAAAAAGGCTGTGGAAACAAAAGAAAGTAATCACTGGCACACAAAGCCTGTCCACAAATATTCATCAGCTATAACTCAATAAATTCAGAGAAAAAGGCAAATTGTATAGTATAGCAGCCCTCCTAAGGACTCTACATAAAACTGGAGATTAAAACTGGCTGGGAGGAAGTTTGTAGTGCAAGACAAAATATAAACTTCATTCAAGTTTATTGAAACCTAAACAGGAAAGGTTATATTTTTTAATCTCACCGTTGCAGCAAGAATCTGAGGCCTACCATAACAGCCAGTGTGTTAAATCCCAACCATCCGCTATTGGGAGTTTCTGAGAGATAAAATTCACAAGATTGTGGCATTTCTATAAAATGCTGCTAACTGGGTAACATGCATCTTCTGATCCTAGTCTTCTTCTAGCCATCTAGTTGGCCCAAACCACCAGAGTTCACTGCTTGACTAGAAATGCACAGGTCATCTATGTTTTGACCTATTAGAAAGAACAGACCACAAGCAGCAGAACCATTATTAACTGTGAAAGATTAAGGGCCGGTACACACGGGCGTTTTGGACCTGCGCTCCCCTGCGTTTCGTTTGGCTGCGCTCAGCCGCAGGGGAGCGCAGGTCTAGACGCACCTCATTTTGTTCAATGAGGTTGTACCCACGAGACGCGTGTAAGTGCCGAACGCAGATTCAGACGCAACATGCTGCATTTTTCCTGCGTTTGGCGCCTACATGCGTTCGTGTGAGTACAGCCCCATTGAAAATAATTGAGTGCGTCTATACCTGCGCTCCCCTGCGGCTGAACGCAGCAAAACGGAACGCAGGGGAGCGCAGGTAAAAACGCCCGTGTGTAAGGGCCCTTACAGATATTACAGATTGGCTACTCATTAGAAGTGTCTTCAAAACCTATGGCTAGAGATCCTCTTTTTTGAGGACCTTTCCAAAGTGAGCAGCGATTATTACTTATAAAGCCCAAGCAAAGTGGCAGAAGCTAAGTTTACACACACACACACATACGCGCTTGGTCACCTCAAACACTGGTAAAAAATTTGCAAAAGCACAAACCAGAGGGGAGATAGCTGTCTTGCAGATTTATAAAAGGTTTTTTTTTTTTTTCATCATTTCATATAAGAAACAATTTCAAACGTCTAGTATTCAATCAAATAGTCCCAACCTAAATTTGAATCGATTTCTAATGGAGTTTTCCCTCGAAAAAAACCTTAAATGTCAGGAAAGCAATTAACATATTTAGATGGTTCGAAGGACCTCTGTCATTGACTGCCATTAGTTTTAGGTGGCGAATATTTGAATAAGAACGGTTTCTATGTGATAAATCTAATGTTCAAATTTACATTAAATTTGGAGGATTAAAATTAGAATGTGTGAATTGTGACACCAAAAATTATAATTTGAATTTACTATTCGACCCTTAAATCTGCCCCCTTAGTCTCAGCCTAATGAAGCTAACAAGCTCCTTTTTCAGTAGACGCAGAAAACAAGTGAAAAAAGAAGCGAGTGCATGCAGACAGTACCCTGGTCAAAAATCAAGACCCCTGCACTATATGGCAACAGTCATAACCAGCAGCTTGAGTGATTTATTAAAAAGGGAAAGTTACAACGTGATATGCCCTTCTCCATACAATGAAACCATAAACCTGAAACAGATGATTGTGGTGTAATTATAATGTACATACTCTGAGATTTAAATATAATTTGTTCAACCCAGGCTTAATTTACACTCTTTCAACATATACCCTGTGATTTATCAATATTTTTAAAACATAATATGGGTTTAGGAGTGTATATAAACAGACAGCTGCTTTGCTGCAGATACTAATTACTGTGGGACTGTTTGCTGGTTTTGCAGAATGATGATAGCAGGTTATATACCTGGCAATCAGTTTGGTTATTGTGAGAGAAATGTGATAAAACCTTGCAACCTTAAAGGAACTTTAAAAACTGGGTAAATTGATAGGCTGTGCCAAATAAAACATATTTCTAATATAGGTTAGTTAGCCAAAAATGTAATGTATAAAGGCTGGAGTGACTGGATGTCTAATATAATAGCCAGAACACTACTTCCTGCTATTAAGCAGTTTCCACTGATTGGTTACCAGGCAATCACCAATCAGAGACTTGAGGGTGGTGGGGGCATGGGTCATAACAGTTGCTTTTGAATCTGAGCTGAATGCTGATGATCAATTGCAAACTCACTGTACAGTTATGTCCCATGTGCCCCCCCTCCTTTAAGTCACTGACTAACAGAGTTAAGGTGGCCTTAAACGGAGAGATCCACTTGTTTGGTAATGTCGGCAAATGAGCAGATCTCTCCCTGATATGCCCACCTTGAGGTGAGTGATATTGGGCTAATCCGATCAAATCATAATGATGGCAAAAGGGTTGGATAGCAAGACCGCATCAACAAACAGATGCAATCCGACGGGATTTTTAGTGCCGTCCGATCAACATCTGCCCGAAATTGGAGGGCCCCATACATGGGCCAATAAGCTGCCGACTTGGTCTGCAAGCAGCTTTTATCGGCCTGAGTATGGTAACCTTTAGAGAGCTGAAAAGCAGAAAGTTGGGTTCTGTTCTGTTACTTTAGACATCCAGTCGCTCTAGCCTTTATAAATTATATTTTTGACTAACTATATTTGATACATTTCTTATTTTGCACAGCCTATTTACCCAGTTATTATTTTTACACTCAACTGTTCTTTTAATGCTGATTAATACAAAACCCAAGTCATCTACACGCCTAATGTGTGCATTGGGCAGGGTCTACAATAAACAAAAAGAAAAAACATATTAAAAGGGTACAAAAAGGGTGTTTAAGAAGCGTTATGCCAAACTGGTTGTATTGCCTCTACGCCAGTGAAGAAGAGCTGATGGTCTACATACGGCACCATGAGCGCGTGTTCACAGGATCAGTCTGTCAGTAAACACACAGAGCGGATTTTGTAATGGAAATACAAAACTATTTTTTAAATTTAGTATGAGCTCTCAATAAAAGAATAAGTCTCAGTGTTTTCAATTTCAATCTTGCTCATCTGAGCATATACTTAAACTGCAAATGGGTGACAATGGAAGGGTTAAACATGACACGAAAATAAGAAAGAGACCAGTAATAGGGCCAAACAATCCCTAAAGGGCTGGTGAGGCACTTCAGAAGCATAAAGCCTGAGACGCATTTTATAAATAAGCACAGTGTTTGAAAGGAAGTCAAGCTGTGTGTCATATCACAGATTCATGTATAGAAGACAGTTGCAAACAACTGCCTTTGAAAAAATAATAGGATAACTACAAACTGTTAGTGTGTAGAAAAAGTGCTTTCTTGTCTTGTGTTTTATCATCTGCTTTAACATTGGGGATATCTCAGCTAGTCTTTATCTTTTAAACTACAACTCCCAGCACTCCCTAAAATGTGCGTTATGGTGGCCATCCACCGTGGATTGAGTAGGCAGCTTATAGGCCCAAGTATGGGACCCTCTGAAAGACCTACGAGCAGGGCCAGACTGGGAATTAAAAGCAGCCCTGGCAGAAGTATTGAAGCAGCCCATGTAGTCACGCATATGCAAAACATGATATATATTTCCAACCTCAAGGTTAACTAGAACTAGTGTTTATTAATATATATTTTAAGAGTCCATTACCATATAATCCCCAGCAATATTATACACCCTATGTGCTGGAACTGGTCCTTGCAACAAACATCTCCTCCTAGTTTCTATCACAACTATTCTGATGGCCCTATACTTACAGTATATTCTAGATTTTCCTTTGTGTGCCCCCAGCTAGACCATGTACCCTGGCAGATAAGAGGACTGCAACTACCATGTGTATCACAGGGCAAAGTGTGGAATACTTGAATAGACTAGTCTGTCTCATGCAATTAATGCTACATATCACAGTGTTCCATACTCAGGCTGAAGTGACTGTTCTGATCACGGATCCTCCTGTTGCCAACAAACCTATCATAATCATTAGGGATTGGGTATATAGCAAGCAACTCTAATATTACTAACTGAAGTTGGTCAGAATTCCTGGTTCCCCCCATATGCCAGTGCGTGCAGGCATTGGCTAAGCTGTGGCTGGCTATTTTGGATAGCTCATTTACATTTCTGATGTGATTGGCTCATTTACATATTAAAGACACAGCTAATCTGCATTTTTTAGATGAGCAGCCCATTTAGATTTTAAAGCAGGCAGTCCATCGGGCACTTGCCCTAACCCACAGATTGCCAGTCCGGGTCTGCCTACCAGACTAATATCTGCACAAAAATCAGCCAGATGTCAAATGGGCATGGTTGAAAATCATGTTGGGACAAGGATTGCATCAGCTCCTTGGTGTGGTTCTTGCCCAAAATGCCTGCATCCAAATGTTCTGGTTGTCTGGTCTCAGGGCCAAATAATCAGATCAATCCAATATGGACAATCTTGTCACACAAGTGTTATATTTCAAAGTATGGCCACCTTTAGTCCGAGTTAAGCTGGCCATCCATTATTAGATCTCTCATTTAGCGAGGTCACCAATGAGCAGATCTTTCACGTATAGAGCGCTACGAAATAAGTTGGCGCTATAGAAATACATGTTAATGTTAATATTAATAATAATAACAGGACCTTCTTGAGGTGGGAAATATCAGGCTTATAAAATCATCCAACGATCAGCTCATAATTGCAGCTATGCTGAATATCATATCTAATATGCATCTCTAACAGATGAGTTAATCCTGCCTGGTTGACACCTGCCCAATATTTGTCCGGATTCAGGACAGCTGACCCCTCTGGGGGCCCCACAACCAGCAGATAGGCTGCAAAATTGGTTTAATAGGGCTGAATCAGCTGCTTACATCTGCCCATGTAAGGCCACCTATGGCCATTCTCATCTTTGGCATCAGAAACAAATCACTGAAGATCACTGTGCACATTTACATTTTCTCTTTTATAGACAACCTTCAACTTTAGATATCCATGCAGTTCAAGCAGCAGGACATAAAAGCAGTGGCTGATAAAGAATACTGGGAGCTACATTTCACAATTAATCTATAGTTTAGTCTATAGGTTCTAACACCAAATCAGTATGCGCGAAGTATGAACGGTTGCATTGAAGTGGGGG
>CM044443.1:91728967-91740882 GCA_024363595.1 Xenopus borealis
ATTCTGGTGGGCCAGTCCGACACTGGCCTGCAGCAATTCACACGTAGCACTTCGTTTTTTGAAATCACCCAAAGTTACCTAGCAACTTCGGGTGATTTTGGAATACGAAACGCTGCGTGTTAATTGCTGCAGACTATTTTCATTTTAGCCAGCGCAAGACAGGGTTGAGCAGTTCAGGGAGATTAGATGCCCAAAAGATGAGGTGATTTGTCACTGGGGCGACTAATCTCCCCGTGTAGACCTTCCCTTAATGTATCTTAAATCTACGTGCCACCTTACTGATATGAGCAGCACAAAGCAATGCAAATATTATGCTTGATAATGTGCCTAATCAAAACAGTTGTGTCCTTTATTGGGTTTGAGACACTACATATTTTGTTAAGAGTTAAACCAGAAGCAAAGTCTTAAAATTCAACAGTCACTAAATATCTTTAATGACTTAATTATCGCTAATAAGTGCCAGAGTCATGAAAGAGCAGCTACAGGAGGATCAATATCATCATCATTCATGATTAAGGAAATATTTTGTGGAGCTATAAAGGTTTTTTTTGTAGTTTTAAATCATCTCTATTCTTAGACTAGGAAATGGGCAAAACACAACTGTAGAAAATAACTATAGAATATTACAGAATCTTTGAAAATTAGTATTTTACACGTCTGCTCTCTGGCTATCCATTACTGATTGGTGATTGACATGTTTCTAGGCTTGTTAATTGCAGTCAATTAAATGGAAAATGTAAATTAAATTATTCAAAACAGAAAAACCTGCCTACATAGGAAAAACTGATCTACAGCATTCATTCCCCCACATTTTAAATGAAACCATACATACTTCCTTTTCATGCTAAAATGTATTTCAGTATAATTGTAGAATGGCTTCTTGTGTCTTTGTAAATAAAGATTTTAAAAAATCTGTCCAAGTGTAATTACATCCAGGCATACAGAATATTTGGTGTCCTCCAGAAATAAGTGTTTTTTTATAATATGTTAAATTGGAAGAAAAGTGGCATAATGCATTATTAAATTCCCTGCCAGCCATCTTTCCTTCAGTCTGTAGATATGAGAAGTGCCAGAGGTTCAGAGATTTGATAATAAGCATTTTTAAGGGAGGAAATAAAAATCTTACTCTACAGGACCAATAACATCATAAAGCATAACATATTTGATTTATGTTTTTACGTTTTATGTGTCTGTCCAAAATCTGCAAATAAAATAGTCCTAGGCAACTTCACTCTGGTTTTATGTTTTCATATTATAGTTGTGTGGAGAGCAATGAGACCTGTCCCTAGTTTATCTCTACTAATACTAATGGCTGAACTCCATGGGTGTCTTTCGTCAACTCATTGTGTGTCAACAAAACGCAGGAGACAAGTTGGATCAAAATATAATGGGACTGAACACTGCATTTTGTTGCCACGAGATGATCAGAAGAAAGATGCCAGTGGACATCAGCCCTAAGGCCACGGGCACACGTTGCATCCCTCCACCAGAAAACCGTAGCAGCCAAAACATCCCATGTGCCAAAAGCCTAAAATGTGTGTGCTGCTTTCAACACGACTGTGTAACTGGAAGCCCTGTGAAAGTAAAATTGTTCTCAGTAGCCATTCTTCTATTCCCCACAGTAGCAGCATTCAGCTAATAATATATGTGCCCTTTAAGCTGTATCTAAATCCTAGGAAGCTTAATATTCTATAAACTAGATGACTCACCATCACAGAGTCTCATCCAATAAGATATATAGCTTTCAAAGGATACGTTCAACATAAATCCAGAACACAAGCCTTCAAAGGGCCAAAGTGACAACCCCAGTGGCGACAATTCCCAGCAGGCTGCAGCACAGACCTCAGACTTCAGTAATGCAGCTGCCTTTGCGCTCACACTAATGGGGAAGAATCAGCTAGACATCAAATAGGTTAAGAAGAGTATACAGACTTCTTGTCAGTGGCCACACTTTCTTTTGGTGTGGATGAGGGTTCCTGGTCAGAGTAATCATGCCTGTTACACTCAGAGGACACAAAGAGATGCTTAGCAGGTACCAACTCATGTGAATAGGGTTTAAGCAAAGGCAAAAAGACCTAGTAGATAATTCCAGTGGATATAGAATATAATTATAGCCAAATCACAAGGACAACAATCATGGAACCAGCACTTAGGAAACATGAACTATGGGGGAGATGCACATAAATATATTCATGTTTGCAGCACAAAATGTCTGTAGGCCTTATACCCTGGTTTTGTATTATACATAAAAGAGATACGGACACCAGTAATTAAACTTTTTTACAACTATCATAATATTTCCTCTGAAGGCTACTTATAACTTTGTCATAAAGTATTTACACAAAGCTTTTACATTACTTGTTTGATGCCCCATGTTCCTGTATGAGGGGGCTGCCATATTTGTGCAGCAGGAGTCCGTTAATATTAGAAACTCTGACTAGCTGAGATAGGAAAGTCAGGTTGGCAAAGCAGTCAGGTTTATGAACTTCAGCCAACAAATACTTAAAATCAACATGACCTATAGGTAAATTTTAATGTACATTCATATTTTAAAAGTAGTTTTTTAGTGTCAGTATAACTTTAAATGGACTATTCTACAGGTTTTGTTGGCGTGGTCTGTCTCACAGAGAAGAAACGTAATCTTCACATATGCATAAGGCCTCAAATTATATAATTTTAGACAAATTATATCTATTGTGTAAAATTTTAATCTATGATGTAAAAAGCAAAATAAGACAAATACATTTTTACATCCCATTTGCTTTTATTATGCTGACCCCTATGCCTCCTGATTCTTATTAATTGTTCCGTCACACAAGCAAATTATGGTGCCCATCTGTTCACCAACCACAGACATGGCTATGGTACAATGATCTGGTACAATAGCCCCTGATCACACACTAACAACATTTCTAAAATAACTCTGGAATCTAGGTTACCTTGTGAGGGACAATGGCTTGTTCTTCTTTCACTGGGGGCTCTACTGCATCCGGGCTGCAAATCACTAAATCTGTTGCAAAAAACACTGTGTGCTACTAGCCAAGCCTATACTATAAACAACACTATAACTTGGTAAGAACCAGATCACTTATTCTCTATGGAGACAACAAACGCTTTGCTGTACTGAATCTGCTCATAAATCACAAGCACTTACAAGGCCCCGTTTCCCAGCAGAAAATATGAAATGTAGCAGAAGAGACACAGAAAAATCTTCTATTTACTTGTTGGAGCCAAACGCAGCAGCTAATAATTTATGCATATACCTTGGCATATCCATAGAGTTTAATTATTTCCATCCCAAAGCTTCTCTGCTGTTGTTCAGCTAGACCAGGGGTGTCCAAAAGGTAGATTGGGATCTACCAGTAGACCTTTAACCGGTGATCAGTAGATCTTAAAGGAAAACTATACCCCCCGGACAATGTAGGTGTCTATAAAAAGATATTGCATAAAACAACTCATATTTAAAACCCTGCTTCATGTAAACAAAGCATTTTCATTTTAATACACTTTTTTAGTAGCATGTGCCATTGGGTCATCCTAAATAGAAAATTGCCATTTTAAAAAATAAGGACAGCCTCCTAGGATCGTATGATTCAACGGTGCACACAAACATACCAAACAAACTATAAAGTTAGGTCACATGAGTCAATTAACAGACAGAGTTGTGTCTTTTGCTTCCACACTTCTTCCTGTTACAGTTAGAGTTGAAATATTTCTGGTCAGGAGATTTCGTGAGCACACAGATAATCACGAAATGGTGGTTCAAGGCAAGAGATGTAAAAGGGCAATATTTACTTAAATATATATTCCAGTTTGGTAAGATTATTTAATGTCACTTAATTTGATATAAACTACCAGTTGCTCAAGTATTCATTTTGGGGGTATAGTTTTCCTTTAAGACATTGTCAACAAACAGCTTGTCTAAATCCTATTTCATGCTTTTGTGATTACAAAAGAAATAGTTTGTTAAATAAAGCAATATAGATTTTTAAGTTATATTTTCCATGGAACACAATGTTAGCAATGTTTTATGGATGTAGATCATAATAGGATAGCACCACTAAAAAGTAGACCTCGCATTAGTAACGTATGGGCACTCCTGAGCTAGACATTTCAGTATATATGGGCATCCAAAGCTTCTCAGGGGAAGCTGGAAATTCCATGTAAGGGTAGTGACACACGGGCACATTCGGGGAGATTTAGTTGCCTGGTGACTAATCGCCTGTTCTTCCGGGTGTCGATCTCCCCGAACTGCCTTTGCGTGTCTTCCCTTCCTGTATAACGAATAGTCACCTGCACTAAGCACATGCAGCGCTTCGTTTTCCAAAGTCACCTGAAGTTTCATCATAAGCCAACTTCAGGCGTCTTCGGAAACTGAAGCACTGCGTGTGTTTACCAAAGGCGACTCTTCAGGGGAAGGGAAGTAAGGGAAGACACGTGAAGGCAGTTCAGGGAGGTTGTCGTCCAGAAGAACAGGCAATTAGGCGCCAGGTGACTAATTCTCCCCTAATCTGCCTGTGTGTCACTACCTTAAGGGTAAAGCTGGCCATTTTTGAAAGATCCAATAGTTATCGTGAGACCACGATTGTCTCAAAACGATCGTTTAAATGTCCGATGTGTCCATCAACTAAAAAGACCATTTCAGGCGATATTGCCAGCAAAACTAAAGGATCGCAGCCTGCTTGCCCTGCAAACATAGGTAGATTGCGTGGGGACCGATAAAGATTTTCTAACCTGGCCGATCAATCATCAGACCAATGTCGGACGAAAAATCGTGAGATGAACGATCGTTTGTATACCACTAACCGCACGATAATTTGACAGATTGGTCGGACTTCCCTAAAATCGGTCGTTCGGCAGGGAAAGATCGTTGCGTCTATGGGGAGCTTTAGGCCAGATGGGAAGATTTGTCGCTGCGCTGTGCTTTACCCGAAATCAATCGAAATTGCCTGTGAATAGGCGCAGGCGATTATTCATTAATCAGCTGGAAGGCAGGGGAAATCAGTTCGGGGAGATTTGTTGCCCAAAAGAAGAGGCGATTAGTCGCCAGGCAACAAATCTCCCTGAATCTTCCCGTCTGGCCTTTACGAGGACTGGGTGATGGACAAATAAACAAACAAATACCTACACCCACTTCCCTGCCACAATAAAAGGTAAAGAGAGAATAGAGTGTACACTTGCAATGCAAAAAGACTGCCCCTCAGCGAGAGGTTTCTGCATCAGCAAGTTCCTATTGACAAACACGTAGTTGCACAGCGCCTGTTCTATGGGTATAATCAGCTGTGGCAGACATGTCGGCCTCAATGGCAGGGCTCCTTTCTGAGAGCTCTTTGTTTAGTGGCTCTCTCTGGAAATGCTACAGCAATAGTGACAAGTGCACGTACAGAGTACACAGATATGCCGGGATGTTTAACCAAGCTCGAAAAGCAGACAATAACTATCCTGCCTGCTTCGTGCTCAGCCAAACAAGCCTGGATAAAAAATAAAAAAAAACCAGCAACTAGAGAGCGATTAGTGCTGCCAACATATGCAGAATGCCAGCCTGGCAAAGCGCTCTTGCATCTTGCACAGCTGGCTGCCATTTTACCTTTGCACATACAAGATGGTGTGCACATCACCCCTATGAATCAAGGGAATACCCACCGAATGATGTGGTGCTAAACAGCAATAGGTACCCTGTGACATATAATTAACCACTATGTGCCCAGAGGCCTGCTACGTGCTGCTATACATAGGCTTAATCAATGCTTAGCACTTTTACTGAATGGCGCAGGGGATAAATCATTCAAGCTCTGAGGCTGAGAAAAACACGATAGAGTACAAGATCCATGTAATCCTCTTTCCTGTGCTGCAGTGCCTACTAACAAGATTGTGCAGCGCTCACATTGGATCAGCTTCGTTATGACCTCTGCACACAGCCACAATAACCAATATTAATGCCAGGCTGATAGCACGCAGAATAGGATTCCCTGCTTCTAACAGCAAGCATCCCAGCAGAAGGAGAACAGCGGTTTGCTTAGCAGTAGGCAAAGGGTATGAGCATCACGACTATTTTATTCCCTTCTGCACGTATCCGTGGATAACTGCTGCATACAAAAAAAAAAAAGTTTAATTTGTAAAATCAACAATTTTCAAAGAATATGGATATAAACCTCAATAGCAGTCACGAATGATAAGTTAATGTGGCAATGTGTACAGATGTCTCCCAGTCATGCTATACAGTAAATACAGCAAGATTCATGCCCTTTAAGTTATGTATGTTTCCCGACATCATGTCAAGTGACCTCTATAGTAATTATTTCCTTGTCTAATGTAACTGCAGTCATTTGGATTCCCAGGGTAAGGGGGGGGGATGTTGCAAATTAATTGCACTTGGAAGCCTATTCAAACAGCCAGGATACGTCAGTACCATACCTTCAAAGTGTCCCGTTTTGAGTGGGACAGTCCCAGCTTTTGACAGCTCAACCCACTATCCCGGGTTAGTACTGGATCCAGATCTCTGCACTGAACAGGAAAAGTCCAGATCTCTCTGTACAGCCAAAAGAGATACAATGTTTCTAACTTAATTGGCTCTTGGCAGAGAGCCCAGAATAGATACTTGATACATTGGTAACAGTTTTGTCCCTTGGGAGAAGAAGAGTCACAGCTTAAAGGGCAATTCCCCTTTATTAGTAAAACTGTAATAAAATATAAAAACTACAGAAATGTGTTCAAACTTTCAGAACCAGGTAAATTTTCTAAAATGGGTATGTTAACTAGGGGAGATATTTAATGTAGGGATGCACCGAATCCAGGATTCGGTTCGGGATTCGGCCGAATCCTTCTGCATGGCCGAACCGAATCCGAATCCTAATTTGCATATGCAAATTAGGGCCAGGGAGCTAAATCACGTGACTTTTTGGCACAAAATAGGAAGTAAAAAATGTTTTCCCCTTCCCACCCATAATTTGCATATGCAAATTAGGGTTCGGATTCGGTTCGGTATTCGGCCAAATCTTTCGGGAAGGATTCGGGGGTTCGGCCGAATCCAAAATAGTGGATTCAGTGCATCCCTAATTTAATGACCATTTTATTTTGCCTCTCTGTGGTCATGACGTGTGGTCCTAAATGTTTAAACTGTTAATGTACCGACCATCACACAAATCCCCTATCTATCCCCCTAGTTCCTAATTGTGGTTCAACAGTAACTATTAAGGTGGCCATAGACGCACAGATAATATCGTACGAAACGAATTTTCGTACGATATTCGGTGCGTGTATGGTGGGAAATGAGCCGACTGATATCGTCAGAAGATTAAGATATCGGTCGGCTGGTTGATCGGGCTGGACGGAAAATTTTGATCGGATGCCTTTGAAAGCTCCCTGAACATCGGCCATTGTTAGTGCTGAATCGTCAGATACAAGTAGAATTCTATTGTTTCTATCTGTATATTTGACGATTCAGCTCTACACGTGTGTGTTGAAACGAACGATCTTTCTTGGAAAGATCTTTTCCGAGAAAGATCGTAATTGTTACGTCTATGGCCAGCTTAAGGCTGGGTTTCAGGTTGGACAAGCCTGCAGCTCTGTATAAATCACACAATCTGATCTATTGCTTCCATTTCTTGTCCGCATTATTCTCAGGAATATCTGTAGCAGAAGGTAGACACTCAGAAATTAAAACGTTTGTTCGCTTGTTATTCAGTAAGAAATGGTAAAGGCATGAGCAGGAAAATGAAATCCACGTGAAAACACCAAGAAACCAGGCAGCATAAAAGGCCTGGAATAAGTAATGAAGGAATCCCAGCCCTGTAGCTTCAACTCCATATGGCTTGAAAAGCTGATTGATATGGCTCACCACAGGAGGGAGCGAGCAGTGCAGCTCCCTCCCTCAGCTCAATCTTTTCACAGAGCTTACAAAGGAAGGGAAGAGAACTCCATCTTGTAAATACACCTCCATGCTCTCTGGGGCTACCTGCTAAACATGAGCAGACACATACATGCTACACACATATACATTTCCAGGCCTAGTGTAGAAAATCACAGTTGTACCTACCAAGGGAACGAACCATGCTTGAGGTAAACCAACAGCCTGCATGTTAATCTCATCTTTGTGGGCACATTTTTTCTCCCTTAGAGGGCAACAAAAGGTCCATAAAGCGAGGAAAAGAACAGAACATAGGGTTGTTCTGACTCAGATCATGTACAGCAGCCACAGAGATAGCCCTTGCCTGCGTATGAACTGCATCAATTAGCTTCTATGGATGAGCTGTGGGTATAACCAGCTCTAATAATGTCACTTATATGGCACTTTCACAAAGGCTTACTGGGACTCTGTATTGGAACTTGATTTGCCTGTAGAATATAAATATTACAATATTATTATTCAAACATGATTATTTTTGGTATTTTTGGTGGATGATCCCAATGTTATTAATAGGAAAAAAGATAAATATATAGGAAGGCCGGTATTTTTTTCAAGAAAAGGTGGCAACCCCACTTAAAGGGGTAGTTCACCTTTATGTTAACTTTTAGTATATTATGGAATGGGCAATTCTAAGAAACTTTTAAATTAAGTTTTTACATTTTAATTATTTGCTTTGTTCTTCTGACGGTTTCCAGCTGTTAAATGCTACAAATGTATTGTTATTGCTTTGTTTTACTTCTCATCTTTCTATTCAGGGCCTCTCCTATTCATGGTCCTATCTCTCACTTAAATCAATGCATAGTTACTAGGGTCATTTGGACCTTAGCAACCAGCTTGCTGAAACTGCAGACTGAAGAGCTGCTGAATAGAAAACCAACAAATAAAAACAGAGAACCAGTTGCAAATTGTCTTAGAATAACCAATTCTACTTCATACAAAAAGTTAGCTTAAAGTTGAACAACCGCTTTAAGGGCAGAGTCACACGCTGTGTTTCGGGGAGATAAGTAGTAGCCCGTCGACAAATCTCCTCTTCTTCGGGGTGACTAATCTCCCCGAACTGCCTCCCCGCAGGCTAGAGTGAAAATTGCCAGTGGAATGGCACTAGGAGGAAACTTCAGGAGACTTCAGAAAATTAATTGCTCCAAATGCCATCCCGCCACCATTTTTCATTCTACCCAGCAGGAAGGCAGGGGAGGCAGTTCAGCAACAAATCTCCTCTTAATCAGGGCAACTAATCTCTCCAAATGACAGCGTGTCTCTGCCCTTAGATCTGAATTTGTAAATTTTTATAAGCCGATTCAGGCCATATTCAGACCACCAATTCATATTTATTTACATAAAAATTAATCCAAGGGGGATTCAGAATTCACATATATTGAATACCGCTGAAGTGAATAATTTTGCCACAAATGTACAAACGTCTACTTGTACACATTTTATGCATAAAAAGTATGACTTTTCTACAAAGCCCCACAAGTGTATTCTGAAGAAAGAACAGAGCATAGTGGTAAATGTAGATACTCCAGTGAAGCTTTTTCCATACTTTAATAGATAATGTCACCAGAAATTAAAAAAAAAAACAAAAACACAAAAATAAACATTACTGATATTACAGAATGCTTTCTCTTTTAAAGGAAGCAAAAAGTAACAAAACAAACCATTTGCATGGTTAAATTTATACACCTATGAAGGGTAATCTATTATTTTTGTACTTCTAAATTGGCCATTGTCCAGGCAAGCGTTATGGCAGCTCTGGAGCAACATACAAAAATTTTGCAACTGTTATACACACTATTTAAAGAGAAAATAATGAAATACTGCTAGAGAGTACACTTTGCCTTGCCTTTAAATGTCATATGATACAGACAGAATGAAACCTAGGATAGGCCTGTACTTTTGTTTACAATCCAGAAGTCCAATGATGTTCTATAAATTAGGCATTGTTACTCTGATCCCACTGAGATCTTTGACTCACCTGATGGTTAGCATTTACGGCTGCAGCGAACATAAATACACAGAGGAATAGAGGTAATCCTAAAAAGCTAGCATCAGGCAAAGGTCAAAAGACATTACAATAGCAGCATAATTATCTGTTGTGATAAAGTGCCCTCACAGATTCTATTTAATCAAATCATTACACCACCCTCAACTAATTACATCAAAATTGCATCCAAGCACAACCCGCATCCCCCTTTAAATAACCCCCCCCCGTAAAAAGAGAGCGTTTTTATTTACCTGTGACAACTGAGCCAGAGTAGTACCAAAAACACGGTAAATGCGGCAAGTATCTCTTTTAATAAACTGTCACAGAAGAAACACGGAAAATGTGCTTCCAGCTGAGAACAGATTGATGGGCACAGAATCCTTCAGGCATTAGACAGCATTATGCAGCTCACACAAGCTCACAGAGCTGTATTATTGGAGCCAGCACTCTCCGTCAAAGCCAATTACCCCTGGGAAAATCTGGGGAGAGGGGACTGGGCTTTATAGACACCTTCTGTAACTGTCAAATGTAGTCCACTGGAGGAAGGAGAATATTTCTGTTGTCTAAATCCCACTTGCATGATCTGTTGTACGCTGGCTGGCATTCTGAACAAATTGCAGAGAGATGATATATGCCAAGGTGGCAGCTTTGTTTACAAAGACAGGAGAAATAACGCTTAGAGGTAAAAATTAGGGATTTCTGAAAAAGATAATTACTCTTCTGAAAAGAGCTGTTAGCTACAAGAATTCCAGTTTCCCTTATTTTATTCACATTTTCAAACAGAAATTCTCTCATTACAACCCACACACCCCCATGAATGTGAGAAGGTTTTCCTGGTGCCAGTTAAGGAAATTCCACAATTCAGCTGCTATATCCACACAAATCCCAATAACTACTACCATTAAAGGGAGAGGTAGTATATATATATATATATATATATATATATATATATATATATATATATATATATATATATATATATATATATCCTGTCATTCTGCACTAGGAACCAATGAGGTGTTGCAGAAACCAGCAGTAATCACTGTAATTTGTGAGAAATGGTAGAATGCCTGCCTGTCTTTGTCATACAATTATGTTTTATGCAAACATCTCTCCCAGACATGACATCACCTGTTCTACAGCATAACAAGCCTTGAAAAGATTCATATTTCTGTTAATCCCTTATCAAACAGTATCATGCTCTATGAAATTGCACAATATAGATTGTAATATTCCAAGTATTGATCTTTACATAATTTATATTCTTCTGCTGTATGTATATTTCTACATAACTGGGGCTGCCATGTCTCAATGGAGGCTTCCTATAAAGAGAGCCACAGACCAGAATAATGCTGTTTTATAAACAGGTCTCAGATGATATATGTCAGATAATATTCTTAATGTCACCTTTTTAAATTAACTTTTAGTATGATGTAGAGTGATATTCGGATACCATTTGCAGTTGTTTTTTATTGTTTATTATTTGGTGGTTTTGAGTTCTTTAGCTGCTCAGCAGCTCTCCAGTTTGCAATTTCAGAAATCTGGTTGCTAGTGTTCATAGTAACCATGCAATGATTTGAATAAGGAACTGAAATAGAAGTAGGAGAGGGCCTGAATAAAAAGATGAGTAAATAAAAAGTAGCAATAACAATATATTTGTAGACATATAGTCCATTTGTTTTTTAGAACGCTGGAAGAGCCAGAAGGCAGCAAATCAAAAACTGTAAAAAAATAAATAACGAAGAATAATTGTAAAGTAGCATTCTATAATATAGTAAAAGTTAAATTAGAGGTGACCCACCACTTAAGTACATAATTATTAAATAAACCAATAAGTAGCTAACTGCTCCTAGTTTTTCTTCTAGATTTGTTTTAAAAGTGGATTCCTAAAATATAGTTACACAGTTAAATTGAGTTGAAAAAAAGGCAAGGTCCATCAAGTTCAACCCCTCCAAATTAAAACACAGTATACACATACACACCCCTCCACTTTTTCACACAAACCGCATATGCCCATAGCTATAC
>CM044443.1:91751230-91770316 GCA_024363595.1 Xenopus borealis
ACTATTAACTGATGTGTTTTGAAGAAAACATGTTTTCCCATGACAGTATCCCTTTAACTAGCCACACACCTTGCAGCAGTGCAGGGATACAAGGACAAGTGACATGCCCAAGGTCACTGGCAGGGAGCACTGTCATTATAAGCAGGGTTCCCACACTCAGAATGAACTTCAATCATTTATTACATGTCAGAGCAAACGCCTCCTGCAATGTACGTCAGTCCTATTAAGCTATTCAAGCAATCAATTTCCAATGCACAGGAGAACACAAATGGAACACTCAACCCCGCTTTTCCACCCTAAACTACAACAAAGATTACAGCCTTTCATACTGATAAATCTCCCACCTATCCTTAATGCTTTGAGGTTTTGTCAAGCTGGTGGAACAGGATCAGAAAAGCACAATTATCTGTTGTGTACATTTTCACACTCACAGCGTCTTGTCACTCGGAGCGTGTGGCTAGGCTTCGCATTGACAGTATTCATTTCCTCTTGCACATCTCATTTGTGGAACACACATTAAATGCATATACGAAATGAGACCTCTCTGCACTTTGTGGTGTCTATTGGCTGCAGAATTCCCCTGACACCATTCGCCTTCAACAGATGACAGTTTAGTATGTTACATTCACCCCCCTTGCCTTTGTAATCAGTGGCATCGACGGCTGACGGAAGCCGTTACAATGGAACAGCAGAGTGAGTGTGCATGCTATCTCCAGCTTTCCCAGAAGATTCATTACACTTCCATTAGAAAGTCAAATCAGGCAAATCTGCAGTCAGCAAGAAGCTCACATGAAAGACACCCAGTAGAAAATAATCTATATTTATATTAGAGGACATTTATACCTTTAAAAACAAACACAAAACACAGAGCTTCCTTTATTCTGTAAGAGGGACACACGCAAGTGTTGTTTTACCAATGGCACACACCAAGGAACACTTGCCTTTACTAGGACACAAGTAAAACAGATTTTTAAAACAGAAATATATATGTATTTCATAGGGAAAATGCCATGGGGATTTCCATTATTAACTGGTTCTAGGCATATATACAGCTAGTGTAGATAATAGACTATAGAGCAACTGCTTGCAGTATAAAGGTTCTCTGTACATTACAGTACAGGTATGGGACCTATTATCCAGAATGCTCAGGACCTGGGGTTTTTTATCCCACCTTAAGACTACTATAAAATCATGTAACATTAAATACCCCCTATAGCTGGCTCTGATTAATTATATCTTAGTTTGGATCAAGTACAAGGTACTGTTTTATTATTAAAGGAAAAAAGGAAATCACTTTTACAAATTTGCATTATTTGATTATAATAGATTCTATGGGAGATGGCCTTTCCATAATTTGGAGCTTTCTGGATAACAGGTTTCCAGAAAACAGATCCCATACCTGTACTTCTTAAGGGTAGGGACAGACAGGGAGATTCGGGGAGATTCTGTCGCCTGGCGTTTTTAGCAGGAGACAATCTCCCCGAATTTCCTTCTCCCTGTCTGCCGCTAGTATAAGTGATAAAGCGCCAGCGCCTGTGCACACGCTGCGCGGCGATTTCCGGAATCGCCCTAAGATACTTCGTGAGGAAACTTCGAGCGATTCCGGAAATCGCCGCGCAGCATGTGCACAGGCACTGGCGCTTTATCACTTATACGAGCGGCAGACAGGGAGAAGGAAATTCGGGGAGATTGTCGCCTGCTAAAAACGCCAGGCGACAGAATCTCCCCAAATCTCCCTGTCTGTCCCTACCCTTAATGTGCGTTAATAAAAAGAAATACAGGTATTGGATCATTCATCCAGAATGCTTGGGACATGGGGTTTTCTGGATAAGATACCTTTCCATAATTTGCATCTTTATTCTACTAAAGTCTACTAAAAAATCATTTAAACCAGGGGTGTGCAAACTTTTGGCTTCCCGGGGCCACACTGGAAAAATTTTAATTGTCTGGGGCCACACATGAAATAGACAAAACACTTTTGATTTGTTACAGTAAAGAAAATACACAGAAAAGAACTAAAATACCAGTTGGATTACCATTTGGAGCTATACACTGGAATATGGGACACCTGGGTATTAAGTTATTATATTAGAATACACAAAAGCTGTGAATATCTTGTAAATTATATCCTTATAAACGGTGAGTTCTGATGTCATCAGTTATAAACGGTGAGTTCTGATGTCATTTCTGTCACATGACTCACTCAAACATGTGTATTATAATAAATAAAGTACCCCCAGTTGCAAAATATAAGGATATTAGAAGTTACCTCGGAGTTCCATGACCTGTATAAAAACACTCGGCCTTCAGCCTTGTGTTTTTATATGGTCATGAAACTCCTCGGTATCTTATAATATCCTTGTATTTTACAAGAGGGGGTACTTTATTTATTATATTATGACATTTCCTCGGGAAACAAGCGTTTCAAGCTGAGCCACATTCATATCCATCCTGGGCCGGATACAACAAGGATGTATTATATCTTAGTTAGATCAACTAAAAGGTACAGTTTTATTATTACAGAGAAAAAGTAAAAAGATTTTTAATTATTTGATTCAAACAGAGTCTTTGGGAGATGGCCTTCTTGTAATTCAGAGCTTTCTGGATAACGGGATCCCATGCCTGTAATTATAATTTTAGACATTTTTTTAGTAGAGTAGCTTTATACACCCACTCCCCAGCCCTATTCTTTATTTGCACTATGCAAAAGTGCACAGGGAACATTCTTGGCTGGTAAAAACCTGCTTGGTCTGTACAGGAATGTTTACATATTGATTAAACAATGAACAAGTGATGTTTTTATATGTATTTGAAATAGATTGGTAGTTAATGTGAGTGACTAATAGTGTGGCTAGAGGTAGTTTGAAACATGACTTGAAACTTTTTTTTTTTTTTCCCCCAAACGCTTTGGGCTTGTCTCCTAAGCCAACCATAGACCAAAGATCTGATCGTACAAATCCTCAACTCATACGATTTTCTCATACGATTTTCGGATTTTGTGCGGAGTGTCCCAACATTTGTCTTGCCATGCCTATCGGTTGGTCAGTTGATCGGACAGGTTAAAAGATTTATGTGGGCTGCCGATCATATCTCTGCATGTATTGCCGATCTGTCGATTTAGAGTGGGAGATGGTCACCAGCTTCTATTGGACATAAACTTTCATATGATTGCGGTCAGGGGCAGAATATCGTCTGATCTGTTTTACTGCTTTATTTGAGCTCAATGGTTAGCGGCAGGTCGTGAGAGAAGGACGTACGATCATTCGTCTGATATTGAAGGTAATCTCTGTGTCTATGGCTGCTTTACTCCGCAGGTTCTGCCTTACACAAGGTTCCAGTGGAGTAACTAGATGTTACTGGGCCCCACAGCAAATTAATTTTAGGGCCCCAACATATCCAGAGGTTATCCATTTTACTAGTATATGTTGAAATTGTTCATTAATTAGGGAATCATGGGGCCCCTATACCCTTTGGGCCCCCCTGCAGGGTCTGCTTCCTCTGTAGTGACGCCCCTGCAAGGTTCCATTATTTTCTTGTTCCTTGATAAGTCAAAAGGATATGGTCATTGAAAAAAATATCTGTCTTGAAAATAAAAAATAAGCAAAGTAGCAGGGGGTCTGCTGCACGAGTATCTGCTTGTTTATCTAGTTTATTTTTTATGCTTCATTTCATCACCCGGAATTCTCAAACCTGCCCGACAGATATCTGTTCGATTTTTGGCCAGATATCTGTTGTGGAGGAAGTCAGGGAGAGCCCATATAGGAGCAGATAAGTTACCTACTTAAGTGGCCAAATCAGTGTCTTAAATCTGCCTATGTATGGCCATCTTAAATGTCTCCATGTGCCAGCACCCTAAAAGCTACATACCTGCTGAAGAAAAGTGAAAGCTCTTCCTAAGAATTCACTGAAACACCGCTCCCTAGTGGCAAATACTATGAACAAAAACATTGTATGGGGCAATCATTTTAAAATAAATCACTCAGCCTTGGCAGCACCTCATAAAGAGCAGCCATGCCATTTATGCATAGTCCACAAGATACAAAAATGGTCGGCACAGTTCTGAAAAACGGTTCACTCCAGTTCTGTGATCTGCACTTCAATGCAGTATTAAATGGGGAGTTGGAAACCCTTGTCACAGCAGATAAATTAAAGCAAAGAAAGATTTACAAGGTTGTTGGTGGAAGTGTTTGTCACGGATAAACAGTCCAGTCCCTAAAGACTTTAAATCAGAAAAATTAATTTCAATTGGACAGGCGCCTGTAATACTGTTTAATTCTGTTCAAGCTGCAGAGCTGTAAGAGCAGCAAGAAAGACATATACTTTGGCTTCTAATGCATGAGAAAAGAACAGACATGATGAACAACTACTGTTTCAGCTATAAATACACTGACAATAAGCTGGAGGTTTTACTGTAATGAGAAAAGAGGACTCGCTAATTTTATTTGCACAACATGAGAAATAAGTTTTAAAAAATGAAGTCCTACTTTAGCCACCTGAAAAAATGCTCTCCACATCTATTATGAATAGGGCTGCCTTTTTTTTTTTTTTTTTTTTTTTTTTTTAAATACCGGCCTTCCTTTATATTTATCTTTTTTCCCTATTAACATTGGGTTCAGCCATCATTTCTACCGGCCAGGTGGCAACCTTAATTATGAAAGGGGCATGTATATATTTATGTGCACAAATGTGTGCATGTGTGTAGGGCATATCACATGTAATCACACCTGACAATTTTATATAAAACCTTAAGATCTTTGTAAAATTTCCAGCAAACTTTAACATTAAGGAGAAGACAGATTGACAATAGCATCCATAAAAAACAGTGCTACATCATGCTGGTGTGACAACAGTCAAAGATCAGGGAAAAAAACAGCTCCCTGGGCAAGTGACTGTCAGAAACATGAAACAGAAGTAATTAGACAAGCCACAGAAGACTGACGCAAATGGTCATGGCACAGTCATGTCAATTTGGATTACCCAAGTGCTGTAGGTCACCATATCATCATGCTTTCTACTACACAAAAGCATGACAAAAAAACCCTTACTGTCCAGTTTAATTTCCACAATTTGTTCCACTAAGCAGCTGCACGTCCTTCACAAAAAACTCAAATACTGATGCAAAGCCGGTATTTTAGTTATAAGATATGTAAACCATTACAATCTACAATTTGACAAAAGAATTCTTGTCTACCGATGCCCGCTCAGTTGTTGGTCAAACAAGAAGTTCAGGGATATTAGGACATTGATGTGGTTAGTCATACAGATAGCATCCAGCCATGAGCAGGACAAGCCCTACTTGGAGGTCCAACCTTTGTTCAGTGACCCCTTCACTCATAATGATACAACTACAGGATAAGTTGTATCAGCCATATTGTCTACAATATATAAGGGTATCATTTGGAGTAAAAAAGTCATCTCACAACAAAATCCCACCCCAAGTGGCCTTCAGGCCCATGATCGGCTCAGACCAATACTGCCCATTCAAGGAGGATATATCAATGCAAGATCTGCTTGTTTGGTGATCCCACCCCAAGTGGCCTTCAGGCCCATGATCGGCTCAGACCAATATTGCCCATTCAAGGAGGATATACCAATGCAAGATCTGCTTGTTTGGTGACCTCAAAGAAGATCTAAACCCTAAAAATTAATATGGTTATGCCATATTTTATATACTGGTCTTACTGCACTAGCCTAATGTTTTAACTTCTTAATAGCAGAAATAATCCAAGACTTTAAACTTGACACAGGGGGTCACCATCTTAGAAAGGGTCTGCAACACTCACATGCTCAGTGGGCTCTGAGCAGCTGCTGAAAAGCTAAGCTCAGCGATCGTCACATATTATCAAGCAGAAAAGGAGGTTTGTCTGTAATATAAGCTAATGCTACAGGGGAGTGCTGCAATTTACCAATAATGTATTCATTATTAATCAGCTTTACATTGTGTCAGTTATGGTGAGTCGGTCCCTAAGCTCAGTATCCGACAGCAGCCCGAAACAGTGCCGTGAATTAACAGAAAAGAAGATGGGAAGCTGCTGGGGGAATCTTCAGAGGCACAGATCTTTACTGCTAAATGGTTGTGGTTGCCTTGGATTGGTACAGAAGCCCAAAACATAATGTACAACAATTCTAGTCTGCTTCTTTAGTTAGGCTTACATTCGTGTTTAAGTCAAAGCTCCTGTCCTTCAGAGGATAGCCTGCACTACCATCTCAGATCACTGCAATAAAGGATAGTATTCTATGGGTAGGTGGCCCATATATAGCCAATGGCAGGCCAGTGAATACAATCTACTAGCCATTATTTATTGGGATTTTGAAGTTCATTAGGCACTTAAAAAATTCTTTGAGCAGGGCAGGAAAAGTAGTGGTGATGGTACCCTACAAGACACAGGGAAACTTTTAGTCTGCTGGAAGGATTTTTAAAGCAAATTCAATAGTGTGACAATAACTCAATCATCCAAACGATAATAGATGTTCCCAGTAATAACCCATTAATGAATTTATGCAACAAATTTAAGCTTGGGGATCATGGAAGGTCAGTCATACCATTATTCATTTAAAAATTATCTGATAATTACATTTAAGAGGTGTGCTATTTAAAGAGCCAGAATTTCTCAACTAAAATCAAATTTGCTGAGACAGCAAGGGAACAAAATGAATCTGCCATGCATTGCAAATCAGTGAAAACATGACACAACCAACTGCTTGTATGATGCAAAGTATAAACCTTACACAGCTAAAGCATTACAATGAATTCAACATATAGCATTTCAGTATTTATTCTGTTTTTGAAGATAAATTGCGTCATTATTTCAAACAATCTCCATCAATAATTGTCTTATGCCCTCACTCTACTGGATACAGCTGCAGGGATATAAGCAATATAAGAAAGATATATATACAAAATTCTTTAACTTTTTTACTGTTGGTATGCAACCATCTCAGTTCATTAAAGAAACCGAATAAGCTTACATGGACTTTTAAATGAAATAAAATACCTTCAATTTTCACATAAGCACACTCAGCTTGGGGCACATTAAAAAAGTGCATAAAACACTAACTGAATTGCCAAAAATAAATAAATAAATCAACAGGTTAGGTTTTAAGAAAAGTCCTGTTTGAGACAAAAATATTGAAATACCTGCACCCCACATGTGAACTACACATACAGCAAAGATCAACTGTGAGGCATCATGGGGAACAGTGCAAGAGTGTTCAAACTGGGGAAACCTGTCAACGTTGGAACTATACCTATACAAATTAGAAGGAGAAAGCAACAAGCATTTTTTTGGCACAATAATGTTAATTTTTAATATTTGATCCTTCAGATTATTTACTTCCTGGTTTCAACTGTTGAGGATCAGAGTACTCTGAAACAAATGATCCCTAGCTCATGACAGTTTGAACAAAAGAGAGTCTTGTACATGCAGGTACTGAAGCGTAACCCTACCTCTTCAGGGAAAGTGGATGCCATTGTTTTATTTAACGCTGAGTTAAGTCACAAGAGGGCAACCACTAACAAGAAATAAACCCAAGTTTAGGCATACAAGATGGTGTCTTTGGGGGAAGGATTCGAACACTGAAAAAGAAAAAGACAATTGCCTCATTATTTGCCTTCTCTAAGGGCAGAGACACATGCTGCGATTTGGGGAGATCAGTCGCCCGGTGACAAATCTCTCCAAACTGCCTCCCCACAGGCTAGAATAAAAATTGCCAGTGGGAAGGCATTCAAAGCCCTTCCTTTTCTGAAGTTGCCCGAAACGCTCAGAGTGCTGTCCGACCGGTGATTTTCATTGTCGCCAGCATCGCGTGTACACACACACACACTGCCTAGGTAGCCTCTAAAACATTCCAAGCGCCGATTTCCGGAATCGCCCGAAGTTTCCTCACGAAGTAACTTCGGGCAATTCCGGAAATTGCCGCACCGCGTGTGCACAGAGCCGGCGCTTTTACATTTCAACTAGCGACGGACAGGGAGAAGGACGTTCGGGGAGATTGTCGCCTGCTATTAAATGCCAGGCGACTGAATCTCCCCGAATCTCCCTGTCTGTCCCCAGCCTTATAGTTGAAATTTTAATATTTACAAGTTGCTGTCAAACTGCCACCCATGACATCACCCTTCCAGTATTACAAGATTTAAAGCTTCTCTCTGTTCTCCCTGAGAGGGCCAGAGCAATGAAAAAAGTGTTGGTGTGCCACAGGCCTTCTGCAGCTTAGTAACTCACTTATCTAGTCCTGGGGTTTAAGTTAAGCTTTAAACAATGGTTTGTATCAAATAACACTATCAGCGGACAACACAAGATTGACTTTTGGAAAGGCAGGAAAAAAACATCTGTCTTTTCTAAGCAGTAGGATACCGAATACCATGTCCCTTGCAACAATATAACAAACAGGAACAACACGCATATATTGTCCAGATGGTGAGCTGGATGGAAACATTCTTATCCATAAAAAGAAAGCAACGTTCTGAAACATTTGTTCCCCTTTTCTGTTTCCTTGAAACTAATTAAAGCCTGCAGGTCTAACATTTTTCCATTAGGTGGTTTATTTTATTATCAAGGGTACATAATGCTAAGAGATGTATCTGGGTGGGAAAAGGGATCATTAGCGTTTTCCAGGTAATAACTGCTCACATGCTATACACCAGTGATTCCCATTGATTATTATGGAAAGTATGACAATCCTACACATTTTGCTGGAGTGGCAGCATACTCACAAACAACTGTCCCCTTATTAAATGTATTTCCCCTTTGGATGGTTTGGGGTCTTCAAGCTGCAGCAATCAAAATTCGTGGGTAAGAGTCCCTAATGCCATCCAAACTTGCCTTCTATTCCCTGGGCCCACTTTATTTGTCATCAGAGAACTGCTGCGAGGGGCCTGGAACTAGATTCACATATGCATTAGAACCAAGCATCTCTATAAAGCACACAGGGGGTCTTTTATAAACAATGAAAAAAGTTGCATCTGGGACATAACCCATATTGGCACCCAATAAAATTGTCTTTGATTATTCTACCTGCAGCTAGGAGGAATAATAAAGTTATGGGTGGTAAGTTATGGCCCATGGTACTTCCCATAGCCTTTGGCCCTCTGCCCTAGAAGCAATGTGACACTACTAATACCCCCCACCCCCTATTTTCCATGGGGTGCACCTCACCAACTTATATGCGAATGCTATGTCTCAGTTTGCCACCTGAAACTTTTTGGACAACCTGTTGCATTTCCCAAAGACCTGTAGAATAGTACTGGCAACCAAATAGCCTTAGAATGAGACCACGGTTATTCTAAGAATAATATAATCCATACAAACTGTTGCACCAACACTGTAAATGCTACACTTAGCAGAATGTATGATATTTCTGACATCTAATTACTAGCCCCTTCAAATGCTAGCCCCTTAATTATAAAATACAGCATGAATGTATTCACTTTTATTTGTATATAATCAGGGACCCATTGTATAAAATAATTTAATGCTAGCCAGATGTGTTGTTTTAAGGTTAGTCTTCTGCAACTATTTGAAGACTAAAAAAAAGTATTTGGACTTGTAACAGGAACATATACATTGGGCTGAAACAAAAACACCACAGGAAAACATTTAGTGTAAATATCCTCAAAGAATGAGCAGGAAGCCACAGAGTTGGCATTAGTGAAATTGCCCTCGCTCATGCTGTTAGAGACTTTAGAGAGCTGCCAGATTTTGTTACCTGCTTGCTATTTCCTTACCCTTGTGTTTTCCCAAGGTCTCTGATGGAATCATATTCATGCAAAGGCTAACTACTCCTTATCAAGCCATTTCTATTTCACAAACTTTTTTCACCTTACTGGAGTAAATATCACACTGCTAAATAGCTCCCACACCACTAGTAACAAATCTTTCCCTTTCCAGCATCTGTTTCACATTTAAATTACAATTACACATTTCTCAAAGCCACAAGATTACCCTGGCTAGATTTCATGAGACTGGAAATCATTTTTTTTTTTTTTTTTTTAATATGCATTTTTTTCAGGTATGCTAATCAGACCACTTTCTTCTGCATTTTTCTGAGGATTTTCTTTGGGATTAGCTCTGAATCAATTAAATGTGGTGAGCTAAATCCTGGTGTGGAGCAGACATTACTAATCTTTAAAAGATAGGGTGGCTGCATCCTAACTACTCTTAAGTAAAGACTGTGAAGCATCTGATAATAATCAGAAAGTATAAACAGGACTAAGCCACACATACTGCACTTATCCAATGACATATTAAGAGAAAACACTGCAGGCAATTTAGGGATGTCACTAAAGTAATTTAACAGAGCATGTAGCATAATCTTGTTGGCAATAATGAATACCATATATGGTGCTGGATTCACTTTGACCTAAATATTATTAAAGGAAAACTTTACTCTCAGAATGAATACGTAACCAACAGATAGTCTGTATCATATTACTTGGCCTATTAAAGAATCTTACCAAACTGGAATATAAATATCAGCAATAGTCAAAGGGGACAGGGCCTTGCCAGTATATACAAAGTCATGCTTAGAGGCAGAAGTTGAGCAGAAAAAGGCAAAGGATATTGTGCAGAAGTCGGGCCAAACCCGTCTGACCTGCATATCCTGCAGGCTTTGGGCCGGTCCACACATCACTAATCTGTGAATATCGTCCTTTTGCATCTTTTACCTTGAGCCACCATTTTATGATATTGTCTGATCTCCCTCAGAGATCATCTGAACAGAAATAATGCTGCTCTAACTGTAACAGGAAGCCGTGTAGGAGCAACAGACAGGACTTTATCCATTGATTGGCACATGTAATTTAGGGATACTGTCATGGGAAAAAATCTTTTTTCAAAATGCATCAGTTAATAGTGCTCCTCCAGCAGAATTCTGAATTGAAATCCATTTCTCAAAAGAGCAAACAGATTTTTTTTATATTTAATTTTGAAATCTGACATGGGGTTAAACATTTTGTCAATTTCCCAGCTGCCCCAAGTCATGTGGCTTGTGCTAGAGTCCTGCGTGGGTCCATTTTTTGGGACCCGTACCCGCAACCCGAGATCCGCAACCCACTGACCATCAAGAATCAGAAGTGCTATCATTCTAAGCCGGAAGTGACCTCATCGGAAGCAGCTGAGATCAGAGAAAAAGGAGTAAAACAGGAAGTGCTGTCATTGTGAACCGGATGTGACATCATCAGTAGTAGAAATGCTCAGAAAAAGGTGTAAAAATCGCTATAGCAAGGATCCGCGACCCAAACCTCAACCCGCCAACCTGCAGAACCAACGGCCCGCTTCTATACCCGCACCAAGAAACTCTACGAGCAACCCGCAGGGTACCGCGGAATTTTGCGGGTAACCCGCGGGTACCCGACCCGCTGCAGGACTCTAGCTTGTGCTCTGATAAACTTCAATCACTCTTTACTGCAAGTTGAAGTGATATCACCCTCCCTACCCCCCCAGCAGCCTAACAACAGAACAATAGGAAGGTAACCAGATAACAGCTGCCTGGTAGATCTAAGAACAGCACTCAATAGTAAAAACCCATGTCCCACTGTGTTCCATTCAGTTACATTGAGAAGGAAAAACAACAGCCTTCCAGAAAGCAGTTCCCTTCTAAAGTGCTGGCACAAGTCACATGACCAGGGGCAGCTGGAAAATTAACAAAATGTCTAGCCCCATGTCAGATTTCAAAACGGAATATAGAAAAATCTGTTTGCTCTTTTGAGAAATGGATTTCAGTGCAGATGTCTACTGCTGATTAGCACCTTTCCTACATTGGGTTGCCACCTTTTCTGGAAATAAATACCGGACTTCCTAAATATTTATCTTTTCTCCCTATTAATAGCATTGGGATCAACCATCATTTTTACCGGCCAGGCTGGTAAAATACACTGACAACCTGCACATCCTGGGAAAGCAGGCAACAGGAAGTGGAAAATATGGGCCTAGTCCTAAGCAGGGTTTGGGAATTAAATTTTAATAATTTATCCCAAAACATGATTTTTTTACGCAAATTCCTTCTATATTTAAAAAAAAAAAAAGTAGAATCCACTGGAAGTGTTTTAAAGTAAAGAAAATATCATGTAGTGTTGCCCTGTGCTGTTAAAACTGATCTGTTTGCTGCAGAAACACTACTAAGTAGCAATGGCGGAAATTGAAAAACGGCTACTAGGCACAGGATAAGTAATGGATAACGTTATGTTCTTCAGAGCTTATCTGCTGTGTAACTTGAGCCCTTTCTCCTTTGACTAGTTTCCTCCATGGCTATACAACTGTCAGGGGCCCATAGGCTCAGCCAAGAATAGCGGACCTAGGAGGAAGCACCAGTTCAACGTAGTTCGCGGTACAGATAGGGAAGATTGGTTTGAGTCCAGGCAATAGTCAGTACAGGCAGCAAAGGTTCAGAAACGGTAATCAGGCAGAGGTCAAACACGGAATCAGAAGATAGAATACAAAGGAGCGCACCCAGGAACACACAAGGTAGAACCTATACAAGGGCAAAGATGGCAGGCTTCTGGCGCTTTAAATAGCAGTCATTTGGCACCAAAGTCCAGAGTGTCATGACACTGCATCGA
Organism: Xenopus borealis; assembly: GCA_024363595.1. Taxonomy (NCBI): domain Eukaryota; kingdom Metazoa; phylum Chordata; class Amphibia; order Anura; family Pipidae; genus Xenopus; species Xenopus borealis. Next base: position 91,763,787 of record CM044443.1, read on the forward strand.
CTTTGACGCTGGCGTCGTAACGCTGCGTCAACTATGACGTGGGACATCCGCGTCGACCACGAAAAAAATATTTTTATCAATAAATTGGCTCAAGACTAACGTTTCGGCCCTATCCAAGGCCTTTCTCAAAGTATATAAACTATATATATCCTATATGGCTTGGGAAGGTTTGATTTTCTTCCGACCGACCCGTCGGAGCCCCTTGGTGTCATCATAATCCTATCGTTCGACCATATTACCTCCAATATGGCCATGAAGTTAGTGGCATATCGGAGAAAAATCCACTCGTTTGGTGAGTCTATGGCCAGCTTTATTCATAGACCAATGTTCTATAATTTGTCAGCCTCTACCACAACCTTTCAAAAATATATGTTAAAAAGTGGGCATGGCTATTTATGTGTCGTATGTTCAACATTTTTGAAAACTGGTCATACTCGCAACATTTTTCCGCCAACATTTCTCCGCTATAATACAAATGTCACAGGCAAATGTTGATAGGTTAATTTGGCCTAAGTCTGTATAGACACATTTTTTTGCCACAAAAATTTAAAACGTGAAACCATGTTTACAAAACGTTTATGTATTGTCTTACTGCCACGTATTAAAAACAAAAAAATACCTTATGTCAATGTGTTGTACTTACGCCATTTACAATTTGGTGACACATATTTAGAGAAAATATTCTTTTTACCCCTTATACACAAACATTTCTAATAAAAATGTAAATTAAAGTAGAAACCTAGGTAACGCAGTAAATGATTTATTTATCTACTGACAGTTTCAGTCTACATACTTAGATTTTCAAGACTAGAAATGTGTCAGATTTGATAACCGATTTATCATAAAGTCATTCCAATCAAACCACTTTAATTGGCTTGCAGAAATGTGTGTGCTGACATGAGGTTCTATTCCTTCTAGCTGAATCTTCAAAAAAGCTAAAGCTGGTGCATTAAACAAAGGTAAGCAAGGGGCAAGGGAATTCCAAAAGCTAGCCCATATGAAATGCATCAGAACTGTCCCAAGAATTCTGCACTTGCACTCGGATTGCTTTTGGGATTTGTCCCAATGCAAATAAACTGAAATAGCTAAGAATAGCCATCACTTAAAACAAGTAGTATCTGCCAATTGTTGTACTCTGGACTGGGATTCATAATAGGCCCTTGCATTATTGGCACACAGAGGCACAAACAACTCCACCCCCCCATCCCAATAAATAGTGACTGTCTATGGCATCTTACAGCAGTTTATTGTGCAGCCTTTTCCTTTAAAGAAACCATATCCAACTGAACTAGTGGGGCACCATCTGCTTTAACAAGGGTGGCAGCATAGAATTAGCCTCACACAAACAGCAATCATTTACAAGCAGATATCGGTGGCCTGCAAAGCATTTCAAACAGAAAGTAAATAATTAGAGTTGGAAGGTTGCCATAATGACACATTACCAAAGCCTGAACCAGGAGAACTTATTGCCAGTGAGTAAAGTCAGCAGATGTGCAAATATCATTAATAAAACTTGCTTACGTGCAAATATTATGATTAAACTTTGAAGATGTGCAAATCCCTGAGAGAATGGATGCATGCAAATCACATTAAGGGTGGCAAAAGATGATGCAGCCATTTAACCATACAAATATAGAATATGGTGTATAATTATAAATGTAAAACCATTTTTACATCGACAGATGACTTTCTTTACTAAAATCACCTGGTCTGTGTGATGCCTTTAAAAATGATTAATTATTAAAGAGAAATTATACTGACCTGTTTTTCTTGCTTTGGAAAGCAAGATGCTTAGTATGTTTTCATTGTTGAGTAATGGTTCTCAAGTCAGAGATGCTTAGTTCAAATGATATTGCTTCAAGGGAAACTGTCATGGGACAATGTTTTGAGATTTTTTTTTTTCTCAAAAGTCAGTTAATACTGCTGCTCCAGCACAATTCTGCACTGAAATCAGTTTCTCAAAAGAGCAAACAGATTTTTTTTATATTAAATTGTGAAATCTGACATGGGCTAGACATATTGTCAGTTTCACAGCTGCCCCCAGTCATGTGACTTGTGCTCTGATAAATTTCAGTCACTCTTTACTGCTGTACTGCAAGTTGGAGTAATATTACCCCATCTCTTCCCCCCAGCCTAACAACAGAACAATGGGAATGTAACCAAGATAGCAGCTCCCCAACACAAGATAATAGCTGCCTGGTAGATCTAAGAACAGCAGTCCGTAGTAAAATCCAGTTCCCACTGTAACACATTCAATTACAATGAGTAGGAGAAATAACAGTCTGAAAACAGTTCTTTCTGAAAGCACAGGACCAGGCAAAATAACCCGAAATGGCTAATAATACACTTGCTGTATGTATTTGCTGTATATTGTATGTATATATGTGTGCACAGTGGAATAAATAATTAATAAAAAATATTGGAGTGCTTATCTTCTTCATCACATTTGGATACAGTACCCATTTGTTCAAGTAAGAGTGCGGATACACACTGGGACTATATTATATATATATATATATATATATATTTTTTTTTTTTTTTTTTTTAATAAGTGGTTGCACTCAAGGGGCATTTTGAAAAAGTGAAAAAAATACTTTATTTAGATTGACATTTTCACCCTCAGTGGGGTCTTTATCAAGATACATAAATGGTTCAAACTACATATTTATAACCTCACATGTACACACCTCCAAACCACCCCTACCATAAAGGGTCCAACATCAAGCCAAATGATTCCACGCTCCATGTGAAGACATTGGTTAGTACTGCCACCTAGGGGTAAAACACAAGAATGTCCAAGGTATATAAGAATATATTAAAAACATGCATCTGTTCATTTAAAAACAATTTAGAGTTCATCTAAAAAAAGACAGATATGAGCAATATTCCTTTGGACGAGGAAACTGTATTTAGTTTTTTAATCCAGAAAGTTTATTTTTGTAATAATAAAAGACAATGGTCCCCTCCTCTTCTAGGAATGGGAAAGGTATCTATACCCATAAAGCAAAAAGTAGGATGGCCATGACCCTTGTCCAAGTAATGTTTATATAGGGGAATATAGGTGGCTTTTTTTCAAATGCAGCTCATAAGGCTGACCTGCGATTTCCCATGTATACCCAGATGGGGTTTTGCCTACATAGGTTAGCCCACATGGACACACTATTATGTGTAGTAGTATGTTATGCGGCATCTAATCTGTATGGATCACCCTGCGCGTGGATAATAAAAGTTATTGCCCATTATCATATTTTTACAGGTGGTACAGCCGAATCATTTATTGCACCGATTTTACAAAAAATGATCTCTTTTGAAAATTTCTATACATATTCTGTTGGCAGGGCATTATTCCTATTGGAGGTGTGTGCAGCAGTCTCACAACTAACTCACTGACTTGTATTAATATATAAAATACAATTATTTTTTTACAATTTAATTTTTTACCCATTTAGTGAATACATTTGGGAAGGTGTTACTGTCATAGCATTCTGAATAGGTTTTGCCTAAGCAGGTATTGTACCTTTGTAGTCGGTCCACAAGTTCCTACCCATGACAAGTGAAAAAAAGTGGGCAGGGCCTGAAAGAAATGGTGTGTTTGATCACCAATGGTATTTTTCACACCAAGGACACCACATTGTTTTTTTTCATAGCTTGAACCGATAAATAGCTTGTACGGGTGCTCACAAGTAAAAAGCACAATTCTAGGGCCTTCTAAGGCCTTACGGTATAATGGCCCTATAAACTAATAAATACATAAACTATAGGGAAAATAAAGGTACACAGTAACATAGTAAACAAGATTGGGGATAAAAACACACATCCTTCAAGTTCAACCTTTTATCCAAATGAAACCTGCCTACTGCTAGATACAGAAAGATGTTTACTAGAAAAGTATCTGTGAGTATACAGAAAGAGTTGTATCAGCAGAGAGCGGATATCATTCCTTTAAACTGCTTCAGCACCAACCATAAAGATGAACAATGAAAGGCGCTCAAGCACAGAAAAACGTGTTAATGGATTTTGATAACAGCAGAAAGCCATCCACCGCATTCATTATTCTTGCTGCAATATATTTCCGTTAATCCTAAACAGACCCAATTTAGCACCGTGCCACAGAGGAGCAGAAATACATTGCATCTGGAAATCCTTTTCCATTAACTCCTTCACCTAAATTGGCATACATTGGAACCACATGATCAAAATATAGATGCTGTCCTTTCTAGGGATATAAAACTGATCAGATTATGATGCTTTCCTTTCTGTCTGCATAATGAACTAAAATCTAGGACCGTATTAATTTGTTTTAGCTATTTGTGATGGTAGCAGCATTACCCATCCCACTGGCCCAATAACCATAATGAAAAGGGATGTATAGTTGCAGCTTTGTTTGACCCAACAGTCCAGATTTTCAAACTGTCCACATTTGATTAATGATGAATTAATAAGCTACCCACATTCAGTCAAAACCTTTTGCCAACTTTATCCTACAAAACAACAGTCACACAAAAAAACCCATCAGGAATTAGAAATCATGTTAACATATTTAGCTGTAGAGGACCTAATTATTAAAAACATGGTAATAGGCAGGGGGGAAAAAACAAAATCCACATCTGATAGCACAATTCTTTCTCTAGCAAAAATTAACAAGAGAAACTGTATTTCCTTACATAAACCCCCTACATATACTAAAATAAAAATTCAGAGACATTGAACTTTATTAACAGTGGGTAATTGCAGACTGTCCCTTTCCCCAGAATTATAAAGCTTCACAGAGAAATACTGCTACAGGTATGTGATCTGTAATCTAGAAACCCGTTATCTAGAAAGCTCAGAATTATGGGAAGGCCATCTCCCTTAGACCCCATTTTATCGAAATCATTCAGATTTTTTTAAAAACTATTACCCTTTTCTCTGTAGTAATAAAACAGTACTTTGTACTTTGTACTTGATCCAAACAAAGATATAATTAAATCCTTATTGGAAGCAAAACCAGCCTATAGGGTTCATTTAATGTTTACTTGATTCTCTAGTAGAAAACCTCAGGTCCCAAGCATTCTGGATAACAGGTCCCATAACTGTTCAGTCCAGACTTCCAAACAGGATATGCTTTCCCAGGTTAAAGTTTATCTCAAAAGAAATCCTCATAAAAATGCTCACAAGCTCATATTGCCCCCACACACAACAGCACAATTACCCATGTAAAGAAAGAACTATGTTCAAAGATATCAGGGTCAGAGATCTTGAGTTATGCAGAACTTGATAAATGAACTGCTGAAACCGACTGTGTGCAGCTAAATTTACATTGCTATACTAGATATTACCTACTATTAAAGCAGCACCACAATCAACATATTTAAAACAATTAAGTTATTTGCAATATTAATTTGCATTGCACCATAGAGAACATCAAAGCAATGCACTTAAAACCACTGTGCAGGCTATCCTATTGCTGCCTTAAGGTCCAAATACTGCTTCTACAGATAGAAAATAATTGACATTGTTAAAGGAGCCAAGTCATAAAGTGCATGTACCCTTGGCAAAATGCGAAAAATACAAAATGTTGTAGGTAAGTAGGTGTGAGCGTGGTTACTTGTTTTTGTATAATTTTTTTTTCTAATGGCAAAATTTTTTTTTTTAATGGAGGTGCGGTCTACTTTCAACTTTAACCAAGTAGGTGCGAGTGCTGTGAATGTTTAAAAGTCCCCCATGCCCAAAAAATGTGTGTGTGATGTAGGTGTGTGCATGTGTGGAAATGTAAGTGTATATAAGTGTAATATTTTTGTGTTTGTGAGGGGTTAGGGTTTCCATCTTTTCTGGAAAAAAAATACTGGCCTTCCTATAGATTTATCTTTTTTCCCTAATAATAACATTGGGATTAACCATCATTTTTACCGGCCAGGCTGGTAAAATACCAGCCAGATGGCAACCCTATGATGGGTCCATCTGTAGGGAGCAGGAAGTAGAGGAAGCAGGAGGCAAATAGTAGGAACGTGCCTGCTGCTTCCTATGTCGCCTCTGGGCAATCGCACCCCAGGGGCCACTCCTTGCCCTCATCTGCTCATTGCCTAGGGTGAGAGAAGAAGCAAGCAACAAGGGAGTGGTCACACCTGCAATTGCATGCCTTGAAGTACTGCAGATTGTAGAATCTGTCTCACTTCAGTCCTTTTATCCAAAGATGGTATATTCTACGATTCGGGGGTTCGCCTGAATACAAAATAGTGCATTTAGTGCATCCCTGCTTGCAACCTGTCAAGATTTCACTTGGACAGCCAAGTTTTTGGGAGGGCTGCTCGGGTGAAAAGTTCCTGTCTGAATTTCCAAATTAGGAAATCTGGACAGGACAATGAAGTGAATGCTATAGCGATCGGCCACTTATCATCAGTCCCTCCACTGATGTCACTGGCCCACCCCACTTCCCGTTTTCACATGGGGGAAAAAAAAAAGTGGCAATCCTAGGTACCCCCAGGAAAGGTTTTCATGCTTGTGTTGCTACCCTATTCTTTTTAAAGGGGAACTCCGGCTTCCAAACAAAA